>CM024763.1:1634673-2147766 GCA_014218235.1 Colocasia esculenta | reverse complement strand
GTTATGGTCAAGCATAGCCTCATCTTTGTCTATAAGACATAGTCTCCTACACCTTTGGGGGTATAAAGCCCTTATACTCTTTAGAGAGTTTCAATATGGGACTAAAGACCTCACACATAAGGAGACCAAGCTAGCACACCCTTTACTTCATCAACCTTGAGTTTCCTTTCTATTATAGATTGCTCCTTAACATCCTTTACATCAAACAGGTTGGACACAAGGGGTGTGGGGGGAGCACGTCCGAGTTCGATCTCGAGATGGTATTGAGTTGTTTGAATGGTTTGAGCGAATTCTATTGGATTTAACCAAAAAATTCTACTTGTTGGTGAAACAAAAGAGAGAGCGAGAGAGAGAGAGGAGAGAGGGTGAGAGGAGGAGAGAGAGAGAGAGATGAGAGAGGAGATGAGAGAGAGACGAGAGAGGGAGAGAGACGAGAGAGATGAGAGAGAGACCTGCACCCTTCTTATTCTTCTCTTTTCTGTAGTTTTGGTTTGGGTCATTGGATTTGACTTCGAACCCAAGTCCGATAACGAGCTATTGGACCGAGTCTATCACTTTGTTAAATGAGAAATGTTTAGTGTACACCTAAGCATGGCACATCCACTAGGGGTGTGCCATTTGTCCTTAAGATTTGAAAAGATGGGATGGGAGAGATATTATAATCTCTCCAAAGATAAATAACACACCCCCAGTGGATGTGCCCAAATTAGTGTACACCATGGGTGTGCACTAAATATTTCTCTTGTTAAAGAGAAATAAACCAAATCTATTAATGCAGTTTGTGCTATACGTAATTAATAAGACACTGCCTAATAAAGGTTTTCATACATATATCCAACCACCTACTCTGTCTGGTTACCTTGAAAGTCTGTGTAGATTAACATTTCAAGTTGCAAAAGGAGATTTCGAGTGTTAATGCAAAAAGAAAGAACATGCCTTATTGCACCAACAGTAACAATACCAATTGAGAATCCTAATGTTAAGGATGTGCATGAGTTAACTTATTATTTATTCCTCGATTCAAAATGCTAGCATCAACTGAAAGGGTAATTAAGGTTATGTATATATATACCAGGGTTCTTAGCATATATATACAAGCCAGACTACAAGAAGGTGGCAGTTGCCCCTACAATTCGTTGGCACTCTCTACTCAATTTGTATAGATCATCAACCTTATAACACGCATCCTCCAACAATATGCAAGAGTCAGTTCGCTGATTTCAAGAGTTTCTAAAGGGAATAAGTTAACGCCGCTTTCTTGTTGTCACAGACATGCAGCATCTTCTTCAAAACTTTTGACATACATGAATCTTAGGATCCTTACTAATCAGCGACGACCTATTCTTGCTTCCACAGAGTAGTGAATGGGAAAACCTTTCAGGAACTGTAACCCAGGTTCCTCTCTTTTCCCCACACCTTGTATACCCCTCCCAGAGAGAGAGAGAGAGAGAGAGAGAGAGAGAGAGAGAGAGAGAGAGAGAGAGAGAGAGGCTTTACGTCAGCGTAAGTCTTATTGCAACCACGAAGGTGTAGGCACGTAGAAGTGCCCGTAGATTTTCCTGGGAAAAAAAAAGACCAAAAACCAACAAACTTGTAACAAGAGATAAAGAGTTGTCGACGAAGTAGGTGTCGCAACTCCCCTTCCCGGCACACGATGGCTCGTGCGTCGAAGAAGAGGAACGCAACAGGGGCGGCTGTCCTAACAGTCGCCCAAACCCTCCAGGAAGGGGATACTCAGAAAGCGTAGGTCGGCGGCGTAGGGACGGCCACGGGCATGCCCACGCCGACGGTTGCACCCACGAAGGAGGCGCTCTTCACGAACCGGCCCTTCATGCGGGGCCTCTTCTCGGCGTTGAGTTTCCTCACTTCGTATCGGATCTTCTTCGAGAAGAGCCTGGTCCGCCTCTTCTCCCTGTACCTCGACACCCTCGCCTCCCTCCCGCCGTCACCAGCAGCCCCGTGAGTGCCCCCGCCGCCGGGTCCGCCGTCGCCACCGCCACCACCAACCTCCCCTCCCGCTCCACCACCACCGGCGTAGACCGTCCCAGGGGCCTCCCCCCACATCGCCTGTTACACCATTACAATATTGACATGCATAGTTTCAGCGACAAATAATGCACATACTGTAGGGGTTTAATCAGTTAGCGACAATCCAGGTGGTGTTAATATGCTTACCGTGTAGTCCGGCCAACAGTCGTCGGGGTTGACGTGCGGGCGCTCCCCATCGGCCCACGGGGAGGAGCACCCCTGGGTGGACGACCACGCGTCGATGACCGCCTCGTAGTTGAGTCTCAGCGTGACCCTTCTCCTCTTCGCCAGCCCTCCACTTGGCGCCGCCGTTGCCGCCTCTCCAAACATGCCCGTTCCCGCTGCCGTCCCAGCCGGCGCCCCCGCCTTCGTCTCCTCCTCGTCCAGGTGCCCTCCGGTCGCGGGGGAACCGTAATCGAAGTTTAGGTCCAGGGTCTTCCCGTTGGCTGCCATCCTTGCCGCCAAGAGGTCATTGATGCCCTTGTGGTCATCTCCGTCTGACGTCTCCAGTTTCACGTGCCCGCCCCCGCGGAAGCAGCACTCGGCGACGTCGCCTCCCGTCTCCATGAGCCCCAACCCTTCCATGCAGAAAGCGTCCTCGTCGAGCCCCCGTCCTAGCAGGCTCTCCACGTCGGCGGCGAAATCCCCGATGTCGACGTCGGAAGGGGAGAACCCGGGCAGCGCGTTGGCGAAGGCAACAGGTGAGGAGGCGTACTTGGGTAGCTCCACTGGGGGATTCACTTCCCCAGCGGTCGTAGTCAGCCCCGCCTCCGAGGACGTGGTGGCAGCGCTATCGTCGGAGGCGTGGCCGGAGCAGAACTCCGCGAGGACGGGGTCGAAGATGGGAACGCGGTACAGCAGCTGCTCCTCCTCCTCTTCGGCGTTCTCATCCAGGGACGTGGCCTCGAAGTCGGGCACGAGCGGCTCCGTCTTGGCGGCTACCTGGGCCACCGCCTGGTGCGGGGCGGCGGCCTTGGCGGAGTGGTGGGGACGAGGCGTCCGAGCCTTACGCTTGAAACCCTGGTGCCATGATGGGGCCGCGGCGTCGGCAGCGGCGGAGGCTGGCTTGAACGAGTAGAGCGGCGAGGAGGAGGAAGACGACGATGAGGCAGTCTTGAGGCGGACGCGCTCGTGTCGGCGGGCAGGGGGTTGGCGGAGTGGACCGAGTTGTCGCAGCCCTGACAGAGGAAGGCGTCGTCGGCAGCGCAGTACCAGCGCGCCCGGCGTCGGAGGCAGCTATCACACGCGCGGGCGGTCTTGCCGCCCACGGCGTTGGCCGACCTCTTCTCCCCCACCATCGTCATCACACCGAGAGTCGCAGCACGACGTTTTCGTTTCTGCTGCCTTTTGATACGTATTGCGAGTCTCCAATTTGGAGTTGCGACTACCACGAGAAAGTGGAAGCGGCAGGAGAAAGTTAGACAAGTGATGAGCTAAAGCCGATGGGGGCAAAGGCTACAGGGAAAAAATATCAGAGTCCTGCTTATATGTAAAACCGGAAGAGAAAGAAAGAGAACGAAGTGGTGGGGGTAGAGTGAGAGAGAGAGAGAGAGACAAGTAGAGATAGAGAGAGAAGTATAGAGGGAGAGTGAAAGAAGAGTAGAGAGAGACGAGGAGCAATTATGACGCCGAGGCCGAGCCCCCACAGGATGCGCTTTTAGGCTGGTCGCCTGGCTTTGCGCTTTTGCAGGGTTCTAGAGAGTGCTACGGAAGAGAGAAAGTGTAGAGAGAGAGAGATAGAGGTGATGGGCGCAAACGCCAAACGGAGAGGGGAGATCAGCGGCTGGGGGCCCACCAACAGCCTTATCTCGACTCTCATTGGCTCAGGGTAGCGAGTCATCCGTCTGGACGGAATCCTATTGGAAGATGGCCCTTTACTTCGGATTTCCAGTGGGGGCCACTACATCTTTCGCTTTCATTGGTAGGAGAGGCCGCGGGCCTCCCCGCTCGGTCCCCCACTCCCACTCCTCCCCTCGTCCCTCATCCGAAAAATTTCCCTGTTTTTTTTTTTTTTTTCCTTTTCTACAATCTGTCTGACGGAGAGAAATAACTTGACAACATGGAATTTAGGACATAACTCTTCTTTCACATGGAATTTTGGAAACAGAAATGTTATGCTCTTGCTAGCCCAGGAGCAAAGATGATATAGAATCATTTCTACTTACTTTTTTATTAGATTAAGAGGGGGCATATTTAATGAATTGTTAGAGATGTATTTAATGGTTCATATTTTATGAGATGTATTTATGCACATAAAATAATATACATAAATAGTGATACAATACACATAAATAGTAGAGTAATGTGTCCCATTTGTATGTATTGTTACATTATTTGTGTGTATTATTATGTTATTTTTATGTCCCATTTGTGTGTTGAAGAGTAAGGATGCGATAGACAACTAAGAGAGGAGGGGGTGAATTGATTATCATCTAATAAAAAAATATTTTTCACATAATATATTAAACTCAATTAATCAAACCTAAACAGACCAACCCACACATGCACGCATGCAAGATTTAGAGTGATTTGGCAAACAAACCTCCGTGTACACCTACGTCCACTACCTTACATCTTTGTGAGGATTTCTACTAACTTGTTTTCCAGGTACAAGCGTAAACCCTCACACGCACAATGTTGCTTCCGGGGAAAACACAAACCTTACCTCATTTTTCCGGAGATGAGATAACCCGATGTGTATGCGCCGCATGCACTACACACAAACCAAAGATGTTTGTGTAATATACTAGAAGTACAAATCTCAACCTAAGAACAAGAGAAGAAAGATGAAAACTCATAGTTCAAAATTCTCCTATTTTGGCGTGGTTGAGAAACGTCAGAGAAGCACATGAAAGCTTGCACAGGCTTTTGCTGAATGTTGCACTATGGATGCACGATCTTCAGAACATCCAACACATTGAACTTGCACAACAACCCTTGAAGAAAATGCTTGGAAAGTACTCTGGTATGTTGGTTCGTCCTTTACCCTAGTCTTGGTGCAAATCGTTCTCCAACAATGTGAATTCTCTTCTACACACATGGAAAGACCTCTCTTTATATACCAACTTGCCAAAGACTTAATCTTGGCCATGGATGATAGGAAAATTCATCAAAATTCAAACTTAGAAAAAGACCTATCCAAATATGGAAACTGCGTTCCCGTAATCGGTCGACTGATTTCACTAGATTGGTCGTCCGATTCTGGACTTAGCTTCATGACTGGTTTTTTTTCTTCTTCTGCTTCAGAAACAACACCAAATTAGTCTTCTGATTTTGCCGAATCGGTCATCCGACTTTGTGACTTTCCAACTCCAGACTACACTAGCTAGGTTTGTCATCCGATTTTGCCAAATTGGTCGTTTGCCTTTTCTTCAGCAATCGAAAGTTTGGTCTTCACCAATCGGAAGCTTGGTCTTCACTGGGAAGGTCGGTCGATCGAAATCTCCAAATTGATTGTCCAATTTTCTGCTTGATTATCAATCGATTGACCCTTTGTTCTTCAATCGATTGACCCTTGTTCTTCAATTGATTAGCCCTCGTTCTTCAATCGATTGGAGCCTTACTTCACTAACCAGAAGCTCCTTCATCAATCGGTTGGCTTTTCATAATCGGTCGATCGATTTTTCTGAGTCGGTCATTCGATCTGCTGACTGTTACACTAGCAGTTTGTACTGGCTAGGTCGGGTGACTGGTTTCTTCATGTCGGTAGACCGATTTCCTACAGAAGTGCAGAAATCAAGTTTGTCTTCAATTCTAGCTTTGTCCAAGCCTTGGCCTTTGTGAAGTCCACTTCATGTGTGACTTTTGACATACTTTACTGCACACTTAACGCATAAGTTAGACCTTCAAATCAAATATGAATAGATCAAACACTTGGGTCATCAACATGAATTATACTTAGTATTTTTGTGATTTTCTCAACATAAGTTAAACTTAGTACTTTTGTGATCATTAAAATCTACAGAGTACAACATGTGTATTGTTACATTGTTTGTATATATTGTTATGTTATTGATGTACATTGTTCTACTATTTATGTGTATTGTATCACTATTTATATGTACTATTTTATGTACATAAAATACATCTCATAAAATGTAAACACATTAAATGCACCCTATCTTAAACTAATAAAATAATAAGTGGAGGTGATTCCACCTCGCTTTTACTCGGGGGCTAGCTACCGGTAGCATGTACATTACTCATTTTAGAAATACCTGATCTTCCATATGGAATTTTAAAAATAACTCGTCAACATGGAATTTAGTTAATTGGTTTCAGCCCACGACACCCTTATCTTTGAGTTTACTTTTTTTTTTTAGAGGGCCCGGGGGAGGAGGGGGTTGGGGCATTGTTGAACAGATGAATTTCAGTGCCAATTTTTTCCATTTGTTTGCACTCAAATGATCACAAGACATGAATACTAGAATGTTATTTCGGAGGGGCAGAAAAATATTATGTAATGCCGCACTAGATTTGCGATGAATTTTGTCATATATTAGAATTCGGAGAGATAAATTGGAAATTTAAATAGATGGGGTCACCTCACCTAAATGCCCGTGTTTTGAGGTAGAGGGTAGTGTCCCTACATCAATTTGGTATCAGAGTAGATATTCCAAGGCCGATACGAAGTGGATTTATATAAGATGGAAGGAGGCATATGATGTGATTTGCCAGATGCCCATGATGGATGTGATAACTTGTGATGTCGAGACATTGATCTTATGGGGAGGGGTGTGATGCCGCACTTGACATGTGATGGGTTTAGTCCCACATTAAAACTCAGATGGAAGAACTAGAGATTCAAATAAATTGAGTCACCTCATCTCAATATCTGAATTTTGAGGTAGATAGTAATGATCCTATCATTATGTTACTAATTAACTCGTGATTCCACTATATGTCTCATTTATCTGACGTCTGTCCATGGTTCGGTTTAATACTTGTCTATTGCATCTGCGTGGACGCTAGCAATGTGATCAAATCTATCAAGAACTGGATTGAAGAGATGTGATTTCCTCTTATTAGAGGAATAGGGAATACCACATTTTCTGTGGACTTCGCTTGATTGGTTTCCCTGCAAGTTTCATTTCCAGCTATTTGAGAAACGGGGAGTGCATGTTTCGTGTTATCCCTAGATGTGATATTCCCGGAGGAAGGGAATTAAGGGGGATATCATCCTTTGATTGAAAGATTGATCCAGCATGTTAATCTTGATAGGTTCACAAGTTCAACGTCCAATTGAAACATGTAGTGCTTATAGGTAAATTAATTTGTGTTTCTTCGATCGCAACAGTACCCGTTCTAAAGTGTTTCGTGCATCCATGGAAGTATTATTTGTGTAGAGAGAAATATTTATTACAAGATAAATCTTGCAATAATAATAATAATGCAGAATTAAAAATAATAATTGTATTAGTAAAAAAAAGCTTCTCTCTCTTCCCAATTTACAACATCATTATAAGATCTTATGAGAATACGATTACAAAGGTTGGTGATCTCTCTTGATACTCCAAGTCTGGGAAGAAAAATACGTAACTATTTAATTTCCTTTCCCGATACAACATCATTTTACTACACACACACAAAAAAACACATGGATAGGAGACATGGTTTAATTAGTCTAAGTCTAACAATTCACCACCAACAATGATTAATCAGATCATTCTATATGTCGTGAAGTAGTCAGCCTAGTGAATTGAAGAAAAGAGGAAAGGATTTCCTCTACTGTTTGTCGACAAACAACCTATGTTCTATGATCTCCATATAATTTGACATGCAATTAGATAATGAAATGACCATTTTCTATTTATACAAGCTATCAATCTTAGATAGACAAGATAATTAACTTTCTATAAAACATAATTTTAGACCTTAAAGACAATCCACTTCTATTGACTTGTAGCTAAAATTTATTTTCAAACTTTTATGGGATTGAGTTTTAAGAAAGGACATGGTGCATGTGAGTGTTGGACTGAAAGATCTCACATTTGGGTATCTTTTTGCCTATAGAATTCACGTGGGCACTCATAACTATCGTTTGTTGGCCAACTTGATATGACAACAATACTAGTTTAGAAGGGGGGGGGGGGTTGAATAGATAATTTGAAAACTGAAACAAAAATATCACTTAAAAATATTTGGTTAGTATAAATAAGCATGTGCAATGTAAATTAAAGGCGTGGAAGTAAGCACATAAGGAACACAAATATTTATCCTACTTTGGCCCTTCCAAATAGAAATTCTACGCCTAATCTCTAAGTAAACTCTTGAGATTTCACTAATCAAAGTACAATCCCCTTTGAGGACATATAACACACAACCCCTACTGATCTTCTTCTCTTTCCCAGGCAAGAAGGCAGCCCACTTCTTTTATAGGCTCAAAAGCAAACCTAGTGGAATAAAGCCCAACAATGTTACACCACCAGACACAAGCTGGTCTTCTTCTCTTTCCGGGTTTCCGGGTAAGAAGGTAACCCACTTCTCTTACATGTCAAGAAGCCAACCTCCTAGTACAAATCCTAGTATGGTTCTTCCCTTAACACAAGAGGAACACTTGCACAACAATCCTTCTCTTCCAACCGAAGATGAACCATTCTGAACACAAAAGTTAGGACCTGAAATCCCGAGATCAAACTCAAGATAATGAGTCTGAGCCTAAGAAGGAAAGAGTTTACAAGACAAGACTCTCCTTAGGCTAAACCCCCTAGCGCTCTCTCTCTCTCTCTCTTAATTACACAAACATAGAGAGAGAGAATGAGGAAGAGGGAAGTTAGTTTGAATGCTTCAGCTTGAATGGGCGCTAACTCTTCCTTTCTTGCTTTGAGTTTATATGGAATTGGATGCTCACTGGATGTACACTCCTTAAATGCTCTTCAGATTTTTCTCTCTTGTATACCTTCTTCTATTTTTGCTTCTTCCTTTTATGGAGCAGATTGAAGAGATCCGTTGACAGATGGCCGTTAGAGTTTCTTGGCTCTCTTCTTCTTCAGCTTTCTTTCTCTTGAGTCTAACGACTTCTTTCTTGTGCCTACTAGCTACTTGGAATGAACGAAGATGTTTCAGCTGGTGTACACTTCCAAAGATGCTAGTAGCAGGTCCAAGATGTTGACTATGAGTAGAAGTGAACCTACAGATATTAAATGTAAAGAAAACGTTATGCAGAAATAGATATATCCATTCTATCACCATATAAAGTATAAGAAGATTTGTTATAAAAATGGCAAACTGTAAAGCACTTTCTGCAAGGTAGTTGTGTCCCGTGACTAACCAAGCCACATACAGATATCTTAGAATATTTATATGAGAAGATGTGTTTCCAAGAAAGATATGTTTCTTTCTATTCACACGTAAAATATTAAAAGACTTATCATGAAAAAGACAGTCAAAAGTCATACTGCATGGGAGTTATATCCAGCAACAGGTTATGCATATGAAAGACATCTCAGAATACGTAAGTGAAATATTTAACAAACGGCAGAAGATTTGAATTTCACAGTTTCAAATGATACGGTTTAGAACAAGTCTATAAATAATTCAATCATAGTATCAAAGGTTGTTTAGAGATATCCTTGATCAGAAGATATGTAATGATTAAATGATTTCTTCAAGGATAATAGCTTGATATAAAATGATATTGAAAAAAAGGTCATATCAATAAAGTTTAATCATAATCTTTCTAGATCAACAGAATAAAGATGATCGTTATGATAAAGATGATCAAATGTCATGTTCCTTAACACTGCTTGAGAGATATGGGACACTCCCTATGAGATGTGCCATAATGACAAGAACATCTCATGTGTCTATGAGCTTCACAAGACCTTCTTTGCAATGCATTAGACTGGACATTCTCACCATGAGTACTTTGCTGCCTTGAAGGGTTTCTGGGAGGAGATCAGTGTGTATCAGCCTCTACCATAGATCATCAAGAGATAAAGAAATTGCATGAGGAATTGCTTGTTGCCAAGTTCCCCTCTATGCTTGATGATGACATGGCCCACATTTGTGGTCAGCTTCCTTCAAGCAACTCCATTACTTCCCTATTTGGTGACTTGTTACATGTTCTTCATACTTCGACTCGCTCCACATCAAAACCACCATCTTCTGCATCTAAACATTTTGCTAATGCTACAGGTGGTTAGAGTTGTGGATGTGATCGAGGAAGGTCCATAATTCTCTATTATGGTAGGTCTAATCACCCGTCTGATCATTGTTGGCTAAAGTTTGGATGCCCTCTGTTTGATCATGCCCATATTGCTTAGGAAGCACCACCCTCACATGGTCATTAACATCTCTAAATTTGGGTGCCATCACCTCTTGTAGTACACCATCACTTCCAGATAGGCTCTATCTACTGCTTTCACTTCTTATATTGCCTTCGTCGCTAGTTGTGGTAAGTCTTTGGATTCTTGACTCTGGTGCCTCTATATACATGGCAAGTAACTGGACCTCCTTTCATTTTTCTATCCCTCACCTTCTCTTTACCTCTTACATGTCTTAGACACTGATGGCTCCCTTTCTCCTGATTCAGGCAGTGGGATAGCCCAGCCCACTCCCACTCTTCGCCTAGACGATATTCTTTATGTTCCACAGTTCCCTATTAGCCTTATTTCCATTAGTTCTATTACTCTCATTCTTTATCTTGTTCTTTGACATTTTCCCTTCTTATTGTGTTTTTTAGGACCTCTAGATAGGGAAGACAATTGGCGGTGGTTGTGAATCAGGAGGGCTCTATTATTTGGTTGTCAATAGTCCTTCCATTCGTGTTGCGCATCTCTCTTCTTAAGATGATGTGTTCTAGTGGCATTGTCAGTTCAGTCATCCACCAATTTGTTTGTCTACGATATCACTTCCTTGTAGGTTCCAACCTCTCATCTTCAATGTTAGGCTTATGAACTTGGCAAGCATTCTCGTGCATCTTTTCCTTCCTATGTCAAACCTAGGTTTCGACCCCCTTTGATTTAGTCCATTCTAATGTATGGGATCTTGGTCACACTGCCACCTTATTTGGTTATCAATACTACGTTCTTTTTGTTGATGATTTCTCTCGAATGACATGGGTCTATTAGATGAAGCATATATCACTCTCAAGTGTATGATGTAATCATTTCTTTTTACAATGAAATAAAGACTCTATTTTCTACCTCTATTAAGATTCTTCACATAGATAATGGTTTGGCGTATATGAACTCAACCACCTCGTCCTTTTATTCTTCACAGGGGATTATTTATCAAACTACATGTCTTTACACTTCCCAAGTGTCTCCTGGATGTGTCTTCTTTGTCCATTATCTTGTTCTTGCCACCACAAACTCACTCCTCGCTCCATCAAGTGTGTCTTCCTTGGATACTCTTAAACTCAAAAGAGTTATCGTTGATATGAAAAATAATTTACTTCAGATAATGTGTCCTCCTTTGAGTTGACATCTTTTCTACTCTCCACTACATCATGTTCTTTTGAATGAGTCTATTTCTATTCCTTTACCTTCTATCACTATAATGGACTCGATTTTATCCACAGATTCTCCTTTGTAGGTCTATCAATGCTGACATATACTACTTGCTCTTGATCCATCATCGTTTCTAGCACCTCTACCATCTCATGAATTGTCATCTGGTGATCCTTCCTTGGATCTCCCTATTGATCTTTGCAAAGGTACACACACTCAATGTTCCTACCCTATTTTTGACTTGGTATCCTTTGGCCATCTTGGGCATATCTTTCGTTCCTTTGCTCTCTCTCTTTCTTCTATCTCTATTCCCAAGAATTACTAGGAGGCTCTATTAGATCCTACATGGAAGGTAGCAATAGATCATGATGAGATGTTGACTCTTCTCTCTTGTGGCACCTAGGAGTTGGTGACTTCACCCTCTGACATTGCTTCTATTTTTTGTTGTTGGGTATTCACCATCAAACATCTTCCTGATGATTCCATTCATAAGTAGAAAGCTTACCTTGTCGCCAAAGGGTTCAAGTAGACTTATGGTACTACTTTGAGACTTTCTCTCCCCTGGCTCGCCTTAACTCTATTCGAGTTCTTTTTGTCTTGGTTGTTAATGAAAGTTGGCCTATGTTTTAGCATGATGTCAACAATGATTTTCTATATGGCTATCTTCATGAGGAAGTCTACATGGAGTAACCACATGGATATATTGCTCAGGAGAAGAATTTGGTCTGTAGACTCAAGAAAGCGATGTATGGGATGAAAGAATGTTCGAAAGCATAGTTTGAAAAATTTAATGAAGTGATCTCTGTAGTTGGCATGAAAAGGAGTTCCTCTAATCACCCTGTCTTTTACAAGCACTTTCAAGGAGGTGGTGTCATCCTATTGTGCATGTAGATGACATTATTCTTATTAGTAGTGACAGTGCAGGTGTTCCTAAGGTCAACGAGCACTTATAGTGTCACAATGTTACTAAGCATCTTTGTACTCCTAAATACATTCTTGGTATCGAGATTGCTTATAGTGAAGCTAGAGTTTCTCTCTATCAAATGAAATATGCCATTGATCTATTATAGGAAACTTGTAACACCCGAACATTTCGTAAATATAAAATTTAAGATAAATTGAAAGAAGGGTAAATAAAAATCCAAATTTTATTTGGAACTTCACACATTACCATATGTGGAAGATTCTAGTACTAATCATGGTCTCAATGACTTTTGTTAAGATCTATCAACAAGTGTCTGTTGACACATTACTTCATTTTTCAACACATATAGACTAGGAACCAAAGATTTATAGCATACCAAGATAAGTGATCTCGGGATAAACCCTAATACATCTTCATCCATCTAAGGGTTTCGGAGTCGATTTTCATAGTTCCTTCTTGTCCAATGTTCGCCATGTAAAGTTTAAGCATTTTTTTATCATCGACCAGTAGTAGCTTTTCTTTATTTTTTGTTCCCTCTTTTGTTTTCATGTAGCCCTAGAGAGTTAGATCATGACTAGACCTTATAAGCCTGTTACTTGGAATTTTTCAATAACCTTCATGGTTTTGGATTGTTTTGCAAGTCGACTTTCATCCCTGCAAGTTGACTCTTCTCTTCCTGTATTAATGATCTGCAAGTCGACTTTAATCCGAAATGTTGACTTTTATTCTCCTTTATTATTCCACAAGTTGACTTTTCTTCCTGCAAGTCGACTCTCCTTGTTCTGTATTTACTGGCAAGTCGACTTTATCGTTCTCTTATTTAGCAATTGGTTTAATAAGACTATTTAGTTATCAATTGGTTTGTAGCACATCAATTGTACATGCATGCTTGTAAACCTTAAAATTGGCTAACCATACATAAAGTTGTAAGTATGTGAAAGTTATTCTAAACACTCTTAAATCTCTTGACTTGTTTCTTATCATCTAATTATTGGAATTATCTCATGATTGTAGACACACTAAAAATGACATCATCGTGGGCAAATTTCAAATTACACCATAATGCCATAAATGGCTCCCTTACCTTGTGAGAGTATTCCCCCCCAATTTTTAGGGTCTGTCCCAATTTCCCCTCATTTCTTGGTGCTTCCCCTTTATTTTCCTAGCTTGCTGGAGGTTTGGACAAAATGTTAATTCACAACAGACATAGTCGTCGCATTTCATATCGACTGATGGAGAACATACAAAATGCGTCTGTAGACGTGGTTTTCTTCGCTCCCCTTTTCAGGGGTTGACGAATGACGGTCCACAAGGAGGAATAAAGAGGGGGGGGGGGGGGTGAGAGTTTATATGATGCGTGGAGTGTGGAGATGGTAGTGGAAAAGCGTAAAGAATAAAAAAAAGACCGTGATCGCCAGGCACACGAGGGTGCCGAAGGATGACGGGCTGGAAAAGGAATCCTAACCTTTTGCCCGTCAAAATGTGCGGGATGTGGTGGTGCGTGGGTCCTCCTTCCTCCTTCCACCGGCCGGCCGGTAAAGGAGATTTGGCTTGTACGGTTACCTTGCAAAAGAAAAGACAACAGGCAAACAGATGAAAGATGGATTAGACTACGCGGTGCAGTAAATGTAAACACAAAGGACTAAACGGAAGGACATTAAAAGGGCGTTAACACGCCTTTTGGGGGTGACGTTAAACCCCTAAAGATAGGTAGAATAACAAATGATGTGCGTGTGTGGTACAGTACGATGCATGCACTAAATAAAAGACAGAATGAAAGGGAGAGAGAGAAGAGAAGGGAGGCGGCGGTGGCCGTTGCTCTTGGATTGGCACGACGGTAGTGCTACTTCGCGTGGCTCCTGGTGGAGGATCCTTCTCAGCTAAGGAACTCGCGCCTGGTGCTGTAGAGGCTCCCGGGAATTGAGGACTGAAAGTCCGGAAGTCGAGGCGTCGATTCGGCAGGGCTTTGCCGCTCTGGGGATTTTCCTCTCTCTCTCCTTTTCTGAAACCGCAGGTCTGTATTTATAGACTTCTCTGCCTAAAATCGCGTCCATTACAATGGACGTTTTTAAAGACCTAATCACATCGGCTCTGGTTGCTGCAATTCATAAGTCGGCCTAATGTCCCATCAACCCGACGAAATCATGATTACTATGGTGCACGATCATATTAATAATCACGTCCACTATAACCACCGTGATTTAATCGATTGAATTGATTTGACATATGACCGCATCTACGCTCCAAAATGCGTCTAAGCGTAACGCCGCATTTATCAACCGCCTTCTTCCTTTTGGTAGGATCGAGGGCATTTAGATGGCGGTTTAAAAAACACGGCGTACTGCTCGGGCGCGATTATCTTTCTGACACGTTTCTGACATCTGACGCCTCTGAATCGCATCGTACGAAAGCGACGCGTATCTATTTGGATGCGTGGCCTCTGCCAAGTGTCAGACCGTGCGTGGCCTGGCGTAGCCGTAAATGTTGACTTATAAATTGCGGCGTACAGGCTGGACGCGGTTCAATGTCTGTTACTTAGTGCGCTTAATGAGGTGGTTCAAAATAAGCGACGCACTAAACAACTGCGTATTTAAGCATTTTAACGGCGTCCTCTGCTTTGGACGCGATTTAAGCCAGTACAACAGATCCTTCTCACACAAATTTTCTAAAAATCCTAAAAAACATAAAAATTAGGAAAATTACCCAAAAGGTTAATTTAAGAAAGTCACTTCTGAGGCGTTGCGGTGCAACCCGAAATTTGTCCTTTTAAGGGAAAATTGGCGTGTCTACAGCGTCGGGTCAAATTGTTGTTGCTATATATACTTCGACTGACGATCCAGCAGTTGACTCTTGAGTTTGGCAATCGATTGATCTTATCCACGATGGGTCAAACTGTAACGTTGCGCATTTTTGGATCCTCGTGGATCCTTGTTTAGTGGGTTTGGTGGCCAGTATGTGGCCCATTCGACTGTGTTTCAGGTGTTAGCGTGCGGTTGTGAGGCTTGGTGGGCCGACAGTTGGGCCCAAAGTGCTCACAGGTCTTGTGCCTGTGAACGCGACGAGGGGTTGTGTCGCGTTCTGAACGCGACGGCCCTGGTGGTCGCGTTCATGTTGCCATTGTTTGGCGGTCTTCGTCTGCATGGCTACCGCGTGTTGTGCGCTGGGCAGTCAGCTAACGTCGGCCTTAGGAAGGCGACGGCCTCCTACGTCACGTTCAGGTCGCGACGCAGGGCTACGTCGCATTCCCAACCGCTGTGCGTTTTAAAGAGGTTTTGGCCAGACAGAGCTATGGCAAGCTTTGCTCAGCCAGGGGAGGCTGCTGCGGCGGTTCTCCGAGCGATTCGGCGGTTTGGTGGTGCGTTTGGCGTGCACTCACTGCGAGGACGCCCCGTGGAGTGGGGGAGACGCCGTACCGTGGATGGTTTTCACGTTCTTCACGAAGGTAGGGAGAATCCACCTTGTTTCATTGCGTGGATTGCATGAAATGCATGTTTGACTGGTTTTTGGCGTTAAGAACAATAGATACCATGTTAGGGTATTCATTAAAGCATGAAAACTGGAAATTAAACATGGTTTGCATAGTTTGGAGTGGTAATCTGGAGTGAGCAGTCCGGATTAGGGTTTCTGCCTGTGAAGGTGACGGAACCCCCTGTCGCGACAAGGTCGCGACAGGCCAACTCGTCGCATTAATGTGTGCGATCGTGACATGTCGGGGTGTCGCGATCAGAAGGCGACAGACCCTTCTGTCTCGACCAGGTCGCGGCAGGCCGACCCGTCGCGTTAGGATTCTCTAACGTGACATATCGGGGTGTCGCGTTCTGAAGGCGACGTTACCCCATGTCGCGATCTCAGCCGAAAGGTCCTGTGTGTATGGTTTAAACGGTGCGATTATTCGATTATTGGTATTTTCTGTGCATGGCTAGTGTGGGTGGTGCATGGGCACTCGTAGCACTTTTAAGCTCGCTGTCCATGTGGTTGGCATGCTGTTTATATGATGAACATGTGGTTTACATGGTTAATGTATAGTGTGCATGGTTTGAATAGTGTTATAAAGGTTGGTTTGTGGTAGCCGGGCGGTGAGGTTTCCACGTGAACCTAGCCCTGGTTTTCTAATGACTGTTATAAGCTAAGTAAGGTGGTTAATTAGTAAAGTATAAGTATGGTTATCAAGTGGTTATCAAGTGTTGAGTTTAATGTGGCTACGGAGGTCATGAAATGACCAATGACAGGTCGAGTTGTTAATGTATAATGTGATTTATGGTTATGTCTGTGTAGGTTAGATTATGGGTAACGAGTGACCAGGCCAAGCTACACCTTACACTTGCACCGTGATTTGTAATAAAGGTTGTATATGTAAATATCGTGGTTTGAGCTTGCCGAGTTTGGTGGTCCGGCGTCTGTTCCGGAATACCTCTGCAGTCGGGTACCCCAGGTTCTGTGTGAGCCAGGCACGTGTGTTTGTTGTGCTCGGGATTTCTCCCGGTACTTGTGTTGTACCGTCGAGGTCTGTGTTGTCTGTCTTGGACACCCTCACTCCTGTGTTTGAGTTGTACGTCTGGCTGAGGGAAAGACGACAATTGGCAGCGACTTGTGAGAGTTTGTGTTTGGTCGCTTGTAGCGCGCTCGTGGTTGGGGGTACAGACACAAGTAGACATACTAGTCCCTAGCTAGTCCTGTTTTCTAGTGTCTCACTTTAGGGAGCTCGGGCTGGAGTCCCTAAAGGTGCCAGGCATGGGCCTGCAGGGTGTGTGACCTGCAGGTGTGGTGTTGGTTTGTCTCCACAGTTGGTTGGCTTACTTTGTGTGTTTGTGGAGCGGTAGCTGGACTGAGTGGTCAGTGGCTATGAGGCTGAGAGGTAGTTCTTGTGTTGTGTTGTCCGAGTTGGATACTGGCGTCATGAACCAGTAGTCCGTTCTCGTGTGGTGGCGTCGTTCCTTTCCGACTCGTGCTTTGCCACTGGTGGTGGCTTGTGTGTGACTCGTTGGTTGGGGTTTTACCTGTTGGGGTGTGCCCTAGTGTTGGCATGGTTGTAGTTGTGGTCAGTGAGCGGAGACTCACTGGTTGTGGTTTGACTCTTGTGGTGTGCCTCGTCGTTGGCACATGTGTTAAGGTTTTGCCCGTGAAGGTGTGCCTTGTGCTGGCACTAGTTAGGTTGTGGTTTCCGTGATGGTACCTCGTGGTGGTAGGTACCTGACGTGGGTACCTATTTCTCGTGGTACGTTATGTACCAGTCTTTTCAGATGTTGTGGTGGAGCTGTGCTCCATGGAGGTCGTGAGGTGAGACTTCCACTTGTTGTGTTTCCGATTATGGTTTTAAGGGTGTGATTGATTGGCTATTGGTGGCCAGTCCTGACACCCTGTGTGTGTGGCTTTCGATATATGCGTGGTTTGGGGTATAAAGGACTAGCTCTTGGTCAGCAGTCCTGTTACCCATATGGTTAAGGTTCGCCTGTGAAGCTTGTAGCCTAGGCAGTGGTTTGCCTGTGTGGCTTGTAGCTTAGGCGATCAGTTATTGAGGTAATGTGCCTATGAGGTTTATGGCCTAGGCATTTTAGTTGTTAAGCGGACTAGTAGTGTTGCGCTAGTCATGTTGTCCTTCTTTCTTTCCAAGGAATATGTATTTGCTTATAAATTACTGTTTAAGCTGTTATTTATTATAAATATTGTGAGCATGCCATGGTTTGGCTTTTAGTGCTACCAGTGAGACCCTCTGGGGTTGAGGTCTTCTTAGTGTTGTGTGTGGTTTTTGGGTGGCCCTACTGAGCCTGTGACTTGTTGAGGCTCACTCTCCTACAGTTCTTTTCAGAGCTTGCCGTTTGTGTGACTTGTGGAGACGTTGTGGCAGACTTGTACCACCAGCAGTTGAGTTGTAGTCGTGTTGTGTGAGCTTGTGCTCCCTCGGGATATGTCCCAGGTAGTTGTACTTTTTAATTGGACATGTAATAATGTATTGGGACAATTGTACAATGTGGTTTACAGATATGAGCACATGTACTTTCTTGTGTCTTATATTGTAGTTGTTGTCTTTTATATTCTTACTGGACACTTGTGTGAGATATCTCTTGCGAGACTTCGATCCGTTCGCGGGAGGTGGATCTAGATATAGAGCCTTATCGGGCATAAATATCCAGGGCCGTTACACAAACCGTCACGATTCATATCGATTGCTGACCAAACATCGATTGCCAAAGCCAACAATAGATTGATCTTAAGCCCGTCTGGTGACTCCATAGCGATTTTCCATCAATTTCTGTTGATTTATATGCATATGGTCAGTACGTTGCTATTCACATTGATTGGTGAGATCCAACATTGATTATGCCACATCAATTGATGACCAAAAGAGTACTCTTGAATGTGTTGGGTCAGTGCGTCGCGATTCACAACATCCATATTTCTTAATAATTTTCTTATTTCATTTTTGGAAATACTTGTTGCCTTTTCTTGAAATGCATCTGGTCAAACCGTCGCGATTCAACATTCTATATTTGACTTTTGACAAGTTTCCATAAACAAAATTCAGACCTGCCGTGATTAAGACTGTTATTTTGGTCAAAATCCGATTATGATTGGAAATTCATAACTGTGACTGGTTGACTCGTCGCGATTCAACCTTAAAAGCGACCACTGTGTTTGTCGCAATTTTCATTGCTTGTCCACCAAGGACTTTGAGCCCCTACTCCTATATATATATATACACTCCATGTCTTGTTTTTCTAGAGGTTTGAGATGAAGATTGAGGGACACACCAGAGAACCACCACGTCTAGTGAGTTTGAGAGACTAATTCTAAGGCGAAACCCTGCCGGGCGGCCGCCTCAAGCTTCCAACACCTCTCGTCTCCAACATCATCAAGTAGAACCCTCTACATGTTCCAAGTTCCAGCAAGTCTTCAAATCTCCAGCCAGTAGCTCCCTGTGCCATCAAAGGGGAAGCACCTGATCCTTCTCTTCTTATTCATATTTGTTTATTCACATCATCATCTCCTCCAACCCCCAACGTTGCTATTCTCCCTCATGTCCATAAAATCTTTTTTTTTTAATTGTCATCTCCATCAACACACACACACACACACACCACACACACACACACACACACTATTTGTGTGCATACACACAACATACCTATTTTTTAGGGGTTTTAAAGGCCACAAAAATGTGTGTTCTTCTTCATGTTCTTCATTCTATTTCATTATTTTAAGAGTTGAATACTACACGTTCTTGACTAATCATCTCTTTTCTTTGTGTGATTGCAAGGGTAATCTAACAAGACGAAGCCCTCTACCATGGCCGGCCGTGCTCATAGAAGAAGAAGCGAAACCGCTCTCTCCCACACATCTCCCCACTCCAAAAAGGTATTCTACAATCTCCTTCATTGTTTTCTTTATATTTATACTCCTTCGACACCCTTGTATGTTTGGCAATCATGATCACATCCAAGAGTTGTGCTCCATCTCTCCTCCTCACTATTTTCTCCCTCTTTTCTCATTATTTTCCTTGTGAATGCTTCGTAGTTTGTAAGAACGAAAAAGTATAATCTACAAATTGACAATCACGGTGGGACATCATTTCGCCTCTTCTTTTGATTACCCCCTCCATTGTGCCCCACGTGGAACTCTCCTTTGGGCACCCTCGTGTGCCCCTGCTTTTCCTCCTTTTCTTTTCTCCCAGTGGTTAGCCAACTTGTGAAATCCCAAAGAAAATTTGAGGAAAAAGTAAAAGAAATGATATGATGAGTTGATCCATGATATCCATGTGAGATTGTGTTTTCTTTCTGCTTACTTCAATACCTTGAAAAGCATGCTTGTGTGTTGATTTGTACATATATCTCTGATTTCTGTTCATTTTTTAGTTCTCGGGTTGCCTTCTGAATTCGCGACCGACACAATGGTCGCAATTCACTATTTTATACGCGGCTAGTTAGTCAGTCGCATTTTCCTTCCTGTTCTGCGACAGCTTAGTCTATCTTGTTTCTGTCTACAGTCTTTCCACAGGGACCGAACACTGCTCTGACCGCCTGCTAAGGCTCTCAGATCCACGACTGGGTGATTGGATGCGATTAACTTATTGATCCGCAACCGAGTGACATCCTGTTTGTTTTGAAGAAGACTGTTGAGGAGATCCGTTGGAGCTCCTTCTATCCGTTGCTACTTCTTCTTTTTCTCTTTGTATCTAACATTTGTCTTCTTGAGTCTAACGGATGCCTTAGATCTTCTTTATCCTGTGAGCATTTAATGTTATGAAGAGGATGTTGAGAAAGAAAGATATAACATGTTAGTAAGCCCATACGTCTTTTACCTAGTCCATTCCTGCTAACAACCTGCTATGTTAGGTAGTTGCCTTTCTATCTAGCAAGAAAGAAGGAGACCTTTGAGACATGTAAAAACGATAGCTTTAGTTACAATATATCATATACATACTATAATAAAAGTTGTGCCTACGTTTTAGGTTACAAGACTTGAGAAATAATAAGTTAAAGATGTGAAGGGGATTTAAAATTTCATTGCGTGCCAAAGTCATATTCATTACTAATCGATATAATCAGAAGCAATTGAAGGATATCCAATAATCGAAACATAAAACCTTTAAATCCAATGTAGCACTCATGACATGTTCAATAATCGTTGCAATCATAACACCAATCAGAAAGATAAGGCAGGTGTTCACCAATCGGTGTAAAACAATAGTAATCGATATGGTGTGCACCAATTAGAATGATTATAAACCAATCAGAACGAGAAATAAACATTTGTTCACCAATTAGAAGGAAACTGAACCTTTGTTCAATAATGGAACAATTTAAATACCAAGCGATATATTAGTGAACCTTTGTTCAGTAATTGGAATGTTTAACACCAATCGATATAAACTTGAAGTATATCACTAATCAGAACAATCATTTCTTCTATAATCGGAACACTACTTCAATAATCGGTATAAAACTTTTCTTCTCTAATCAATAGAAAGTTTCTTCAACAAATGGTATAACACTTGTTCTTTGATCGGTATATGATTTCTTCTCTAATCAATAGAAACTTCCTTGTGTTCTCTAATTGATAGAAACCTTCTTCAACAATCAATGTAGCACTTTAGTCTCTAATCGATACACATTGAACTATAATTGATCTAGTCTTTTAGTACATTTATTTTTACAGCGATAGAAATTATTTTATTTATTATACATAAATTATCTTAAAAAATATTAATAAATATATTCATGAATTTTATTACCACCAAAATATATCGATAAATATATGAGAGTGATTCAACAATGGCTCCCACATAATGGCTTGCTAGGACTGCCAAGTAACTAGAGCCTATTTCACACCATCACATACCCCTTGCCCAATGGCTCATGAGAAGTCATAAAATTTCACACTTTGGAAAAGACAACGGACTCAACCCAACTTGTGGCTGAACCCTAAAAGGTAGGGAGAGTGCGAACCCTTATGATCGCACTTGTTGATCGCTCACGTTTCTAGAACCGTCATGAGCCAGTCTGATTAGCGACGCTTAGCTATGATGCTCTCCCAAGGCCATGCCATTCATGAATGTTCCTATTTTCACTTGACCATGACACCTTGATGTGGGGGGAAAACAGAGATGCCTCCCATGTAATGAGAGAAGATGCCAACATGATGCGAACACTTTCCTCAAAGATGTTATGAGGCCATTCCATAGGGATGTGGCACAGTGAACGAAACCATCTTGAGGGAAACCATCCACAAGCATAAGTGAACGACGAGACTCTATGGGGGCATTTTCTCGTTGAGGGAAACCATCTTGAAGGAACGAAACCATATCCACAAGCATAAGCACAGTGAACGAAACTATCCATAAGCATAAGCAAAGGCCATTTTCTCGTTCCTATGAGTGAGGATCTATATTTAAACTAGTGATCAAGTGCAGGAGTTGATTGCAACTAGGAGTCGATATGTATTTTTCATGGTTTATTTTCATATTTATTGAAGATAGGGCCGAACATAGTTCGGTTCAGTTTTGGGTTATTTTCAAGTCGAATAAAATCAAATTGAAGCGAAACTCATATAAATTGAGCCGACCAAATCGAACCGAACTAATTTGATTTGATTTGATTCGATTCATAGTTTTGGCTTTTTGGAATTTTTTTTGGACCGTTGGTTAGTGTTGATTTTGTAGTTGCTTATTATTTGGACACAATTTTTAAACTTGTCTTATTCTTTTGGCTATTAACTTTTCATCTTTGGATAAGTCGACATTTATAAATTAATAAAATTAAATTTAGAGAGATAGAAATCTCAAATGAATTTTTTTTTTTGGACATTTGGCTATGGACCTGTGGACTTCTGACAACATCACATATCACAATATCTAAATTCATTTTCTAAAACGTTGTCCTCCTAGTAAGACAGCTGGAGCTAACTTCTTGCATTTATACTTAGGAAGTATAATATAAATAAAAATAAAAAATAGTGAGAATAATAGTGAAAATAAAAAACAGTGAAAATAGTAAAAATATCAGTGAAAAAATAGTGAAAATAAAATAAATGAGAAAAATAAGAAAAATCAAATCAATGAGAAAATAAATCTCAATTAGAAAAATAGTGAAAATAAAAATCAGTGAGAATAAAAAATTAGTGAGAAAATAAGTGAAAATAAAAAACAGTGAGAAAAATAGGCAAAATAAAAATTAATGAGAAAAATAGTGAAAATAAGAATCAGTGAGAAAAACAGTCAAAAAATTCAGTGAGAAGAAAAATTAGTTAGAAAAGCAGTGAGAAAAATAATGAAAATAATAGTAAACATAAAATCAATGAGAAAAACAGTGAATGATAGTTGGCTGCTATCCATTATAATATGAGTATAAAAATGATGTGAAGAAAACTTCCGCAAAAGCCAGTGGAAGTAGAAACCAGAAAAAGAATAGTAAAAAAAAAGCTACTGAAAACTGATTCAGCTTATTTGGTTAACGTAACTTGGTTCGATTTCTAAACCGAACCGGGCCAGGTTTTGAAGAAAAAAGTTTCCTCTATATGCTTGTTTTACATCAGGAGAAAGGAAAAAAACAGTATCTTTTTCCATCTTGTCTTCTTTGTTTTGCTTTCTACCTGTGAGGGACCAACTAGGCCCGTCTACCTGAGCGTCAGTTGGGATGCCGATGTGGTGTAGAGGAAGGAAAGAAAGGGAAAAGGAGGGTAAACCCTGTGCAGAGGACGCCCGTGCTTTCCCGTTTGTGCTGGAGCAGCAACCTTTCTTCTGTCTTCGTCCTCGAGAAGGATGCTCATAAAGCCTCTCTCTCTCTCTCTCTCTCTCTCTCATACAATACACGACCACACTCATACAGTCTTTCTCTCTCTCACACCAATCCGCGTCCCGCTGCCTGCTCACATGCACAGGTGGGGCTGCCATGGACACTTCCTGCAAAAAATATGGGCAAGTAAGTGGGGCGCAACCGAGAACAGCAGTGGGAGGCTCCCGTGACAGTGATCTGCACTTGTCGCGAACGATGTTATCGCCTGTGCAGAAGTGACAGGCGGCTCGATCCCCTCTCCCAGGCCCTGCCCATAACTGTTCATGCACACACAGACGCGAGTCCGCACAGAGCTCCACCATGAACGTACTATCCACCCACCTCCCCCGTTTTACTGTTACGGCCGCATCCACCGCAGGCAGTCTTTTGGAACTTTCCCTTTTATGTCTCTCATGCATGATAGACTCTTGGGCTCATCTATATTGAAGAATTCCAAGAGGAGGAGGAGTCATCCTTTGTCCATTATAATCATGTCTTCCATATTCGGCTGCGACAAGATCCAAGCAGCACAAATATCTGAAGCTAAATATCCGTACGTTGATATTTTCATATAGCGCATGTTTCGTCTTAGTTGTGTATGCATGATTGCATAGAATAGGAGAAAGAACCTCGAGAAGAATATGCCGGCCCCCTTCAGGCACATCCGCAAGTCTCTGCATGTTCATGGCCCATTTCTTATGGCCATTATTACGGCAATTTTAAACATGATCATGAAAGAACCGGCCGCGACGCCGATGAGAACGAACAAGCCCTTGGCAGCCCGGAGAGTAAATGGCTCTCAGTAGTTGTTACGAGGTTTAGAACCTTTGGCCCAGAATTCCATGTATATGTAGTAGTGACGAGGGATGGATCTAGGTGAAAGGTTCATATATATATATATATGAACAACGAACTTGCCCTCAATCAGAGACCATGGGCTAGCTTTTGTCGGGCGTAGGAAACAATCGTGTACTGCTCATCTGCTATCAAAGCAGTCGAGTTAGGTCAAACTAAAAAGTTCAGGATTTGGAAGGGTGTTCTGAGTGTCATGCATATAAAAGGTACGTGACTCAATCTAGCTAAGCATGGGACCTTAATCAAATCCGATCCCAAGTCTACGCTTTTCGATGTGATCGGCGAAATAAAAGGTTTGTATTTATCTCATTTCTTTATGCTGGGGCACCGATCATGACTTGTTCGACAGAGGGGCCATGTCACATGGACATCCATCCGTATTGCATGCGTCACAATCATATCGATGTGGGTTAAACCTGTTGAAAAGAGGTACAAAGTATTGTCGAGATATCTAATATATTCTCGGGATAGTTTAACAGAAGAATAAGGCAGCGTTTATGATTTGGAGATTGTCACTTTTCTTGACGCGAAGAAAGGATTGTTAATTATTATACTATTGAGAAACATTTATTACGCAGTTGTATTTGAACTGTCCAGTTAGGTGATAGTCTACATGACGTCAAGTGAGATGCTATATAGATAACCTAGGCAGTGTGGCGGACGGTGGCAATAGATTGATGGCACCGTCAATCAGCGGTAACAATAGGTTGATGGTAGTTATATTCATAGCATCGGTTGCTACGTTATCGTTTTATTATCGTAAGTAATTTTATATGTGTAAGTTTTTATTTACGAAAATTTACATAATACTTATGATTTTTTGTAGTAAGTACAATCCAATTTTGTTGTAGTGAATGACTCTGGTTGTTGAGTGGCACAATAGGTTGATGGTAGCAACGGCGATTGTCGGTTCCTTCAATAGGATGTTAGATATGTGCATATACAAAATTTAAGACATGTTTTAGGAATATTTAGAGAGATAGAGAGAAGGTGGGAGTTGATCAAAGAATGGTTGTAGAAGCTTTCACAACTTCTTCTCATTCTAAAAAAAAACATGTTCAAAGAAATGAATCTATATTATAGGAAGGGCCAATGGAAGGGATTTTCCTGTAGGAGTTGAGGTGGCAGCGATGATACCAACCTACTCTATGATGATAGGCTTCATTATCTAGAGTGTGCCTCAAAGGAATAAACTTCTTGGTAGCAACTTTGTGCATAAAATCATTCACTGTAATATTCTATTGAAGTCCTTGTGAGTGTGCTACTGTGGATGTGCTTTTGAAACCACAAAGAGAAATTGAAAAAAAAAAAGACGAATTAGACAATATAGAAATGAATATGGATGATGGGATGATATAGGGAGGGAAGGAGTGCGTGTGTGCACTAGAGATGGAGTGTGATCGCCAGACACGCATGGGTGTCGAAGGAGTGAGAGAAGGATGGATACTTAATTACCTTTACTCGAAGATTGCGAGAGAGTGTGGGTTGACTGTTACCGTGTATGGACATGAACACACTTTATGGTGGTTTTCAAAACCCCTAAGAAAATATGTATGTGTGTGATGATGATGATGTGTAGAATACAAATAAAAGACTAAAGGGGAAATCAATGCATGCACTAAAGGAAAGAGAGAAGAATTAAACTAAATGAAAGAAGTAAAGAGAAGGGAGAAAATCTGGTTGTTGCAGAGGAGAGCTGATGGCGCTATGGAGAAGCTTCAAGCTAGCTCCAATGGAAGAACGCCCGTCTTAAGAGACCGGCAGCACCGCTTCTCAAATTGGAGAACACTTCAAATAAGTTTGAAGTGCTCTCTCCAGCTCTGGAACGCAGTACGGCTTCGCCAACATATGTGGGTTGTCTCTCCTTAAAATTATGGCCGCGGGGGTCCTTTTATAGGAGAAAATTCTTAAATCGCGATGGGTTTAGTGGAGGCTTTTCAAGTTAATCACGACCGGTCAAACAACCACATTTAAAAGAGTTCCATACTTTGACTGACTCTTTCCATACTTGACTGACAATTAAAATATAGTAATTGTAAATCGCGACCACCAAGGTAGTCGCAGTTATGAATTTCCAATATTAATCAGATTCTAACCATATTTTGTTAAGGGAAAGTTTGAATAGTGACGACTAATGACATCGCTCTTAGGAGAGAAATTCGTATTCAATTGAGATTTGATTCTTTTCAAATAAAGGAAATTCATAATCGCGACCATTTGACCAGACACAGATACATTTGGCAACAAAAAGCTTTCTAAAAATATTTCAAAAATTGACAGAAGTGGGATATGGAAATCCTTAAATCACGACGACTAGATAGGACACTATTTTTATAAGATCAACAACAACAAGACTGGGAATCGGAACAAAAAATGTGTCGGTTTGACTAGTCGCGTAACATATCAATCGATGTTCATATCATCAATCGATACAAGCTCCAATCGAAACAAGCATCAATTGGAATAGAGAAACGCGTCGGCTTGACCAGTCGCAAATCATATCAATAGATGTTCATATTATCAATCAATACAAGCTCCAATCGGAACAAGCATTAATCGGAATAGAGAAACACATCGGCTTGACCAGTCGCGAATATGATTACTTAACAATCGATGTTTAAGCTCAATCAATTCGGTCTTCACCAATCGATTGTATGAAACGCGATGGATTGAACCGACGCGGATTTGATTATTCAACAATCGATGTGTAGGCTCAAGCGATTTGGTCTTCACCAATCGATTGTATGAAACACGATGGATTGAACCGACACGGATTTGGCAGTTGATGTTCTAGCTGAAACGATTTACTCTTAACCATTCGATTGGAAATGCGACCACTTGTCCCATCTCGAATTAACTTTTATATAAGACCCCCAATAGTAGATAGAAAAATCCCTAAACATTCTATAAAAAGATCATAAAAAATAGAAAATTCACTTAGATAATTAAATAGGGAGAGCCACTTTGAGGCATTGCATTATACCATGAAATTTACTTAGTATGCTGTCAAATTTGGCATGTCTACAACTGCCTCACCTTGGTGTCTACTTTGCAAGGAAGTGAAGCGTAAGGACATGAAATAAAGTAATGAAATGAAATGAATTTAGTGGAGTGAAGTGAAATGACCGAAAAGTAGATGCCAAGACTGATGAACAATTCATCCCCATATATTTATTTTGGTGATAACAAAACCATGAAAAATATTTGACTAACAATTTTTTTTTTCTGAAGTTTGTCAACAGGACACAATTGCAATGACTCTAGTAAGTTAAAATTTGAAATATATCTTAATAGAAAACCTTCATCACTTTTAGCATCTAATTTACTTAGATTATATTTACCATTATTTAAAATGAAACACTTACAACCAAAGGGCCGTAGATGACTGATATTTGACTTCTTTTCCTTGCAAAGTTCATAAGGAGTCTTCTTCAAAATTGGTCTGATCATTGTTCTGTTGATGATGTATCATGCAGTGTTGACTGCTGCTTCTTAGAAATACCTTGGTAAATTGTACTTTGACAACATTGTTCTGGTCATATCAAGCAGTGTTCTATTCTTCCTTTCTGCTAAACCATTTTGCTGAGGAGTTTTTGGAGCAGAAAAGTTATGCTCTATTCAATTTTCTTCACAGAATTGGATGAAATCTTAATTTTTGAATTCTCCTCCATGATCAAATCTGATACTAATTATCTCATATTTCTAGCTCTTCGGTACTAGTTTACTGAATTTTAGAAAAGGTGAGAAAGTTTTTGATTTTGCTTCCAAAAATGATACAAAAAGTGTATCTTTAGTAATCATCCACAATTACATAGCCATGGATCTTTCCTCCAAGACTTGCAGTTCTTATTGGTCCAAATAAATCCATGTGGATGAGTTCTAATGGTTTTGAAGTTGTTACTATTGCTTTGGACTGAAAGAATGTCTTGTTTTACTTCCCTTTTGCACAAGCTGTGGAGATTCCAGATTTCTTCAATTTGAGCTTTGGAAGACCTTCAACTAGATCATGCTTTAATAATTTTTTTATTACTGAGGTGCTGGCATGTCCTAGTCTTCTATGCCACAGATCAGTCTTATCACTTTTGGTAGTTGTCAGGCATAGATCAACTTCTTTCAGTTCTGCTAGCTGAAGTGTATATAGATTCTTCATTCTATAAGCTTCAAAGACTACTTTCTTGTCTTTTAGAATTATACATTTATGATTATGAAATATGACTAAGTGACCTTTGTCACATAGTTGATTAATGTTGATGAGGTTATGCTTGAGTCCTTCATCACATAATACATCTTCTATTAAATCTTTGGTATTTATTCCTATTGTTCCTTATCCAATGACTTTTCCTTTTCCATTGTCCCCATATGTAACTTGACCAATTTCACTTCTGAAACATGTAAATAGCTTTCTATTACCTATCATATGCCTTGAGCATCTACTATCTAAGTACCATTTGGATGCTTTTCAGACACCCCTGTTCTAGTCCTGCCATGAGGGCTATATTAGCTTCTTTTTGTTCTGATTCTGAACTTGAGAAGTGTGACCTTGTTACCTCCTCATTGTCCCATGTGGCCACCATTGCTTTCTTCTTGAATTTTTTGTATTTCTTTTCCTTACCTTTCTTTTTCTCATGCCTCTTAGCTAGATCTTTTCTTTTGAGCCGAGGACATTCTAATTTGAAGTGACCAGACTGCTTGCACTTATAGCAGGTTGGTTCTTTACTTTTTTTTGTCCTTCTTGAAGTATCTCTTAGATCCATACTTCTTTTTCTTGACAAATATTCTTTGAAGTATTCTTGATAGCATAGCTTCATCATCAATGTTTGTGTGTCTTCAAAGTTTTCCTTTGCATCTTCGAATGAGGAGGAAGAAGGAGAAGCTACAGCCTTCAAAGTATTAGAGATTTTCTTTTTCGAAGAACTTTTAGAAAATCTTTCCATGTTGATTCATGAGCCACAAGTGATCCTATCAACTTTTCTATAGAAAGTTAGTAAGATCATTTGCTTCTTCTATAACAGTTACTTTAAGAGTCCAAGATTGAGTTAATGATCTAAAAATTTTTCTAACTGTGTTTCTTCATTTGTATAGTTCTTACCTAATGAAGTTACTCCATTTGTTATATTAGCGAACCTATTATACATTTGAATAATATTTTCAATTGGTACCATTCTGAATTGTTTATATCGAGAAATAAGAATATATCTATTCTGATTTATCTAACCTTACCAATACCTTCATAAGTTATGTTTAATTTATCACATATTTCTTTAGTAGATTTACATGCAGAAACTCTATTGAATTCTTTCTTAGATAAAGCACAACATAGATAGTTCTTAGCTTTATAGTTTAGAGACGTGTCTTTTATCAGCTAAGGATAATTGAGATGAACCTTCAGTAAGAATCACATAGTCACCTTGTTCAAATACTGGCCACAGATCAAAGTTTGTGCCACGTAGGAAGCATTCCATTCTCATCTTCCAGTGTTGGTAATCTTCACTATCAAAGTATGGTGGCCTTGAAACGAATTGACTTTCACTGTTCTGCATTTTTGCTACCATCTCTTCTCAATTCGTTTGATTCTTCTGAGAAGACCAGACTCTAATACCACTTGTTAGATCTAGATGGAGCTTTAGATGTCCTAGAAGGGGGTGAATAGGACTTTCTACAATTTAAAAGTTGTCAAAATCTGAAAGAACACTTGACAAAAGTGTTAGTCATGTAGTGTGTGTGAAACAAGTGTAACTTGGCGGAAACAATCACGAATAATGCACAAGGAATTTATCCTTGTTCAGACCTCCTTTCAATTAGGAGTCCTACGTCTAGTCCCCAAGCGCAACTTGAGATTTTCCACTAACTACCAAGAACCCTTGGCCTTCTCTCCAAAGAGAGGTATTACAACCACTTGCTCCCTAGCAAGTCTTCCATTTACCAAAGGGGAAAACAACCACCTACTACAGTAGATCTTCCCTTCTACAAAAGGGAAGCTATAGGGAACAAACCCCTTACTGGTTTCTACTCTGAAAGAGGTGTAGACAGAGTGCTTGCTCAGGGAATGAGCAAACACAGAAGAACAGAAAGAGATATACAAATATGCTTGAAAGTTCTAAACTCTTTATGACTAAAGGGTGGACTGAGAAGAAGAACTTAGACTATCTAAACCATCCACAGACAAGCTTCTTGAATGCAAAAGAGCAGGAGAGCTTGGAGTCGGCTTGCTTGCACAAATTGCTCTCCTTTAGATTTTTTGTGTGCACTCTTCTCTTTTATGATGTGTTGCTTCTTGTCTCTCTTGTTTTCTTGATGTGTTAACGTAAATAATGTATATCTTTACATACAAACTTCAGCACCTTATATACAAACTTCAAAGTCTTGTTTTCCGTTGGAATACAGCTGTTTCAAAATTTTGAATGTTATGACTTAGGAGACAGGTTGAGAGATCCATCTTCAGATCCTTGAGTTGCTCAACGACTTCCTAGCTATATGGATAGCTACATGGTTTTGTAGACAACCGCAATAAATGTCTACAAAACACCATACCCATGCACGGTCTTTTCTCTTCCTCATGGTTGGACTTGTAAGCAATAAAGTATTAAGTGAAAGCAAGAGACAAGTCGTTTGAAAGGATATCTAACTACTTCAGAGAAGAAGTATGTACTTAAAGTGTGCTGGGGTAGGTGAGTAGTCAAGGAGGTATGGATGCCTACTTGGCACGCAGTACATCTGCAAAAATGTTTTCCTTAAAAACTAGAAATATTTCAGTTAGAATGACACTTGCAGATATCTTTCAAAAACATATAGCTACTTGGGAATAATCTAAGTTATAGAGCTTTAGATATATATTTAAAAGTATTAAATCATAATGTAGAGACATATCTTTAAAACATATTATAATGTTCATCAATTGATGTTTAGAAATATTATATAAAGGATTACAAAGCCAATCAGAATAATACTTCATCAATTGATGTTTTAAAAAATAGCCAATCGAAATAATACTACATCAATCGATATGTAGAACTACAACAATTGATATTTAAAACTTCATCAATCGATGTTTAGAAAATAGTCAATCGAAATAATACTTCATCAATTGATATGGGTCTTCGACTGATTACATTTGTTCATTAATCGATATCTGACTCCGATTGTATAGAAGTTATAGTGAGACTTCGACTGTTGACCTTTGTTCATCAATCAATGCCTAACTCTGACTGCTCAGAAGTCATAGAGAGAGACTTCGACTGCTGACCGTTGTTCACCATCTGATGTCTCATTTCGACTGTCTAGGAGTCGTAGTTAGACTTTGATTGACGACCTTTGTTCATCAATCGATTTCTCAGTTCGACTTTCTAGGAGTCGAAATTGGACTTTGATTGATGATCTTTGTTTAACAATCGATTTCTCACTTCGACTTTCCAGGAGTCAGAATTGGAGTTCGATTGATGACTTTTGTTCAACAATCGATTTCTCACTTCGACTGTTTAGAAATCAGAATCAACATGATATTTATACTAGTTGTGGACTGAGAGATTTTTACTGGAGATAGAAAAGTGTCATTATAAAACAATTATATGTTGGCACCTTTCTCTATAAATGATTGTATAGTATAATACATGCATGTCTTTGCCTTAACACAATAAATAAAATACTAAGTAAAATGTCATTATGTTATTATCAAATAAATTTGTTTATTAATTAAAAAAGAGTTTACTATAATTGAGATGATTTTGTCATAATAAAAAATAATTGATCATGCTTTTAAAAAATAATTGCACAATAGTAGATGTGGGTAGCATGCGCACCCAAAGGTGTGTAACATGGATTAGTCAGGAGGTTTGGAGAAGAGTATTTTAAAAGGAGATTTATTATTAAGAGTGGGAGAGGGGAGAGGATAGACAATTTATGAGGAAAGCAACACATGCTATAGCTTCATCCCAAAATTCTAAGGGGAGGTGGGCATTGCTTAGGAGCGCCATGCCTATCTCCACTACGTGACGATACTTGCACTATGTAATCCCATTTTGCTGATGGGTATGCGGGAAATATAAGGGAGGAGAAATGTCATAGTTTTTAAGGCAAACAGAGAGAGGCCGAAACTCGTCACCCTAGTCATTTTGAAAAATAGTGATTTTAGTGGAGAAAATATTTTCTACATTATCTTTGAATTGCAAAAAAATGGAATAAACATCACTTTTCGATGCCATGGGAAAAGGTAAGTGAAATGAGTGTAATGATCCACAAATAGCACATAATAATGAAAGCCATTGAAACTGAGTTGAGGGGAAGGCCCCCAAACATCCAACACAACTACTTCAAGTGGAGCTAAAGACTTGAAATTAGAAAGGCTAAAGGGGAGCTGGTGACTCTTAACTCGCTAATAGTGCGAGTAAATTGAGTCCACCAACTTATTTTTAAATGGAAAATTAATCAAATGTAGAATTTTCTAAACTAGGGGAAAAGCTGGATGTCCCAAGCGAGCATGCCAAGTCTTGGTGGGGGAATGAGTGCTGAAGCAAGTAGTAGATGAAGGAGTTGGTCACTACTATGTGGTGGAGCCGTTGGTCGTTACATGATAGAGGCCATTAGACGTTCCGCCTTGCAACATTAACTTCTCTGTACATCTATCTTTAGCAAGAAAATAAGAGGGGTGAAACTCAAATACTACATTGTTATCATTGGTAAAGGAGGAGATAGACAATAGGTTTTTAGTAAGGGAGGGAACACACATGGCATGATGGAGAGGAACAACTGGTTTGGTCGAGGAATCAATGTGGGTGATGGGTAGATGCTTACCATTCCCAACTTGAACGAGATTGGGCCCAACATACACCTTAGGGGTTTGAAGCAGCCCAACATTGAGCGTCAAGTGGTGAGTCGCCCCTCGAATCTAGATACCATTGGGGATCAAATCCGCCAGATACATATGGCACAGAGGTAGGATCTTGAGCTTGAAAAACTTGCACTAAATGCCTTGGAGCAATGTCCACACCAAAAGATAAGTGAAACAACCAACAACATTGTTCAGCACTATGGCCAACTATGTCACAGATTTGACAAATATCTGGCAAGGCAGTACTACTGGTGTTAGTGGTGCCAGTTGTGTTGTTAGTGAGAGGTTGGTTGTCAGAAGGGAAGTGCCATCACTTGATTGAAGGAGATGCTTCTATAGAAAAACCTCATGGCTGAGGAGCGTACCTTGTAGATCTTCAAATTTGAGAGAACTGATGTCAGGTCTTGTAGTAACAGTAGTAATGAATGGTGTGTAGTTCGTCCCAAGACTACTCAAGATATATAGTAAGAGATTACTATTAGAGATTGGGTCAGAGATCACAGATAGTTGATTAGCCAGAAAACGAGATTTTTACAGGTATTTAGTAATGCTTTGGTCGCTTTTCTTCAACATTAAACCTATAGATGGAGTTGGAGTGCCCAGTACCTGGAGGAGGACCCATAGGCCTAAGCAAGTTTTCTTCCATGCATCTGTTACTATCTGTGCTCCAACGATCTGTGGCAACACAGATTCCGCCAAGAAAGCATTGATCCAGCTAAGGACACGCTGGTCCAACTGTATCCATCATTCAACTTCAAGGTTGGGAATACTGACGAAGGGATTGCTGGTATTAGGTATGGTGGTAGGGGGACAAGGCAGGGTTCCATCCACAATACCACCATCGGGCGATGAGTATGAAGAATGGGCACTAGCTGCACTCTCCAAAGGGGATAGTTATCACTAGTTATCTTGATGGTAGACAGGGATGAAAGAGAAGAGGGTAGGAGGGAGTTGGATGAGGAAGATGATGTACTTTTTTAGGCCGTCGAGCTTACTATTTAAATAGTTGGGGTAGTACTGGACTCATATGTAGTGTCAACCATGAGGGAAATGAGAAAGGGAAAATGGGAAAGACGGCTCTAATACCAAGTTAGAAATGAGAAAGAGAGACGATAGAAGAATAAAATGTCATGCCCGTCTTCCTTTGGGACTGGCCTTATATATTGAGCATAAGAATGAAGATGATTGCAAGCTGTACTTTACAATAGAATAGAATATTGTTACAACAAATGTACTCCAAGATAGGCAGAGGAGGAAAACTAACTACATTGATAGACCTTATCCCGTGCTCCCTGAGGTTGTTGATCTAGAGTTTGAGTCGTCAGGAATTCTAGCTAATAGGGACTCTTTACTCATGTGGACTATCGCTTAACTAGATCGGAATCGTCCAACTACATAGTAAGTATTCAATCCACCTGATTGTCAAAGGTATCCACTGGATTCCCGTCTAACATGAGTCCTCCCATCGATCTTATCCCATCACATGTCATAATCCACGGGTTCCACCAACTTTGGTATCAATATTGAAGGTGTAAAGGAGGATTTAAAATAAGGCGATGATGGATTGACTACATGTAGAACACATTCGAATTGAGAAGTGAATTTTCAAAGGACATATTAATGTCCGAGAGAGGGCTGGTGGGGCATGCACCTCCTAGTGTTGTAGGGCCCACTACGGCCCTTATCTCTGCGGTCGGATAGCAAGGTGGACTCTTTCTCAAATCTTTCAAATATATGTTGTCTAGAAACAAAGATATGCTTGTCTTATAGGAAATTTTCAGCAAGAATTTGATAGGCTTATTCCGATTAATGCTTTGAGGGTTTCTCCGTTCAATATTAGAAGGCGGCCCTTAGCTTCAGAAGTGACAGGGAGAATCCGTTTTCAACTGGTAACTACAGATGTTAGAGTCTTCCATCATCTACTTTGATGGTGAGAGACAAGGTTCCTAGATGCGAAGTTTCCCTCTCTAATAGTTAGATGCGATGATTTCCTCTCTAATAGGCTTAGTACAAATAAAGGTTGCGTTGACGGGGAAAGCTAAGAGACCATTGTAAACAGCATCAATATTGTAACTGCAAGATACTTTTGATGCAAAATCAGATATTGATTTTATTTATTCCTTTAGAGAAGGATCTCTCACATCAGATATATGCATGAATTAAAATTTCAGTATCATAGGAGGAATAATCCCTAAGAGGGAAAACATTCCTCATGTCATGATTCGTAACATGCATCCATTATATTCATCAACAATTACAATTAATTAATTGTAATCATGCATACTTCTCCGTTGTTGATTAATTTCTACCAAGCTCATGCGTATGGATCTACCGGAAAAGCAGGACACATGCGTATCTTCCTACTAAACATAGGATCACAAGTCACAGACGATTTTGTTAACACCTATTTATATGGAATATTAATTTCTCGTAGAGTATTGGCTTCATCAGCAATATTAGAGAGTGTCGATCTCATAATGTGCATATCACAAAAACATAGAGGCAATAGGAGGGTAGCTAGGGGCGGAGGTAGGCATGAGAAGAAAGGGGAAAAAAAAAAATCTAGTTTTCAAATTCTTGTAATGTTTATAGCATATACTTGAGCCGGCTATATATAATGTATTGTTTAAGAGAACATTATTTAATAACCCAAATACTAGATTTGTATTCTTTGAGAACAATGTTAATTTTAATTAACCCATTATATTGTATTCTTTAAGAAACGTTCTTTTAATTAACCCAAATAACAAAATTAACAGAGTATACATATATCTGCAGGATTCATGTGATCAGGAAACATCTATTGGTAATTATATATAGATAGATAGATAATATCACGGTTGTTCATATATGTATATATCCAATGCTGTCATAAGTACATCATTACTCAGTTTTTTTGCTAGTAATTGTGGATCTACCCTTTGAGTTGGTTAAATGCGAGATGAAATGAGATTAAACAGCTGAGGCTGTCTGTAAAACGACATCACGTGGCTCCAGAGATTTCTTATTCGGGCCTTTTTGTCTCATTATACTCTAAAGCACAGGGTGCGAAAGGCATATCGATTTCCACGTACGCAGGTTCATGAGGTGCCAAAAACATTTCATTGTCGAGGACAAGGAAAACTCCGGAGAGGTGTTATTTTTCTATTCCAAGGAGAAAGGAGAAGTATGTCCGCTCGCCAACTCCCTCCAACAAGTATATATAATTGTATTCACAGGGCAAGTGAAACCCACAAAACACAGTAGAGACCATTTTTTTTTTCCCGTTTCTTCAAAATAATTTTGTGGAGTCCACAAAGTAAGGTACATTCTCCTCATCGGTGTGTCTTCTGATGCCCCAAATGTCCACCTTCCTCCCACCTGTATATATATATTTTTTAACACTTGATCTTTGCTAACCTAATTTGAAAGCATGCCAGAAGCGTTATTGATGAAGAGTCAACAGGTTCGAATTAACCCAATTCGATATTGTTTTCTGATCGTCAACTCTATGCGGGATACAAGTGAATCTCTAGCTAGGCGACTTCGTTTGCTTGATGCATGTAAATTACGGAATTCAAGCTTATAACACGAGAAAGGTAAGTAGGATACTTTAAATTCTAACGGGGTGTCTCAATGCCTTCTTCTTATTCTAATGAGACTGAAAAAAGATCACCTCATTCAGAAGAATATATTAAATTGCTCCTAATTAATCCGAAAAATTACTCGCCGCCCAACTCAGCTTATTCTAATGGTACAACGTTTTCTTTGCACCACAACATAGACAAATTATTCAGTCCAATGATTTTGTCTACTTAGTGAGTGATGTTTGTAAGCCACACAACCTGATTTGCACTTAGGAGGAGCCTAAAATAATTAATGACCCTTTTCTATCACCCACCACAAGATGTTGCGGGTGGGAGGGTCCGAATTGTCTGTCCTGCCCTGCACCTAGGATGGCCCCTCATTGTTGTGTCCGAATTGTAACCCACACACCAATGAGGATAGCCCCTGGGATGAACCACCCCCAATGGGGAAAGAGACGGGGCCGATCAACATCTCACCCAACGGGAGAAAAGGATGTGTATGAGAGAGAGAGAGAGAGAGAGAGAGAGAGAGAGAGAGAGAGAGTAACACCATTCATGTCGATCTTCTCTAATGCTAACGTTGAGGTGAGAGGTTTTGGTGGGAAGACAAAGGAGAAGAATGTCAGCTTCTGCCCCGAATTCCACAATTCGTTCTCCGCCGAGATCGTCCCTCACGAACGTCGTGCTCCGTCCGGCGTTCATCTTTATCTACTTTGCTCTCCCCTCCCATGCATGGCCCCATATCCCTTGGACTTGTCCCATTAATCCCATATGCCATTCCGCACCCCCACAGCACCCCCCCCCTTCTCTTGGGGGTGTCTACTCGTCCGTTATTGCGACATCATTTAACCAAGTAGATAAGGAAGGGAGGATTCTTTTGTTCTTAGCTGGGCGGGCCAAATCGACTCTGCCAAGTCAAGTTGGGGCGCAGGAGGACTCCACGTCATGCTGCGAGGTCGCGGTGGGGAAGTGGCCACGCCGAGGCCGAGTTGTGAAGCTCCTGCTTCTGGTGCATGAGGCGCTGGGGAGCTCCCCCTTTGCCCCTTTTCTCATTATTTTATTTTTACTTTTTGCCCGGGACGACGAGCGTGTGTGTGGTATGAAGAGGGGAACGGCTTATGTGGTGGGTTTTAAGATATAGATGTGGAGATTTCCTTAGATGTGCATACGACATGGATTAGAATAATATCTAGTAAGAAGAAAAATGCTTAACCGATGTATTGCAAGATTACAACTAAAATACTTTGTCTTGATCTCTGCCCAATTCAATTCCTTCTCTAAGAGGAAATGATTGAAAAATCCTAATACCTTACACACGGCCTGACTGCCTAAGGATTAAATAACCTCCTTCATCTAATCAATATTTTTGAATTTGAGAAGAATTTCAGCTGTCTTCAAGAATTAAACAATTTCATCTTCTATTTAGTCTTCTAAATCTGAATTGAAATTGTGGCTTGACTGTTCTAAAGATCAAAACAAACTCCTTCCAGTCAACTTCTAAACCTGAAATGAATTTCTCTTGAAATCTCTAAATTGTCAGTCATAGGCTGAGAATATTTTTGACAGTGTGTCTAGTTTATCTAGTTTTGAGTTGAGTTTTGTCAGAACTGAGCCTATGAATTTGGCATGCCTTGTCAAGAGTATCCACTGAATTAATCGCTTTCCTCTTGATTGTGCCTCTTTACAAATTTGGAAGTTGTACTCTTTTCAAGCCTGTAAAAAGGCACCCTTGAAGCTTACTTTCCCTTGTCATGGTCGTCGCCTCATTGGAACTCCTTTGCTCATCTTAGAGCCTACTTTCTTTATTTCCTATCCCTATCTTCATCTGAACTTCCTTACGCATCTTTAGAGCCTTATCTCCTTGCTTGATGTCTTTATTTATCTTAGAACTCCTTTGTTCTTCATTAGAGCTTTGGCTTGTTTACTGTTTGTCCTTACCTCTCTTGGAATTCCATTTTTGGTCATATTGTCATGGGATATGGAAAAAAAAATTGGGGCTGAATTCCATGTGGCTGATGTCGATGACCCTAATGTCATTTTCTGCAAATAGGGGCTTTGTCCGACCGTGGGTTGAGTGCCCAAAATATTTATTAACCATGAAAATATAGGCATAAGGTGTGGCATTGCAACAGTATCATTTGAAGATTATATCTTAATATTTTTTTCATTTTGTGCATGAGGTATATTCTGATATTATGATCGTTTTGACTTGATTTATATGTTGAGAAGCTTGCTTTGGGAGTGCTCTCTTGAGCCTACCTAATTCCTTTCATATAACTTTCAGATGAGTTTGTACCCACTGAAAACAAATTTAACCGTTTATTAGTTGGTTTTTCTTACCTTGGAGTACACATGTATATGTCTGGCTCATGCCTAGACCTACATGTTCGGCCTTGCTTGATGATCATTTATTATGCGCTTTTCCTTGAGTGCAAGATCCTTTTGATTCATGCCTCTGATTTTCTCCTAAGTTTAACTGTTTATTCTTGAGTTTTTTTAAATGCATATTGCTTGTCTAACTTGCTAAGAATGTAAACCTTGCTTGTTGAAATGTAACTCCTACTTAGCACGTTAAGCGCACCCCCTTTTTCCTCCCCATTTCAGGTAAAAATAATGAAGAAGATGGCAAGGATGCTTCTAGTGGGGGAGAAGTGTGATGAGAGCCCCGGCCCACTAATTTTTATTTCCACTAGTTAATGTATTTAAGTGTTGAACCATTGTAGCTGGGTTTATGGCTTAGGCAGGTCATAGCACTTTTAAGTTTGGAATTTTGGTGATGTAATTTGAACTTAGAGTTCAATCTAAGAGATTGTTCGTGGTTAACTTCCGCTGAAGTGATCGATGAGGTCGATGTTTTATTTTTTTGGTTGGCTCAGACTTTATCACTATTGAGGATTCTAAATTTCCAAAATTATTTTCTCACCCAATTGTTGTTCCCAGAACGTGGCACATATATAATTGTAGCTTAGAAGGCGTAAATGATATGACAAGATTGGAATTGATTTTTCTTTTAATCGTCCGTTCTTTTGACTGCATTTTTTTTTTCCGTGGGGTGTGGGTGGGTTGGCCCCCCCCCCGGGGGGGGGGGGTCGCAGTTGTTGCCTTGATTCAGTAAAAGGTACAAGTGGAACGACTGGGCAGCAGATCCATCAGAGATGACCGAAGTGAAGAGTTCAGAGTCAGTATAGGAACATTGAGAATCTTCCTTTGGAGAGAAGTACAAGTTGCACAGTGATGTGCAGCAACAAGCGGCTTCCATTGGTCAAACGCACTACACACTGCCTACCCACGCGCCAGCCAATGGCCCAATGGGAACAAAATTGCATGCCCACTGTACAAGAAGTTTTTCTCCTTTAGATTGCCTTCTCTGACAAAATGATACAAGGGTAGGGTAGAGAGTAAAATATCCCACATATTAAGGCCTACTGTGTTATATAACCGTGTGTTTTCCTTTTGGGCAACGGATCAGGTGGTTGTGAAGTTGCGATATTTCCTTTCATACAGTTGTCGACATTCTACCCCAACAGGCATAGCTGGGCAGATATCATCATGGTTATCGGAACAAACATCGACAGATACCACGTTGTACGGTAAGCCTTTTATAAGTCGTTCGATTGGATTCAATAAGAAAAGTCGCATCTAATGAAATGCACCGGAGTTTCTTTATACGTAACACCATTATGTATGAGATACTTCCCCTTGACTTTGAACACTGCAGACGAATGTAAAGAAATGTCTGGTAAAAACCAACGATCTGACGATCTCCAGCAACTATATTAAGATCATAAACCACGCAAAAGGAACACCACATTCTTTCAGGAAATAGCTTCAAGTAAATGTACAGGAGGGGGGCACGCCAAGGTTTGTGCATCATTTACATTCGTGGCTACAATGTCAAGCTGGCTGCCATGGGACTCAGCAACTACAGGGGAAAAATTGCCGAAGGATGATACATAGTACAAGTAAGGACAGGGAACGTTCGGTGACACTCTTGAACATCTAACCGTGAGAATACTTCCTGCAGCACCTGCCTGAGTGACGGGCATCTAGCAAATTGACATGTGCTCTTATACAACAAAAGGTTTCTCTTGTTTAACCTACTTCTCGATTCCTTGCTGCAAATATTGTATTAAGTCATAGCCCGCAGTGGTCCACTTGTTGTAAGCATCAACACAAGTACGAATCATGAAATTTGCAGCTTCACGATCACTCATCTCAGGGTGAAATCGCTTCCGCAGGTTCCCAATGGGATCACCTCTGCTGAAGCAAGGCAGCCCACTATCCACCATCAACAACACGGTCGTGATTATTCCATGCATGTGGCGCCGTGCAGCAAGGTACCCCTTCACACAAAGACTGCAAGTAAGAGTAACAATGAAGAATAACATCATGGTTTGCCCTTCAGAAGAACTGCACTAGTATATCACAACTTATCCCTTTAAACAAGTACAATTTTGTAGTTTCCCCTTAAACAAGTAGCTATTTCAATTCACACCAGGATGTCAAATAGAATGAGCACGGAAGCATGACATGACGAACTAACTAGTTGCATTGGAAATACATGGGACAGAATGTGGGAGTGGGTCTGGGAAGGGGAATTTAAACTTGCCTCACAAATTCATTCCAGGTTTCACTTTTCATTGAACCTGAAGGGTCAAGTAGCTGGGTCATCTCGTGACTCAACTTGAACTGAGCACTTTCAAACCGCATGTTGCCTCCAGGTGATGTCTCCAGTATAAATCCAAAATCAATATGAACAAGTCTCCCCGCACTGTTTAATCTTGAGAGGTTAGTCATTGTTGGTGTTAAAACATAAACAAACATAAAAAGATGAAAACATACTTGTCAAAGAGAAGATTCCCATTGTGGCGATCCTTTGGCTGAAGTAGAAGGCTGGCAACTGCATAGCCAGCACTACTGATGATGAACATTTCTCGTGCAGCTTCAAAATTTGGAGAGCCCACTGGTCCATAATCTTGTTGAAAAATCTCATACAAACCACCATCAGTTAATTCACCCATTTGGTTTCTGCTCCGTGTATTAGGAACAACCTGTAAGACAGTTCAACATGTGAAGATGCAGGACAACAATCAGTAGAATCATGGATGCTTGCATTAAGATGGTTCCTATATCAGACATGTATATGGAACTCCTTTACTGCGTGGTCAGATATTCTGCACTCCAACATGATGATAAATGACAAGATGAGAGTTCTGTTGTCTTTATTTGTTGTGGATTTTACTAATGGTAAAACGGGTCAGATAACAGTTTAATAGACCAGGGGCATGGATATGCACCAAAGAAGCACAGTGAATTGCGACAATCAAAAGAAAGGATAAGACAAAAGAAGAATAAAAAAATACAAACTGACAGAACTTCAGTATTGCATGCACCAGTCTTTTGAAAGTAGAAAACCCTGTGAAAGGTAAGGAATAACATGCTACCCTTGGCAGATCTAAACAACAGTCATTGACTGGGACAGAAGTGTCATGAACTTTTATAAGAAACTACTATAAGAAAAATGTCCATCAAACTTTTCTGGTACCTGATTAGCAAGTGTAGCATGTTATCAAGGTTCAAGAACATGGGGATTGGGGCCAGATCGGCCAGCCAAAAACCGATCCGATCAGCCGATCCAGGGCTGAGCCAGGGGTGGCTGGATCGACCCCTTATACAGGTGTGAAGTGTATAGTAATGTATAACATCTTATTTACCTGAACATCATTTAAGTAAATGTTATTATTTGTAATTTCATTTACTTAAGATGTTCAGATAGGGCAAATTATGAGGCAAATTACAGGTGTGAAGTCACATGCACGTTTGACTTTTTTCACCGGATTTTGAATTTTTTGTATTCTATTGCGTTTATTTGAATTATGAAATTTTTAGATAGGGTAAATTATGAGGAATTAGAAAAATGTTATTTTAATAGAATCACCAAAATCGTGATTTTCTTCTTGGATGGGAGAGTTGACTTTTTATTGGTAAGAGATATGATTTTTTTGATATTTTTATTGGATTCAAATGAGGGGTACTTCCTTATTTACATGTAATATCTTAAGTAAATGAAACTTTCATTTACTTTAATGATGTTCAGATAAATAAGGCCTGAAATCAGAGTGGACTCGGCCTGGACTCAACCTGGAATCAGCCTGGACTCAGCCCCTGGCAAGGTTACCCCAGATCGGATCGGTCGGCCCAAAACCAATCTGAATCGGCCGATCCGATCCCGATCCGGACGATTTTTGATACCCTGTTCCAAACACTTCCAAGGTGTCATATGGTGACATAAGAAAAAGCATGCAAATTAATACAACTTTTCAAGCAAAAAGACCTATGAGGCCATAGAATCATGCAATAGTGTGAAACAGGAACTAGACAGGGATAGGGCATCAAACTCTTGGCAACAAAACCATATGTATTCTTACTTTGACATAAAGATTCCTGAATTACAAAAGAAATGAAGCACCATAACCACCAAAATAACTTCTATATTTCACTTCTTGCTTCAAACTCAAAGGCACACTGTCAGCTTCACATATTTCACTTTCACCAGTCCATGTATGTACATAGTCTGAAATATTTGTAGTGTATTTATTTAATACGTTTGCAAAGTGAATCATTGAACCTGCATATTCTGAATTGGAAGCAAGCAGAGCAGAAATAACATCATCATATTGTTTTTGCAAAAAGAAAGAAGCTGTGACAATAAAAGTAGAAAGCAAAGCACCTAAAACTTTAGCATGTTTACCCAACAAAGGACAAAGACATAAAGTTTACCTCAATTATGCCTCTCTCAGGTCCTGTGGGTAGAACTCCATATGGAAATAGATAGAGGTTTAGCCCAACTGCTTCAATATGTCCCTAAGGAGGGATATCACTTGTAATGCAAGGACATCTTGCCTACAGTCATCTCCAACCTGTGAAAGTATTAAAAATAAGCTGTCATGCACATAATAGCATGTTTAAATAAAATTAGTACAATAAAATTGTTATATAATAAGCTTGAAGAATAAGGGATTATTACATGCATAGCATTACAACCGTGTGTATTCTACTCTGCACTCCTACACTGTCTTTTTGTCACCTATGCCCCATACCAAGGAATATTACTTTGGTCTTACCTCAAGATCTAGCACCATCAAAGCTAATAGAATTCTGTGTAAGAATAGTCCCACATTGGAAAGGGACAAAAAAATTAGTGTGCTTATAATAATGGAGCCCTCTGCATTCATCACATTAAGGTTTTGAGTAGGCTCAATCCAATAACACTATAAAACATATAAAATACAAGATTTCTAGAGGGGCATACATTATAATGTGTGTAGAAGATGATATCCGGCCTGGGTGTTTTGTGGAGTTTTAGGCCCACTCCAATCACTTTCTCTTGTGCATTTTGTGTATTAGGTTCTTAGGTTCATTACAAAACCCATAGATGGGATCTGTTTAACTTAAACTTGTTTTTTTTTTCTTCTTTTAATACCCCAGGTTGGTAAGAGCAGTAACAGGGTCTTTGGGTCGTGTTCTGATTAGGTTATTCTTAATAACATCATTGATGTGTGGCCATGACACACAGGCGCAATCCACCTTACGACATCCCCTTTCTTCCTCTCTTCTTCTCCTCTGCTTCATTGGAACTATGTAACTATGAAAATCTTCATGGTATCAGAGCAAAGCTCCTGCCAAGGGACCTGTTGAAGCCATGTTTGTCTACAGTGGGTTGATGGCTAGATGTCTGGCTGCTCTCCTTCTCAGAACCTTGTGTGCTGGCCAACTGGAGCATCCAAGTGCTCCTGCCCCGTACCAAAACTGACCGCAGTATAATGACCCTTAAATCCTGGGAGTTCAAGGCCGGTCCATTTGTTGGTGAGTTTGGTCATGCTATCTAGTGGACCCACTCTTGTATGCCATCCTTTTTGGTGTTGTATGCCATCTCTTGTCGCTACTCCACCACTTTGTTGGGTTTCTTCTTTGCCTTGCCCACAACCTGTTCGACATTGGTTCTGTGCAACAGTCCCCCTCCTCTCTCACTTCCTTGCTGTAACAAGGTTGTGGTTGCTTGCTCCATCTGTTTGGGGTTTCGTAGAGGGGGAATTACCCCTTCATGACTACTACTTGGTGCCAACAGCAAGTATCTCCACGAATATTGAAATCTATACAGTCTGAAGTTGTCTCCAAATCTTTTAGAGCTGCTGATCCCTCTCTTATCAGTATGAGTAACGAGAATATTTCTCTGCAAAATTATGATTGTGGAGTGAAATGTGCTTTCAGGAAAAATTAGGGATTAATTTCATTGATTAGAAAAAGAGGAATACTTATACCAGGGTACACAGTGAGTGGTTGTACCCTAGGTAACAATAAGCTAACTCTGACCCAACCTAGAGATCACCAATGACTAATTCCAACACTCCCCTCGGCCCTCGAGCTGGAGCATAAATGTCAAACATGCCCAGCTTGTTATAAAGTTTTTCAAACTTATTGTTACCAAGAGCCTTAGTGAAAATATATGCTAACTGCCCTTCTGTAGCAGTAAACGGGGTACAAATCCTTTGAGACAACATAACTGCATCTCTGATAAAGTGACAATCTACTTCAATATGTTTCGTCCTCTCGTGAAGCACTGGTTCTCAGCTACATATATTGCAGCTTGGTTGTTACAATGCATCTTCATAGGTTCACCAATCTTCACTCCAAAATTAGACATTAAATCAGAAGCTACATAAGTTCACATGCAATTTTGCGCCATGGCTCTATATTCTGCCTTTACACTGGACCAAGCAACCACAATCTGTTTCTTGCTTTGCCAAGTGAATAGGTTCCCCCCAACAAAAGTGCAAAAACTTGAGGCAGATCTATGGTCTAACTGTAACCCAACATAGTCAGCATCAGAAAAATGCTCCATTTGTTTCTTCATTTTTCTTTTCTCATTGTTTCTTCTATTCTTCTCTTTATTTTTCATTTGCAAGACTTCAATTGGACTCATTGCCTTCTGCTTGGGAAGTGGCTTGGAGACATCCTTTTGCTAGAGTCACCTCTTGACATGAATTTCTTGAATATTTTGGAGCTAGTTGACCTTCGAGGGCCCACAGTTACCCAACCGCCCTCTGAGGCTTGTGTCTCGAAGGTTGCATTGATTGCTTCTTGAACAACTTCAGGCGGGAGTTGGTAGAACTTGTCCACGAACCCCTCTGCTTGTTGCGAGATTGGCTTAGTCGCAGTTTCTTTTCTCTTTTGATTTAAGTCTTGCAAAATGTCAGGCTTATGTTGTTTCATTTTAGCCTTGCCTTTGTTTTGCTTGATGCTATATTGAGACTGTCAATATTCATCTCATTTTCGCTGCTTGGTTGGTGAATTGGGTTCACCATATCTTGATTGAACATTTGTTGTGACAATTCACCAAAATGTCTTTGAACCAGAGAATGTTCAAACTGATCAATTTCCCCATCTCGGATGAGTGTTTCAATCCAATCTTGGACTTTCGGACAATCTTTGGTTGGATGTATGATTTTGGCATGGTATTCACAATAACATACACGCCTCATTTCTCTTTTGATGATGTAGGGTGATGGTGAATCCGTGAATGCACCGTCATTAGCCCTTGCTTCATGAGATTATCAAATATTAGCTTGGTATTCTCTTCAAGGAAGGAGCGCTAGTGAATAGGGTGCCAGCCCGAATACCATCGCCTAAATAAACCTTGATTTGAATTTGATTCCTCCATCCCTGATTCGGGGAAATCGGAGGCTAGAGGTGCATTGATAACATTTACCGAATGAGACATAAAGTTGATTGGCTTATTCGGCGGATGTCGGATATTGGGTTGTGGAGGGCTGACCAGAAAGTCTCCCAAGTCAATTACCCCTTGTCTGATCATAACTTCCACATCATCTTTGAAGTCAGTGCAATCTTCGATGACATGACTTGTTGTTTGATGATATGGACAATAGTTGGATAATGTATGTGGCAGAGCAGAGAAATTCAACAATCCGGCCCACAAGCATAACCGGAAGAGTGTTAATGTTTCGTGTCGAGGGAAAGAATATAACTTTTCCGTCTCGACAAAGCTTGAAGATCCTTTAGATAACCACCCTATTGAATCTGAATAAGGTGGTATTAGAGGCAGCTCCTGTGTTGTTTGTGTATGAAATGGGGGTAGTTTGTGGAACATAGGCTCCCTGCGGGGAAATATCCTGGTGTTCCTCCACACTTTCTATAATTTGCCGCAACTCTTGTCGGCCTTACTGTAGCCGCCTGAGTTGCTTTTTAACTCCCTAGATGACTTTCCATATTATCCGACGCCTAGATCTTGTCAGAGAACGAGCCCCAGGATTACCTTGAGGTGGGTCACATGAGGGACCAGCCTCGGAATTATTTGAATTTGTAGTACATTCTGCTGCATGTATTACATTGATTGACTTCTCCGGTCGATCCCAAGCATGAGGTTGAGGAGGGTCGACCAGACCACCTTGCATGGATATAAGGCCACTTTGAATCATCTTTTGAGCCTCATTCTTGAAGATGTAACAGCCTTCAATTGTGTGCCCCAACATACGGTGATATGGGCAATAGTTGGGCTCGTTACTCATGCTGACATCTGTCGGCTTCTTTGGTTCTGGCAGCGATATTAATTTGTTGTTCAAACAAATATCAAAAAGCCTCCTAGTATGATCCTTTAAGGAATAAGGTGCTTTCATACGATCCGCCAATGTTGGCATTGGCGCTTTTGATTCTGACTTCTTCTTTGGAGTGGCAGACATTACCACTCCTTTTCCTTCTGTGCCAGGTAAGAAATCAATGACATTAATGTCTTTCCTGTTGTATTGCGTTCTTTGGGGAGCTTGTCTTTGTGAGATGCATGAGCCATTTGCTCGGCCAAGAATATCTCAATTTCCGCACGACGGAATTTAATTGATCGAAACTCTTGATATTTGCTCCCAAGAGTTTCTCATTAATTACCGTTGTCAGGCCTCTTCGGCAAATAGTGATTGCATCTTCTTGGGCAGGAGGGTTGTCGCATTTCATGTTAAACTCTCACCACCTTTTGATAAAGTCGAGTGTCGACTCCCCTTTTCTTTTGCTTAAGGGAGCATAACTCGGCAAGAGAGACTTTTCTTTCAGCCGTTTAGAAACAGTTAATGAACTGCTTTTGTAGATCAGCCCAATCAACAACTGAATTAGGCTTCAGTTTTGAATACCATTGAAATGCAACGCTAGTCAAGGAAGTTGCAAAATATCGGAGAGATAGGACTCCTCGAAGGCGAGATCACCCATGGCAGTTATGTAATATGCCAGATGCTCCTGAGGTGACCCGTGTCCGTCAAACTTTTGTAGTTTTGGGACTTTAGGGCACTCAGGTGGTAGCTTCTTGAGTTGATGATGTATGGGATGCGGGACAGTGTACAAGTCCATAATACGAATCCCTTCGCCTTGTTGAGCAAATTTGTCTTCGACAATCTTTTCAATCATATGCTTTTGTATGACGATAGCTTGCATTGCCCCTATTTGAGGGGATATAATGTTGGATGGATCAATGATTACATGACTCGTAGGTCCAGGAAGAGGGCCACTTATAGAGGCCGTCGAACGATTTGCCGAGGCAGACTCTTCCAGATATTGGCTTTGTTGTTGATTTTGAATAGAGACTAGCTCCACAAAATGCCGAAGGCTGGTGGTAGCTAGTCATTTCATTTCATGCAGAAGTGTGGTCATTTCAGAATACCACTGTTGCATGACTTGATATTTGTCATCATCTGACATTGCTTGAAAATTTCCTTTTGTAGGCAAGTCGACGACGGGATCAAAAATTAACATAGGAAGCCTACCTTCCCCATCTTGAGCAATTTCTTCCTCAGAGAAAGGGATTTGAATTCCTTCATATTAGGGCCCAGCATGAGGAGCTTGACCAGATGTCCCCGCCTGCCCACCAGGGGGTACCTAATAGTTTCTTTTGGCAAATTGCTTGGTATTACGATCAATAGCCTCAGTAGGAATATTTGGAATAGCCTCTGCAGTTTGCTCCACTGGTTCGCCGGCGTCCTTCCCAGAGGCATAGCATGAGAAGATCTTGAGCCTGGGTTTCTCTCTCGCGGCCTAGGCGACTCGCCGTCTTTTTGATGAGCGGGTATCAACTTTGGAAGTTGCCCCCAGTCTGTCGAAGACTGAGATCCGCGTTATACGGTCAAGGACCGATATGCGAGATTTGAATTGTTGAGAAGAATTTTCCTTGACTACCCAGATATTCTCCGAGTCTTGAGGGGTATAGTTTGATTTTTTGTACACCCCTTTTCTTTTTTGTCCATTGAGGTGTTTGGATCCAGCATGTTGAAGAGAAGTGCATTTGGCGTCACTCCTCCTTTCAACCACCTCAGATGCATTTGCTTGAACTTTCTTGATTTTTCGAGCCTCCTTTTTGGGGACCCAAATTTGCTTGACCTTGGTGGATTGCCGCATCTTTTGTTGATACGGGCTTCCACCTTGAAATCTTCTTGTTTTCTTCGAAATCATCGCAAGACTAAGAAGCGGTTTGAGGTGGAGATTGTAGGAATATGCCTATCACGAGGAATGATAGGTTGGCCTTTATCGAGCCGCACCCACAAACTTCCGACCATCACGGACTTGCCGGATCTAGAGGTGGAAGCGGATGGCCTATTGCTTTTGAGATTTTTGTATTGCCCCCGTTGTGAGGGGATGACAGCTACAACTTCAGAGGAGATTACTCGAATCGAATAACTCCGAACTTGAGTTGGGCAGGATTGAATCCCTTTGGCAACAACATCTTTTGAGGGCATTTTGGTACCCCTGTTGATAATAGCAGGATGAGCCTTGACATGCCCGCGACTCCTGCTAGCCTGCTTTGTTGATTTGTTGACAAATAGCTTCTGAGCAGCATTGTCTTGAACAGCCGGGATTACCCCTAAGAAGAAAGGGGACCCGACAATGGCTGGGAAATCTCCGAATACGATCGGAGTTGCCAGGTAGCCGAACCTGACGTGGTTGTTGACGACGAGTGGTCCGTAGGTGACCACCATCTCCTTTAAACGCCTTGTAGACGAGAGCTTGAACTTTTGTGATTTCGTCCGAGTTTACCTTCAAGGAAAACACCGTTATTAGAATTTTCAGGAGAAAAATGTTTAGACCTTGACTCTTACTATGAAATGGCAAGAAAGGGTCCCACCGGACATGCTAATTTGTTTAGCCGCGGAAAAATTAATGGGATATTTTTTGCGAGACGTGTCAAACTGTCGAACAGACAAAATTTGAAATCCGCGCGGTGCGGAGGAAAGTGCATGTCCATTTATTGGACGGGTGTGCCTATTATTTTTAACAATATTTATTCCGCATGCTTTTATTTTATCAAGCAATTAGGGCTACGTGTGTTGGACCCCTTCTCCATCGACCGGAATCGATGTTAATTTACATCAGATCAAAATCTTTGATGTTGATTTACATCAATTTTAACCCGAACACCCTTGATAGTAGAGTCGAGGTTTACATTTTTTATAGAAAATAACAACACAGTGAATTGTGTTTTTATCGAACGAAATAGGTGTTTTGAAAAAGGGCATGGACTCTGTTTGTGAGTTTAACATGCATTTTGAATACATGGGTATGAACCCAGGAATTTATTATTTGAACGAGTGTGTTTTGGGCAGAGCTTCCGCATAGGCAGAATTTCCGCTCAAATACACGCACACGAACATTTGATGAACATATGGTCGTATTTTGAGTAGAGTCTCCGTACAGACATAGTCTCCCCATAGAAATACGCACATATGAACATATGAGTATGCTTTTGGGTAGAGTCCCTGCTTGGGCAGAGTCTCCTTTAAAAAGACATACACATGAAAACAAATGATTTACCCTCGCGGAGTCCTGCTCAACGTGAGGGAAATAACATAGATGTGTTTAAATGTTTATATCCATGGAGACTACCTCAACATGAAAACATTTAAACACCAGAATATAGTGATATTTAAATACCTTATGCATACGGAGACTAACTCAACATGGAAGATATTTAAACATTGGAGCACATGAACATGTTTAAATATTTTGTATCCATGGAGACTAACTCGACATGGGAAATATTTAAACAAATGAACATATGAACACGATCATTAACAATTTTATCTCCATAGAGACTAACTCGATATGGAGATGTAAACATATATATTTGAATTTTAAAACCCCTCATGGAGACTAACTCAACATGAGGGGGATTTACAAGAGAATTTGTTGTTGGAGGGGGACAACCTTGACTTGCCGAGGGCGAGTACCTTCACGCTGAGCACGAGCAGAGTCTTCCCCAATAAGCAACTTCTTTCTTTTCTTTTTTTTTCAAAGTCCCCACCCCCCCTTTCAAAAGAGAGTCATCTTTGCCATCGGGCTACATGGGATATTTATAGGGGTTTTTCCCCTTACATGGATGAGAGAGAGGTAACGGGGGGAGGTCCCCCCGGTTATGAAGAAAGAGACATAACGGGGGGATTGAACCGGGGGGACAATCCCCCCGGTTATGGAAGAGAGAGAGAGACAACCAGAAGGAGGTCCCCTCGGTTATGAAGATCCTCTTAACTGGGGGGAGGTCCCCCCGGTTAGAGGAGAGAGAGCTAACCGGGGGGAGGTCCCCCCGATTAAGGGTCCCCCCCCCTTTTTTGGTATTTTGGGGTTTTGGGAAATGGAGGTTTTGGGATTTTAAAATTTTATATGCCAACAATAACTTACTACACATTCATGGTATAGGAAATATCAGGTCATATCAGGGTTCGCCGCATCGCCAATTCGGGGAAAATTGGTTTTTTTCTGATCCGCTCCGATTCGAGAGAATCGGACCAATTCGCATGGGAATCGATGGGAATCGGTCCGATTCTCAAACGAATAGGGATTCCCATGATTCGATCTGATTCACTCTGGCACAGCAAACCCTGGGTCATATAAGTGACAATAAGAAGGTTTCCCACTAAACTATGGCACATCCCTTTAGAATTCTTTAGAAGAAGCTCCCAATTGACTCAGGTTGTGAACTCTGATAGGAAATAAGGCTGGTTTACATCCCACTTTTCCTATCTCCTTAAGCAAATCCAAAGCTAATGTGAGCTTGACATACATAGCATTCTGGGATCTTACCAGCTTATTAAGTAGGAAGTGCTTGAGACTCACTAGGCACTTGAATCATAAATTCCTCTGCAAGATTGTCATTTAATACTTGGATCTCCTCTCATGATCCCAAGTGAATGTCTACTACATATACAAAAAGGATACGAACTTGCTCAACCTTCCACTTTGTAGGTAGTGTATTATATGCCATTTCATTGAGTGCGCCCAAAAATGACCACAAATTCTTTCTTTTATATACAATGGCTCAATGGTAAGGGACAAGGGTAGCACCCAAGAGGGCATGGGTTCGATTCCCCAAAGTGTGGATTCCTTTGGGCGAGAAGATTCTGCCCTTGTAAGCAATTATTCCGCCTGGATGGGTGAACAAGCAGGGTTCCCGAGCTTTCCCAGCAAGGGACTCGAATCCAACCTTCTCCCCATGACCAGCAGCACCATGCCGAGGGTCATGACTAATTGACTATAGATTCTAAACATACCAAAACATGCCCTTGGAGACTGGTTTAGATCATATAAGGTGTTGTTTTTGCCTACATATTTTTCCATCTATCTCTAAACCTGGAAAGGGATGTATAATAACACCATGGAAGGTGGAACTGGCTGATCTAGATCACAATCGGCCAATCCCTAGCCCGATCAGAGGAGGTATAAGGATCACCTAACTTCTGGCTGGATCCACCAATTGGGACAAGTCTAGTTTTATCTTTTTTCTATTCCCATGTGTAAAAGGAGAACTTAAAAAAAAATCCAACCCCTCTCGCCTCCACTCCTATTACCCCCACCCTTTATCATCTTCCCCATGTGACACCCCTTCCACCTTTTCCAACCCCTCTCCCCTCCACTTACCCCCCCCCCCATGTGACCCCCACCCTCCACCTTTTCATCTTCCACATGTGACTCTGGGCATGGTGAAGTGGAGGGGAGGGTTTTTTTTAATACTCTTCCTCTTCTTTCACAAGGAAGGGGAAGAGCGAAGCTAGTAAAGGGTTTTTCTTTCCTTTTCTTTACTTTTCACCGGCCTCCCTTTTAAAAAGAGAAGGGAGGCTTTCTTCTTCTTCTTCGTCTTCTTCTTCTTTCCATTCATCTTTTTTTTCTGATTTCCTCTGATTTTAACTTTTTCTGATGTTTATGAGTTAAAAAAAAAAAACATCTTTAAATCTGAACGATCGAAGATCAGCTAGACTTCTGGCAGATCATCCAATCCGATCCAGATCTGATTGGAATCAGCCCAGGGCAATTCCTAGGTCAATTCAATACTTCCTTCTAGGGATGCATTTATAGTTCTTCCTACAAGTCACCATTCAAAAAAGGCATTCTTCCTACATATCCCATTGAACTAGAACAGCAAGTAAAAAGATGACCTCAAGACTTGATTACTAGAAACTCCCCACTCATGTAGATGTTCCCTGATAAGCAAACCCCATAAACTTTCATGAATCTCTTTGCTATTAATCTTCTTTGTTTTTAAAAAATTGGCTCAAGCCATAGGCAAACACCCCTGCCTAGACTCGACCCCCCCCCCCCCCCCCCCCCCCCCGCCCCACCCAACGTCTATCCTGCTATTAATCTTGTTTTGATTCTTTCAATTGTACCATCCATTTTGAGCTGATAAGGCTCTTCCTTTTAGGAGGTTCAACCAACTTCTATGTAACACTTTTAATAAGATCATGGCAAAAAAAAGTAACACTTGTAATAAGAACTCAGATTTCTTCCTCCATCACCTTCATCCACTTGGGATCCTTCGGAGTCAGGAAATGAACACCAAGCTACTATCTCACTAGAGTCGGGTCTACCTCTTATTCCTATACTCAACCTTTTGTATTTGATGTTTTTACTTATTTTGTTCTTTTTTTTTTAACTTTAGTACGCTCAAGCAAGTTGCTGTCAGTAAAAATAGAGAACAGAATACATCCCTTCAACTGATGATGTCTTCACTTGTATCTGATATTATCCCATGTGCGTGATACCAAAGTAAAAATACCTTGGAAACCAAATATTTTGACAGCAGCCAACCATACTGTCATGCCCCATACTCTATATCGTCGAGGTATTGTCCGCTTTGGTCCACCAGCCTTATGGTTTTGTACCCTTAAGCTAATTGGCTCCTGAACAGAGATTTCCCAAGAAGGTCAAGTCTCCCCATTAAGCACGATTAACCAGAGAGTTCTTTACAAGAACCAAGTCAATACTCCAAAAGGCACCTCATTGATATAGAGTACAACTTAGCTATACTTGAGGTATTACAATCTACCCCTCTTATATAAGCGACGTCCTCATGTCTAAGCTCGTATAGCACATAATACAGTCAATCAGTCCACCAGGCAGAAAGATTCTAGAGGTAGTCCCCACATATTACTATGTAGCACTTTGCCCCATTATGAGTTCAACTGTTCAAGAGGTGGCTCTCATAGCATAGCATTTTGCCCTGCATAGCACTCCCACACCGGCTAATGTATGGCTCTGATATCAAATCTATCACGCCCCGTACTCTATATCGTCTAGGTATTGTTTGCTTTGGCCCACTGGCCTCACAGTTTTGCCCCTTTAAGAGTAATCGGCTCTAGAATAGGGATTTCCAGGGAAGGTCACTGTTGACACGGGAAAGATATCACTTTGACATATCATTTGATTTTGGATTGCTCATTTGATTTTATCTGGTTCATGTATTCATTTCATTTGGGTATTCATTTATTTCACATGCTTTGATTTGTGTATTGTGATTTGCGGGGCGTGCCAGTCTGTCTAACAGACAGAGAAAGAGTCCGCGCAATGCGGAGAAGGTATTTTTGGGTGTCCATGGAACGGACGGGTATGGTGTCCGTGAACGGACGGGTATGTGTCCGTGAACGGACGGGTATGGTGTCCGTGGGACGGACGGGTATGATGTCCGTGGACGGACGGGTATGATGCCCGTGGGACGGACGGGTATGATGCCCGTGGAACGGACGGGTATGATGTCCGAGGGACGGACGGGTATGATGTCCGAGGACGGACGGGTGCGCCGTATTTTAATCTGAACTCCTTGAGTCCCGTATCTACTCATCAGGTGATTGAGGTAGCATGTGCTGGACCTCTGTCTCCATCGACCGGAGTCGATGTTACATTTACATCGAGTTAAGACTCTTGGTGTTATTTTAACACCAGTTTTAACTCGAATACCATTCATAGCAAAGGGGATGAGAAAATACACACTTTTTTAGAAAATCCTGGTCATGATGTATCATTTTTTTTTTTGGTTATTTTGAAATACTTTTGCTTTGAGTGTTTCATTTTGAAAAGACTGCCCTTTGTGGAGTCCGAATATGACTTTTAAGAAGGGAACAGATGTATTTCCGTGAACCCATTTGGGGTCTCCCTCCTCTCCTTTTTTTTGAGAAAGATGTTGTTTGAAGGTTTTATTTTGGAAAACCTGAGGATTATTATTGCAGACGGGTATATACCCGTGTTTTGATTCTGAACTTGGGGAGTTCGTGATTCAAAGTAGCATTTCTGTATTAGAAGAGTTGCTACATTAATTTTTTATGACATGATATTCTTTTACAACATCCTTCTTTTAAATGAAGTCTGAATTGAGGCAGAATTTCCTTTCTCCTCGTTCATCGTTTCATTCGTTCATCATTTATTTTTTTTTTACTTGTATGAGTATGATTTTTGGAGAATGTATGCACATATCTCCATGGACGTTCTTGTCAACTTGAAGTTCCTTTCGAGAAACTGTCCATATGAACACAATTCTTGTGAGTATGCATCATGCTGCTCTTTGAAGTAACTGAGCGCAGTTCGGGTCCTGTCACAGTTCGGGTCCTGTCACAGTTCGGGTCCTGTCATAGTTCGGGTCCTGTCCCCTTTTTCTTTGGATGTGTGTATATCATCACAATTTTTATAATTTTATTTTAGCAGAGTTTCCGCTTATGCGGAATGTCCTCACGGAGATATATCATATGAACATGTACTTATATCCATGTGTCCCCAGAGAATCTTTGTCCGGAGGGATTTTGCCCTCAAGAAAGTATGTGTGTATGATCATAAATTTGCAGTTTACGCATATTTTCTCACCGGTATTCCTATTTGAATGGAGTATCCGGCAAAAGGTATCATCTGCATATGCAGAATCCTTTTTGAGAGGCATACGCATATAATTGCGGATTTATGATTATATAGACATGTCCGTAGTCGGAGACTCCATTTGGGCAGAGTTTCCTCTTGGGAACACATGTATATAAATACAAAGTTTGTGATTATATTGATATGTTTTTAGAGGGAAAACTCTGACATGGGCAGAGCTTCCTTTCAAGTCAAGTGTGTATAGGCACAAATTTGAATTTTATAGGTATGTTCTTAGGCGGAATCTCTACTTGGGCAGAGTTTCCTCTAGGAAACATACATATAAAAATACCAATTTGTGAATATACAAACATGTTCTTGGGTAGAATCTTCCCTTGGGCAGAATCTCCTCTAAGAAACATATAAATATAAACACAGATTTGAAATTTATAGATATGTTCTTAGGTTGAATCTCCACTTGGGCAGAGTTTCCTCTAAGAAACACATATATAAATACGAATCTGTGAATATATGATATATTCTCGAGCAGAATCTCCACTTGGGCAGAGTCTCCTCTAAGAAACATATGCATATAGCACAAACACACCATCCCGAGAGTTTAAAACTCGATGGGAGGTGGCATAAATAACAAAGGTATCTAAAATACCATATGTCCGGAACGGACGGTATTTAGAACCTATAGCCCGTGAGGGCCAGTGCCGCTATTGCGGACTTTTAGCCGATGAAGTTTGCCGATGCCGCATACGGACAACCTCTCAACACTCGGGGAAGAAGATTTGGTACCTTCACTCACACAAGAATGAGGTTGAGAGAGGGGGACTTTGGAAATCAGAATTTTCTATTGTTTGGGATTTCACGAAAAGGGGGACACAATTTCTCAAAGGGGCTGTGGCATCTCCCGGGAGCCAGCCCTTGAAATGGGGGGATGGGGTGCCTTTTATATAGGAAGGCCCCCTTACATTGCATGGGATGGGGGGGGGTTTAAACCGATGGGAGTTCCATCGGTTAGAGGGAAAATTCCTCTAACCGATGAGACTCTCATCGGTTAAAGCTAACCGATGAGACTCTCATCGGTTAAAGAAAAAAACTCTCTAACCGATGAGACTCCCATCGGTTAGAGGGTTAAAGGCCCTCTAACCGATGGGGGTTCCATCGGTTAGGCCTTTTTTATTTTCTTTTATTTTCTATTTTCTATTATATTTTTTTTCCTGTTTTCTGTCTTTCTTTCTGTGTGTTTTTTTTTTTTTGTTTTCTTTATTTTTCTGTTTTCTGTTTTTTTTTTTGTTTTATGTTTTTTTTTTGAAAGGGGGACCCCTTAACCGATGGAGGTTCCATCGGTTAGAGGGGAATTCCCCTTAACCGATGGAACTCCCATCGGTTAGAGGGAGACTCCCCTAACCGATGGCACTTCCATCGTTTGAAGGGGAATTTCCCCTCAACCGATGGAACTCCCATCGGTTGAAGGGAAAAATCCCCTTAACCGATGGTAGTCCCATCGGTTAGGGGATTTAAAGGGGGATTTCCCCTCAACCGATGGTGCTTCCATCGGTTTGGGGAAATAATCCCCTTAACCGATGGTAGCCCCATCGGTTAAGGGGTTAAAAATTTTTTTGTGTCCACAAATGCCCCCCACGGGAAGTGCGCCGACGCCGAAGGCGGAGGGGGACGTCCCGTGCGTTCTTCGAGCCGTGCTTCTGATCTTCATGACTTGACAATAAACTTGAATCGGAAAGTTGTAGCCACAGTTGACACACTTCACACTTGCACTGTGAAGTCGACAACCTCGGCAACGATGACTTTGTCATGCTTGTTCTGAGCGATCAGCTCCGCTTCCTTGGATTTACTTAAAACTGACTTTGGGCTTTCTTTGCCTGGTCTTTGCCTTCTGGATTTTATCTCAGAGATTTTCTCTTTCTGGCTTGAGGATTCAATTGGTGAGACTCGTCTTTCTGACTTTGCTCAACAACTTGATTTGAGAGATTTTTTTTTTGACTTGTGACCCTTACTTGATTCGCAGTTGGATCTGATAGCACTTTCCTGAGCTTCGCAATTTGCTTGATTGGATTTGACATCTTTTTCTTGAATCTTGTCTCTCGGCTTTGTCTGAGATTTGACATGGTATTCGGTTACTGAGGCTGACCTTCTTGGTTTTGCGGCTATCTTTCTTCTTCTCTTTTTTTTTTGTATCTGTTTTGAATTCTCAACCATCCTTGCTCCGGAAGTTGTTGGAGACAGGAATGGTGAAACTCATTTGAATATTTCCTCTTCTTCCAGACCCAAGAGAGCTGGAAAAAGGAGTGTGGCGGATTCCGTCTTATCTGGCGGTGACTTTCTTTTCTTTTCTTTTCTTCTCTCATCATTGTCATTCATGACTTTTCTTCTTGATTTATCACTTATCCCTTTTTTTTGACTTATCTACCTCAGATGACGAGACAGATGAGGAAAAGTGCTGGTCCGATTGCTTCGGGCGGCCATGCCTCTTTGCCTGGAGGTTCTCCTTTCCTTTGTGGAGTGGAGCGTGAGAATTCCTCACAGGCAGTTGTCGATTTTATGCCTGAGATTGATGATAATGAACCATCATTTGACTGTCTGTTTTCTTGAGATAGCTGTGACGGATGACGGTGCCTCTGCATTTGCTGAGCTGAGGGTCTCGACGGAACAGTATTCTTCTGCTCCTGTCGGGGCTTATATCCCAATGCCTGCCAAGGAATATTCTGCCATGGAATCCACTCCCGCAGGTGACTTCCTTTACTGAGCTCATATACAGTCTTTAAAGATGATGTTTTCTTTCCTGATATTGACTTTCCTTCCTTGTATTCAGGTGACTAGGTCTTCTGTGATCAACTCTTCTCTGGGGGATGATGGATTCATATTCTGTATCTGTGGCCAATCCTCTCTTTCCACTTTTGGGGAGATGCGGGAGCCCATTTTTGGAGTTTCAAGCTTATCTGCCTTTCAAGTAGGCGATGCTGCGAGTGACGATGGTGTTGAGCATGGTTGTTGGGAAGGAGAACATTGCCCGGCTGGAATGCGAGCTTGATGAAGAGAGGCTTCTTTGAATCAGGAGGCCGAGATTCTGAGAAGAAACTGCCTATGTAAGAAACGGAAGGAACTTCCGCCAGTCGACAGCCTCCAAAGTTAAGGAAGTTGAACAGCCGAAGAGGAAAAAGCCTTCCTCCTGCTGCTTTTCAGTATGACATTTACATGCTGAGCTCATTATCTTGCCCCCCCCCTTTTTTTTTGACTTTCATGTAGCGATCACCACTCTTTGTATGTTTGTACAAAAAGTGACTTGTGACTTTGTAAATACAAGGTGAAGGACAATGGCGGTCCTCCTTTTCATTTCCTCCTTTCTTGTTCTTTTTTTTTTTCTTTTCTTTTTCATCTCCTTTTTTTTTTACATTACCAATCCCAGTGCCCTCTCGGGTTTTCACTAAGACTGGCCCCCTTTAGCTTTTTCCAACGTGCCCTTTCGGGTTTTCACGTTGAGGAGTTACCATTTTTGCCTGAAGCGCCTTTTCAGGTTTTCACCTCAGCCGGATTTTTTGATCTTTTTACCCTCAAGCATACAATGAGCCGTATACTTAAGTCCCGGGGTATCTCTATTTTTTAACCCCCTTTTTTTCTTTCTTTTTCTCTTCTTTTTTTTTTTTGACTTGACTGTTGAGGACTTGACTGACTTGGATAGTTGAATGGCTAAGGGTTTGGTTGTGGAATGAGTGATGTATTCGGATGTGGTTTGAGATTTGAATTTGGCCAATGACTGGAAATTCGGATTTGGGATTTGAATTTGGAATTTGGATTTGGATGCGGATTTGGGTTTGGGTATGAGTAAGTTGGGTGACTTGAGTCACCTTTGTGGTATTTTGGATTTGGATTTGAATATGGATATGAGATTCGGGTATGATTTGCCCTGGACTTGGTTTTGAATGGGCTCTGGAGCGGTGTTTATCATTTGGCTTTGAGATTTGAATTTCGCCCCCCTTGATGGCTTAGTGCCGGGATAAGGGATCTGGATTTGAACGGCTGGAGAGGAAGGAGCCTTCCTGCCTTTGTTTCACAGCATAACACTTGTATATTGGGCTTGTTGCCTTGATCTCCTTTTTTATTTTGGATGTGGTATATGTCACCCTCTGCAAGTTTATAATGTGGTGACTTATAACTTTGTGGATGTATGAATGAAGGACTGAGAAATCCTCCTTTTCATTCATTCATGTTTTTTTCTTTTTTTTTTTTTACATTACCAGCCTTAGCGCCCTTTCGGTTTTCACCAAGACTGGCCCCCTTTAGCTTTTTCCAACGCGCCCTTTCGGGTTTTCACGTTGAGGGGTTGCCCATTTTTGCCTGAAGCGCCCTTTCGGGTTTTCGCCTCAGCCGGATTTTTTGATCTTTTTACCCTCAAGAGTACAAGGGATTGTACTCTCAAGTCCATCGGGGTATCTCTATTTTCAACCCCTTTCTTTTTTTTTTTTGACCTGACTGTTTTGCTCGACTAGTTTGGGTATTGAATGGATGGTGGTCTGATTGGGATGGGTGGTGACGTGGATGTGGAATGGATGAGGTCTAATTGTGGAAGGGGTGGTGGTCTGGGATGTGAATGGATGATGGTCTGATTGTGGAAGGGTGGTAGTCTGGGATGTGGAATGGATGGCTGTCGTGATGGTTGGGGTGGATTAGGTTTGAGTGATACTTGGCTTACCTTTGTGGTATTTTGAATTTGAATTTGGATATGGTATGAGATTTGAGTTTATTTTGTTTCAAGTTTTTAGTTTTGGGTATTGGTATAGACTTTGGCATGAAGTTTTGGTTTTGGTTTTGGGTTTTAGGTTTGAATTTCGCCCATCCCTGATGGCTTAGGGCAGAGATAAGGGATTTGCATTGGATTTGTATTAGAGTTGAGATTGGTTTGTTTTTAGATTTGGATATGGACATGTCAGTTTATCTTTGTGATATTCTGGATGAATATGAGATTTTGATTTTGCTTTTGGATGTAGGATTTAGGTTGATTTGTTCTGGACTTAGTTTTGCTTTTGATTTTGATTTTGGTTTTGGTTTTGATTTTGATTTTGTTTTGGTTTTGGTTTTGGTTTTGATTTTGATTTTGGTTTTGGTTTTGATTTGAGTTTGTTTTTGTTTTGGTTTTGGTTTGGTTTTGGTTTTAGTTTTGGTTTTGGTTTTTTGGTTTTGTTGTTTTGTTTTTTTTGGTTTTTGTTTTGTTTTGTTGTTTTGTTTTGTTTTGTTTTTTTTTTTGTTTTTTTTTTTTTTTTTTTTTTTTTTTTGCTTTTGGTTATGGAATTTCGGACTTCTATTTGGTTCAGTCTACCTTGATGGTTTGTGGCTATATTTGGAATTGTATTTGAATATGAGTTGCCTTGATGGCCTTGGGATATGAACTTGGAACTTGATGTCACCTACCATAATGGTTTGCTGGTGGGACTTTGGTTTTAGGGTAGCCTACCTTTATGGTTTGCTGGCTATGAGTTTGGAACTTGGATTTGGCATAGCCTACCTTGATGGTTTGTTGGCTATGGATTTGGTATTTTGGATTTGACATAGCCTACCTTTTTGGTTTGCTGGCTATGGTTTTGGTGTTTTGGATTTGACATAGCCTACCTTTTTGGTTTGCTGGCTATGGTTTTGGATATGGATTTGGCATAGCCTACCTTTTTGGTTTGTTGGCTATGGTTTTGGTATTTGGATTTGACATAGCCTACCTTTTTGGTTTGTTGGCTATGGTTTTGGATATTTGGATTTGACATAGCCTACCTTTTGGTTTTGGCTATGATTTTGGTATTTTGGATTTGACATAGCCTACCTTTTTGGTTTGCTGGCTATGGTTTTGGTATTTGGATTTGATATAGCCTACCTTTGTGTTTGTTGGCTATGGTTTTGGTATTTTGGATTTGACATAGCCTACCTTTTTGGTTTGCTGGCTATGGTTTTGGTATTTGGATTTGGCATAGCCTACCTTTTGGTTTGCTGGCTATGGTTTTGGTATTTGGATTTGATATAGCCTACCTTTGTGGTTTGTTGGCTATGGTTTTGGTATTTGGATTTGGCATAGCCTACCTTTTTGGTTTGCTGGCTATGGTTTTGGTATTTGGATTTGATATAGCCTACCTTTTGGTTTGTTGGCTATGGTTTTGGTATTTGGATTTGATATAGCCTACCTTTGTGGTTTGTTGCTATGGTTTTGGTATTTTGGCATAGCCTACCTTTTGGTTTGTTGGCTATGGTTTTGGTATTTTGGATTTGACATAGCCTACCTTTTGGTTTGCTGGCTATGGTTTTGGTATTTTGGATTTGACATAGCCTACCTTTTTGGTTTGTTGGCTATGGTTTTGGATATGGATTTGGCATAGCCTACCTTTTTGGTTTGTTGGCTATGGTCAAGATTTGATTTGGGTTTGTACATGGAATGCCCTTGGCTTCACGCTTGGTAAGGACTGACAAGTTTGGGGTATATGACGGACAGGTGGAAGTTTTGATTCCTTTGCCCCCATCTATGGCAAACTTCATTTCATCATTTTTTTTATTTTCTTTGGGCTTCATGCCTTTTGGGTGATTGGTTTGGTTTTTTTTTCTTTGTCTTGGTGGCTGGCCAGAGAATTCATGTTCTGGCGCGTGGTACAATTTCAGGTGTTTCCCGTTGAGTGGGGGAAAGGGCACATTACCTTTATAGTCCACCAACATGTATGCACCCCTTTCATATGCCGAAGTGACGATGTATAGGCCGAGCCAAGTAGGCTGCAATTTGCCGCACGATTTTTTTTTTTTTTTTTCCATTGCTTCTCTGCATTTGACTATGACGAGGTTTCCTTGCTTGAATGCTCTTGGTCTTGCCTTTTGTCAAAAGTCGAACCATTCTGCCTGATATACTTGGAGAGATTGTATGCTTCGAGTCGCCTTCCTTCCAGGTTGGAGAGCTCCTCAAGTCTTCTTTCTATCTGACTTGATCTTGATTTGTATTTCATTTGGATTGCCACTCAACAGGATGCCATTTCAATTTCTATAGGGATCATGCCTCAGCTCCATATACCAAGGAGAAGGGCCAACCCGGTAGGGGTTTTATACACAGTTCGATAAGCCCATAAGTTCATGAACCTTTTCTCTCCCATTCCCGCTTTCTGTTGCCGATTATCTTGGCAAGCAATTTACAGAGGGTTTTATTGAAGGCTTCTGTCAACCCATTTGCCTGTGGATTATATACTGAGATGTTCTCCAATCAATATGAAATTGCCGCCAAGGCATATATTGTTTTTATTTCTGAATTGCGACCTATTGTCAGATATGATCCTGTGAGGAGTCCCAAATCTGTATATTATGTTTTGCTTGACAAATTTGGCGACTGATTCTCCGGTTACCTCCCTTAATGGGATAGCTTCAGCCCACCGAGAAAGTAATTTGTAGCAGCCAGTATAAACTTATGGCCTTGAGATGAGGGTGGGAATGGTCCCACAATATCCATACCCCATTCGGCAAACGGCCATGTTGGTGCTGTGGGATGTAGCATATTTGGGGATTTTCTCGGCACAGGGCCGAAGGCTTGGCATTGATGACATGTACGGGCATATTGGATGCAATCCGCTACATGGTAGGCCAGTAGAAGCCTTTCAACTTGATATTGATTTTCATCTTCTCCCCTGCCTGGTGTGCACCACACAGTCCCGAGTGAACTTCTTTCATCATGATTTTGGTTTCTTTGAGGGATAACATCTGAGGAGGACTGGTCCTTTCTTTTCATGGACCAGCTTATATAGTTGTTCTGCTATTATTTGATATGATGTAGCCCTTCGTAAGAGCTGAATTCTTTGTGCTCGATCAGGAGGTAGCCAACCTTTCTTGATTTTGATAATTGGCTCGCGCCAATCTTCAAATTCATTTGTTGTATCTTGCTCTATAGTATGTGCTTCTTCAATCGAACATTAGACTCACGTCGAGACACTCGGCATGAGTCTTCTGTGACGGACAATTATGTCCAATTCCCCTTCAGGAGGCAATTTTATGGCAGAGGCCAATTTGGCCAAAGCATCAGCTTGAGAATTTTCACTTCTTGGCACATGAGATATGTCGAAGAAGTTGAATTTTTCTTTGAGTTCATGACGTGATATAGTATGGAAGCAATTGTGGTTTACGAACTTCATACTGGCCCAATATTTGTCGGATGACCAGCTGTGAGTCACCATAAACTTGTATACCTTTGACCCCATTTCGAGAGCCAGCCGAGCCCAATAATTAGAGCTTCATATTCAGCTTCATTATTTGTGAGTGGCTTCATAGAGCACAAGAATTGTATAAGATTCCTCCATGTGGAGTGACCAAGACAATACCTGCCCCGGTAGAGAGGTCGGCAGAACCATCTGTATAGTGGAGAGTCCGAGAAGCTCCATCGAAATATATTCCCAAGAGGTAATTCAATTGTGATGACTTCTTGGAAGTTTGGATTTTCTTGGACTTGATTATCTCTTTCATTTGAAGGGGAAAGAGTTTCTTCTTCCGGAAGGTCTATAGATAAAGAATTTTCCGGCACTGGGTGTGCAGCCAAGAATTCAGCTAAACCTTGCCCTTTGATTGCCCTTTGTGGGATGTATGTGATATCAAACTCCATGAGGAGCAAAGCCCATTTTGCGAGCCTTCCTGACAATATGGGTTGCCGTAGCAGATATTTGATTGGATCATGCTTAGAGATGAGCTTAATTTCATGAGCCAGAAAATAATGTCTCAATTTCTTCAGCAAATACCAGTGCTAGGCATACTTTTTCTATTGGAGCATATCGGAGTTCTGGACCAATTAGCTTTCTGCTAAGATAATAAAGCTTGCTCTTTATCTTCTTCATTTGTTTGTGCCAATAGAGCTCCCAGAGAAGCATCCATAGCTGAAATATAGAGTATAAATGCTTTCCAGCGATAGGTGCCCCCAGCACTGGTGGAGCGAGAAGGTATTCCTTGACCTGCTTGAAGGCAGTTTGGCATTCTTGATCCCAGATGAAGGGAGCATTCTTCTTCATTAGTTTGCCGAACGGCATGCATCTTCCTGAAAGATTTGAGATAAAATGTCTAATATAGGCTAGCTTCCCTTGAAATGACCTTAAATCGGTCAGATTTTGAGGAGGTGGCGATTGCTAGATCGCCTTGATTCTGTCAGGGTCTATTTCTATTCCCCGATATTTGACGATGAAACCAGGAACTTGCCACTTGAAACCCCAAATGCACACTTCATAGGGTTCATCTTCAATTTGAATTGACGAAGCCTTTCAAAAACACGGCGAAGATCATATAGATGGTCCTCCCGTTTTCTAGTTTTGACGACGAGATCATCGACATAGCATTCGACTATATCATGAATCATTTCGTCAAATATTTTTGTCATGGTCTTTGATATGTGGCTCCTGCATTCTTCAAGCCAAAGGGCATTCTTTTGTAGTTGAAGATACCTTTGGGTGATCTGAATGCAGTGTAATTTTATCTTTGATTGCCATCTGGACTTGATTGTAGCCGGAAGACCCGTCCATGAAAGACAAGGCTTCATAGCCGGTGGTCATATCCACCATTGTTTCAGTAATTGGGACTGGGAAATCATCCTTGGGACATGCTTTATTCAAGTCCCTATAGTCGATACATATCCGGATTTGACCATTCTTTTTCTTCACTGGAACAATATTGGCGAGCCATATTGGATATATGCATGGCTCGATGAAGTCTACTTCAGAAAGCTTGTCGACTTCAGTATTTACTTTCAGTTCTAGTTCATGGATACGCCTACGCCTTGTTTGACAGGCTTGGCCGTGTGCAGTATGGATAATTCATGTTCAGCAACTGATGGCTCTAGTCCTGGCATTTCTTTATAATTCCAAGCGAAACAGTCTTGGAATTCCAGCAGAAGATTTGATAGATTGCCTCTCTTGTTCATCAAGAAGGGCACTGATAAAGATTGGCCGGGGATCTTGTTGACTCCCGAGATTGAGTTCAATTAATTCATCAATAGTGGCCTGTCCACTGTCTTCAATTTCTTGGGGAGCTGGTTGCAGATCTATGAAATCTTCTCGTCATCGGAGTTGGCGACGCAGACTTCATAGAGATTCCTATCTTCAAGTTTTGTGGATGAAGATTGCTTGCAGAATTCTTCTGGTAGCTCTTCATTTGATAATTCATTTGATGGAGCTGAAATAATGGCTTGAGAGTTGAAGTTGGAAGACTCCTGATTATTCTGCGTGCTGCAGACCTCTGATGATGATCCGACAACATTGACTGTATAGGAGGATTTGGTATCATAACCTAATCCTCTGGTATCTCTTCTAGAGAATGGAGGTTGCCCCCGGACTTGAGAGGGTTCCCATAGTTGTTTGAAGAAATTTCTCCGGAAACATCTTGTACGTGAGGAATTTTCTGCTTTCTGCACATCTCCTTAATTTTTTCTGGCATATCGGCCATTTCTTGTATTGATTCCAGTTGGTTATTGGAGCTGTCTTTCCAACCAAAATCATCCTCTGTATAAGTTGGAAGGATTAATTCCCCTTTGTAGAAGAGGATTGGCTTTACTGCTTATCTTGCATTCTTTCTTTTTTCTTTTCTTTGATGAGTGACGACGAAAGTTTTTAATCGTCGGACACTTTGTTCTTGCTTTAGAGAGCAGATCTGCATGCAATTGGATGGCAGAGGAATGCTCCCATTAATAACTTGACTTATATGATCAGCTTCATAACTGATGCTCCGCCGCTCTGGGCAGGTTGCTTTGCTTTGAGAAGTATTTGCAGGTGATTTGACAAGGCTTTTGTTTACCACAAAAAGCTTGCCAGTTTCATTGTCTTCATTTGAAGATTGAATTTGCTTACCCTTCCTTTTAGGGAGAGAGGAGGGTGGATTTGGTCCTCCAAGATATAAAGGGGCATCAGTCAGGTTGCATTCATCTTCCCGAAACGGGGCTTGATCAGCAAAGACTGTATGCTGCTTCCCTTCTTTTGCATATTTAATGCACTGATGGAGAGTTGATGGAATGACCCAATTTTCATGTAGACAGGGTATCCCAAGCAAGACTCTATATGATGTATTGGTATCAATGATGAAGAAGGTCACCCTGGTGACAAAATCCCCCGGAGTCAAATTGACGGTGACCTTTCCGATGGCTTTTTCCGAATTCTGATTGAATCCTGTGATTTTCACATCCTTGACCCTTTGCATATAGGGCATAAGATATAGAGATTGAAAGGTCTTGAAGGGCATTAGATTGATGGATGCCCCTGGATCAATCAAGATCCGATTTAATTGCATGTTGTTGATCTTTCCCTTTATATATAAGGGACGATTGTGATATGAGGAAGATAGTAGCAAATCTTCGTCCGTGAAGGTGACATTCGCCGCCAGTGCTTCACATGCTTGCTTGCTTGAAAATTTGCCATATGGGCTTCATAAATTTGGGCTCTTGGAGTATCTTGACTAGAGTTTCTCTCAAGTCTTTGCTGCCAGTGGCTTGTACATCTTTTACCTGTTGCACATGAGGCATGAGATGTAGAGATTCAAGGGCTTTATAAGGTATTATATTGATAGATGCCCCCAGATCGGCCAGGATACAACACAATTTGTTGCCATTGGGTTGTCCCTTCATATATATGTAAAGGACGATTGTGACATAGTAGCATTCCTTTATCTGTGAAGGTGACATCTGCTGCTAGTGCTTCATATATTTAAGCTTGAAAATCAGCCATATGAGCTTCATATATTTCTGTTTCTTGGAGTATTTTGACGAGAGTTTCCCTCAAGTCCTCACTCCAAGCAATTGCCTTCTAGACAGTAAGGTTAACGGGGAGTGATTTGGGTTGCTGAAAGATTTTGTCATCAGCCTTGATGCGTATCTGGTCCGATGAGGGAGATTTTGATGGATGAGGACTCAGATGGCTTCTTTGGCTTGACAGATTTCTTTTGAGAGAGAGGAATCAACATCCTTCCATTTGAAAAGAGAGGAGCGTTGTCCGGCTCATTTGATGAGGCATGGGGACTTTGGCTCTTTCTTTTGTATGAGGAGGCATATTGGACAGCTCTTCTCTTCATCTGAAGGATTGAAGACATAAGAATCCGCCCGTATTTCGGCTTCAGGCAGAGGCTTTGACTCCTTGCCTTAAATGAGAATGACTCTGCTTGATTTTGTGATATCAGGCTTCCTGAAAATAGTAGATGCAACTTTTTGCTCTTTACCATGCCCTTTCTTGCGACGGCGATTTGAATTATTTGTTGGCCGACGCTGATATGTCAACATTGTTGGCTTGCCTTCAGCCTGTTTGGTATTATCACTTGGAGAGATTTATAGCTTCTTTGGTTGAGGTTTGGACACCATATTGTAAATTGGTGAGTTAAATATGTGATTTGATTCTTCAATTTTGATTGATTGATGATTTTTTTTTTTTTAAGTTGATACTTGAGGTACCTCAGCAGCAGCATCACGCTACATTTGTTCTTTTTCATTCTTCTTTTATTATTATTATTATTATTCTTTGTTTTTTTTTTTTTTTGGTTGTTTTTGTTGTTTTTTTTTTTGTTTTGTTTTGTTTTGTTTTATATAATATATGTGTATATTTTTTATTTCATACCTGAAGAGCTTTAAGTAAGCTTATGACTTTCTGCTCTGAAGATGATTTGGAGATGCTTCTCTTGTTGGAGCCACCTCTTAGTTGTAGAGTTGTTGACTCTTTTGGAACTGGCTGATTTTGAGGCCGACAGTGACCCATTCTCAAAGATTGCATTAATTGCTTCTTGAATAATTGAAGATGGGAGTTGGTGATAATGATCTACGAACTCCTCTGCTTGCTGGGAGATTGGCTTTGTTGCAACTTCTTTCGATATTCTCATTCTGTATTGAAAAAGATCAATTTTAAATTGCTCCATTTCAGCTTTGACTTTGTATCGTCCATAGCCCAGGGGATGATGATAATATTCACATATCTTTGGATATAGAGCTTAGGATTCTGGACTTGAACCATAGGCTCGTTGTGACACCTTATTTGCTGGCGCCAAAGAATTCCCATATTGATCAATTTTTTCTTCCCAGATATGAGTTTCGACCAAATCATGGAGATCCAGACAATAGTCATACATCTCCTTTCACTCTTGAATGATATATGATGCTGGTTTAAGTATGGAACCAGACTCTGTCTTCTGAGATTGTCAAGTATAAACTTGGTGCTCTTTGTTGCAAATGAGAGCTTATTATAGAAGATGCAGATTTGTATACGATTGACTGGATAAATATGGATTTGAATGCTCCCCCACTGATAACCGAGGAAGACCAAAGGATGATGATGCCCTAATGACTTTCACCACATAGGATCCAGGATTGGCCGGTCCATTTGGTGATTGTTGAGTATGAGGCTGGTTGACCCGATGAATACTCAGGTCAATTAGCTTTTGAACATCATTTTTGAATCTTATGCAATCTTTGATACTATGACCCATCACTTGATGATATGGGCAGTAATTGGCTAATATTTCTGCCGGAGCTTGGTAATCCATTAATCCGGATTGAAGGCATAGCCGGAAAAGTGAGTAAGTGAGATGTCGAGGGAAAGAATATAACCTTGCCAGCTCGACAGGAGTTGAAGGATCTTCGGATAGCCACCCAATTGAGTCTGCATATGGCGACATAGGAGGCGGCTCTGAATATATTTGAGTATGCATAAGTATATTTGCCTTTGGACTTTCCTCATTATTCTATGTGGATCATGCCTTGATCTTGATAGAGAATGAGCTCCTGAATTATCTTGAGGAGGATCATATGAATGACCGTTCTCGGGATGATTTGAATTTGTTGGAAGTCTCGTCATATAAATGACATTGACAGATTGCTCTGGTCGATCCCAAGCATGAAGTTGAAGAGGGTCAGCCAGAGCATTTTGCATAGATATGAGGCCATTTGAATGATCTTCCGGACCTCATTTTTGAAGACGTAGTAATCTTCAATTGCATGCCCCACCATACGGTGATACGGGCAAATGAGCTGATTGATTTGGCTGACACCTGCCTGCCTCTTTGGTTCTAGCAGTGATATTAACTGATTATCGAGGCAGAGATCAAAGAGCCTCTTTAATATGCTTCTTGTTTTTGAAAGAATAAGGAGTCTTCATGCGCCCCATCAATGATGGCAGTGGAGCTTTGGTTTCTGATTTCTTCTTTGGGGCAGGAGAGATTGTTGCCCCCTTTGCTTCATCATCAGGTGAGGAGTCAATGATGTTGACTTCTTTTGCTAACTTATTGCGCTCTTTGGGGAGCTTGCCTTTATGAGATGTATGTGTCATTTGCTCGGTAGAAACATCTCAATGTCTGCCACTATGGAATTCAATTGATCGAAGCTCTTGATATTTGCTCCCAAGAGTTTCTCATTGATTGTTGATATGAGGCCTTTTTGGCAGATAGGGATTGTATCTTCTTGAACAGGAGGGTTATTGCATTTCATGCTAAACTCTCTCCATCCCTTGATGAAGTGGATTGACTCCCCTTTTCTTCTGTTTGAGGGAAGATAATTTGGCAAGAGGGATACCTTCCCTTTAGCCGTTTAGAGATGGTCCATGAATTTCTTTTGCATATCTGCCCGATCGGCAACTGAGTCAGGCTTGAGTTCTGAATACCTTTGAAATGCAACTTCAATCAAGGAAGTTGCAAAATATCTGAGGATATAAGATTTGCCGATGGCGAGCTTGCGCAAGGCAATAACATAATGTGCCACATATTCCAGTGGTGACCTATGCCTATTAAACTTTGATAGTTTTGGGACTTTAGGGCATGTTTCTAGTAGCTTCTTGAATTGATGATGTACTGGATATGGACAGAATATAAATCTGCCACCTGAATACCTTCGCTCTGCTGAGCGAACATATCTTGAATGATCTTCAGTATCTCATGCCTTTGTATGGCAACACCTTGAGGGGTCATAATATTGACGGATCAATGATGTCTTGAACCGTAGTTTGAGGAAGAAGACCAGTCGTAGAAGCTGCCGGATAATTTGTCGGGGCAGCCCCATCTGGATGTTGATTTTGTTGATTTTGAGCAGAGACTGGCTCCACAGAATGGGGAGGCTTGTAGTTACCAGTTGCCCCATTTCATTTAGAAGCACAGCCATTTGAGATTGGCATTGCTGCATCACTTGATATTTGTCGTCATCTGACATAGCCTGGAAATTTTCCTTTGTCGGCAAGTCGATGACGGGATTGATGTTTGAAGTTGAAGGCCCACCTTCTTCGACTTGAATATTTGTTTCTTCGAAGAAGGGGACTTGAATTCCCTCATGCTAAATATCGATACGAGGGAGAACTTGACCAGGTGCTTCAGCTTGTCCGCCGGGCTGGCGGTTTCTTCTGGAAAATTACTTGATGGCTTCAGCAGGATTATTTGAAATGGCTTCAGCGATTTGTTCAGCTGGTTGCCAGAGTCCTTCCCGGCGGCATAGCATGAGAAGATTATAAGCTTGGTTTTTTTTCTCAGCTGCCCAAGTAACACGTCGTCTTATTGACGGACGGGTACTGGCATTAGGAATTGCCCCCAGCCCATCAAGTATTGAAATTCGCTGTATACGATGAAGGCCGATATGCGAGATTTGAATTACTGAGTTGGATTTTCTTTGACTATTCGGGTATTCTCCGAGCCTTGAAGAGTATACCTTGATTTCTTGTATATTCCTTTTCTCTTTTTTGTCCATGATAGTGTTTGGATTCAGCATGTTGGAAGGGAGCATTTTTGATGTTGCCTCTCTTGCTGAACATTGTTGGTGTATTTGCTTGGATCTCTTTTGAGCTTCTGAGCTTCCTTTATGGGATCCCAGATTTGTTTGAACTCAGCAGAGTGCCGAGTCTTTTGCTTGACATCGGCTTCCTTCTTGGAATCTCTTGATTCCCCTTGAAACCACCGCAAAACTGAGAAGCGGTTTGAGGTTGGGATTGTAGGAACATACCTATCCCGCAGGGTGATAGGTTGGCTTCCGTCGAGCCATACCTGCAGACCTTTGATCATGATGGATTTGTCGGATCTTGAGGTGGCAGCTGATGCCCTTTTACTTTTATGATTTTATTTTGTCCTTGTTGTAGAGATGGAAAATATTGATTTTGAAGGAGTTGTCACCGATTGAAAAGTCTGGATTTGGGCAGACTTAGTCTTGCTAAATGGCTACCCCCTTTTTTTTTTGGGGTCAAAGATATGGTATGAAAATTTGGTTGAGCCTACCATTGAGGTTTGGTGGCTACGATTTTGGAATTTCAATTTGGATTTTGGTTTCGGATTCAGCCTACCCTGATGGTTTGTGGCTATATTGATGTTTGGTTTTGATGTATTCTGGGATTGCATATGGTTTGGAATTTGAAATGAGATTGGACATGACCTGCCTTGATGGCTTGCTGGTCATGAACTTGAGTTTGGATATGGTTTTGAATTTGGATTGGACATGACCTGCCTTGATGGCTTGTTGGTCATGAGCTTGAGTTGGATATGGCTTTGAATTTGGATTGGACATGACCTGCCTTGATGGCTTGTTGGTCATGAGCTTAAGTTTGGATATGGTTTTGAATTTGGATTGGACATGACCTGCCTTGATGGCTTGCTGGTCATGAACTTGAGTTTGGATATGGTTTTGAATTTGGATTGGACATGACCTGCCTTGATGGCTTGCTGGTCATGAGCTTGAGTTTGGATATGGTTTTGAATTTGGATTGGACATGACCTGCCTTGATGGCTCATAGCCAATAAATGTTGTTGGCCAGAGTTAGGCTGATCCCCTTTATTAGTATTACCTTTGGAGAGCATTCGGATGCCCCCTGCTGATAATAACAAGACGAGCTTTGGCTTGCCCACAATTCTCGTGGATCTTCCTTGTTAACTTGTTGGAGAGAGGCTTTTGAGCAGCATCTTCTTCATAGGCCGGAAGGGATCTGACAATTGTTGGAAAAATCCCCAAATATGATCGGAGTCGCCTGGTAACCGAACCTGGCATGATTGTTGATGGCGAGTGGTCCATAAGTGACGGCCATCTTCAACAGCTTATGATTTGCCTTTTTGTTTGTACCTTCAAGGGAAAATATCAGTATTAGGACTTTCATGAAAAATATACGTATGTCTCATCCTTTGCTATGAATGGTGAGAAGAGGTCCCACCGGCGTGCCAGTTGTTGACACGGGAAAGATATCACTTTGACATATCATTTGATTTTGGATTGCTCATTTGATTTTATCTGGTTCATGTATTCATTTCATTGGGTATTCATTTATTTCACATGCTTTGATTTGTGTATTGTGATTTGCGGGGCGTGCCAGTCTGTCTAACACAGAAGAAAGAGTCCGCGCAATGCGGAGAAGGTATTTTTGGGTGTCCATGGAACGGACGGGTATGGTGTCCGTGAACGGACGGGTATGGTGTCCGTGAACGGACGGGTATGGTGTCCGTGGGACGGACGGGTATGATGTCCGAGGGACGGACGGGTATGATCCCGTGGACGGACGGGTATGATGCCCGTGGAACGGACGGGTATGATGTCCGAGGGACGGACGGTATGATGTCCGGGAACGGACGGTGCGCCGTATTTTAATCTGAACTCCTTGAGTCCCGTATCTATACTCATCAGGTGATTGAGGTAGCATGTGCTGGACCTCTGTCTCCATCGACCGGAGTCGATGTTACATTTACATCGAGTTAAGACTCTTGGTGTTATTTTAACACCAGTTTTAACTCGAATACCATTCATAGCAAAGGGGATGAGAAAATACACACTTTTTTAGAAAATCCTGGTCATGATGTATCATTTTTTCTTTTGGTTATTTTGAAATACTTTTGCTTTGAGTGTTTCATTTTGAAAAGACTGCCCTTTGTGGAGTCCGAGATATGACTTTTAAGAAGGGAACGATGTATTTCCGTGAACCCATTGGGGTCTCCCTCCTCTCCTTTCTTTTAGAAAGATGTTGTTTGAAGGTTTTTTTTGGAAAACCTGAGGATTATTATTGCAGACGGGTATATACCCGTGTATTTGATTCTGAACTTGGGGGAGTTCGTGATTCAAAGTAGCATTTCTGTATTAGAAGAGTTGCTACATTAATTTTTTATGACATGATATTCTTTACACAACCCTTCTTTTAAATGAAGTCTGAATTGAGGCAGAATTTCCTTTCTCCTCGTTCATCGTTTCATTCGTTCATCATTATTTTTTTTTTACTTGTATGAGTATGATTTTTGGAGAATGTATGCACATATCTCCATGGACGTTCTTGTCACTTGAAGTTCCTTTCGAGAAACTGTCCATATGAACACAATTCTTGTGAGTATGCATCATGCTGCTCTTGAAGTAACTGAGCGCAGTTCGGGTCCTGTCACAGTTCGGGTCCTGTCACAGTTCGGGTCCTGTCATAGTTCGGGTCCTGTCCCTTTTTCTTTGGATGTGTGTATCATCACAATTTTTATAATTTATTTTAGCAGAGTTTCCGCTTATGCGGAATGTCCTCACGGAGATATATTCATATGAACATGTACTTATATCCATGTGTCCCCAGAGAATCTTTGTCCGGAGGGATTTTGCCCTCAAGAAAGTATGTGTGTATGATCATAAATTTGCAGTTTACGCATATTTTCTCACCGGTATTCCTATTTGAATGGAGTATCCGGCAAAAGGTATCATCTGCATATGCAGAATCCTTTTGAGAGGCATACGCATATAATTGCGGATTTATGATTATATAGACATGTCCGTAGTCGGAGACTCCATTTGGGCAGAGTTTCCTCTTGGAACACATGTATATAAATACAAAGTTTGTGATTATATTGATATGTTTTTAGAGGGAAAACTCTGACATGGGCAGAGCTTCCTTTCAAGTAACAAGTGTGTATAGGCACAAATTTGAATTTTATAGGTATGTTCTTAGGCGGAATCTCTACTTGGGCAGAGTTTCCTCTAGGAAACATACATATAAAAAAACCAATTTGTGAATATACAAACATGTTCTTGGGTAGAATCTTCCCTTGGGCAGAATCTCCTCTAAGAAACATATAAATATAAACACAGATTTGAAATTTATAGATATGTTCTTAGGTTGAATCTCCACTTGGGCAGAGTTTCCTCTAAGAAACACATATATAAATACGAATCTGTGAATATATGAATATATTCTCGAGCAGAATCTCCACTTGGGCAGAGTCTCCTCTAAGAAACATATGCATATAGCACAAAACACCATCCCGGAGAGTTTAAAACTCGATGGGAGGTGGCATAAATAACAAAGGTATCTAAAATACCATATGTCCGGAACGGACGGTATTTAGAACCTATAGCCCGTGAGGGCCAGTGCCGCTATTGCGGACTTTTAGCCGATGAAGTTTGCCGATGCCGCATACGGACAACCTCTCAACACTCAGGGGAAGAAGATTTGGTACCTTCACTCACACAAGAAATGAGGTTGAGAGAGAGGGGGACTTTGGAAATCAGAATTTTCTATTGTTTGGGATTTCACGGGAAGGGGGACAACAATTTCTCAAAGGGGCTGTGGCATCTCCCGGGAGCCAGCCCTTTGAAATGGGGGGATGGGGTGCCTTTTATAGGGGAAGGCACCCCTTACATTGCATGGGATGGGGGGGGTTTAAACCGATGGGAGTTCCATCGGTTAGAGGGAAAATTCCCTCTAACCGATGAGACTCTCATCGGTTAAAGCTAACCGATGAGACTCTCATCGGTTAAAAAAAAACTCTCTAACCGATGAGACTCCCATCGGTTAGAGGGTTAAAGGCCCTCTAACCGATGGGGGTTCCATCGGTTAGGCCCTTTTTTATTTTCTTTTATTTTCTATTTTCTATTATATTTTTTTTCCTGTTTTCTGTCTTCTGTGTGTTTTTTTTTTGTTTTCTTTATTTTTCTGTTTTCTGTTTTTTTTTTTTGTTTTATGTTTTTTTTTTTTGAAAGGGGGACCCCTAAACCGATGGAGGTTCCATCGGTTAGAGGGGAATTTCCCTTACCGATGGAACTCCCATCGGTTAGAGGGGAAGACTCCCCTAACCGATGGCACTTCCATCGGTTGAAGGGGAATTTCCCCTCAACCGATGGAACTCCCATCGGTTGAAGGGAAAAATCCCCTTAACCGATGGTAGTCCCATCGGTTAGGGGATTTAAAGGGGTTTCCCCTCAACCGATGGTGCTTCCATCGGTTTGGGGAAATAATCCCCTTAACCGATGGTAGCCCCATCGGTTAAGGGGTTAAAAATTTTTTTGTGTCCACAGTCACCCATCCCAGGATTTCTCCCCATTAAGCATGATCATGGAAGGCAGAATTGGCAGATCCAAATCGGGATTGACTGATTTCGGCAAACGAAATTTAAATGGATCCGGCCCAAATCAGCCGGATCAGGTTGGTGTCGGACCGGATCGGCGGATTAAGACCAATCCGGAACCGATTAATGCCGATCTGCTGGATTCGGGCCAGATCTTAGGTTTTAATGGCCGATACCCAAAGAGATGGTCATTTCGCATCTCTGAGAACCCCCCCCCCCCCCTCTCTCCTCCTCCCCACCACTGGCGACCACCCCGCCAGCCACTATCGTTGCCATCTCTATTTAGCATACATGATTTAGGTTGTATGGGGACTTTGGAGTTTGGAGAAAGGGATGCTATTTAAGATTTGTGCCCTATTTAGGGTTTAAAAATTGGGGCTTTTGTCTAATTAGTTCAATTGAAGGTCAATTGAGTGTGTTAATCACTCAATTGACCCAATTGTGACATGATCTACAAACTAGGGTTTTTAATTTCGGGAAACTAGATGAAACCCCCAATTTCCCCCCCAATTAGGCAAATTTCCTCTTTGGTTATGGCTTTAAGGCTACGCAGACTAATGAAGCATAATAGCATATGGACAATTAAATGATGATGGGTCATCACAGTCTGGATGGCAATTTTAAATTGTTCTTCTTATAATGTAAGTTTCCATAATCGAAATCAAAAACAAGATTTCTTCATTTCATGTTAGGTATTTCAATTTTCATGTTTATCATAATTATCACTGCTCTGTATTGTAATGTGAATACTTGTATGTGATTTTTTACAAATCTTGAATTTACTGGTTTTTCTGCATTTTTTTTATTTTTTATGCTTTTTTCCTGAAATTTCCTGATTTTTCTAACATTTGTAAAAATAATAATTTTTAATTTGGCTGATCCTGAATCGGCCAGATTTCCTAAGGATCGGCCCCTCCGCCGATCTGGATTGGTTGGAACCGATTTAGGGGTCCAATCCGATCCTGCCTTCAATGAGCATGATTAACCACGGAGTTCTTCACAAGAACCGAGCCAGTACTCCAAAAGATGCCTCGTTGATATAGAGTACATCTTACTTATATTTGAGGTGTTACAACACACTAATGCACTTGCAGGACAGAGCATCCTTAAGTGATTCACAATTTCCTGGTGATAGAAAGAACAGGAAATTTCACAATCATGCATCCACTTCTTTCTATACAATTTTGTGACAATGTATTATTGGAACAGCAACCATAAGAAAGCCTTTACGTTTTAGTGATGGTCTAAGTTTCCACACTGCGTTGGATTCACAAGTCCTGGCTGTTCAAGAATCTATACAGTGATCTGACTGAGAGAACAGGAGTTTTTTTTTTTTTTTCTGGGGGGGGGGGGGGTTATCTTTTTTTTTCTTCTTTTGCTTCGCATTCCATTCATAACTACAACCTCCTACTCATAAGACATGGATTTTAAAGGTGGCAGATATATGAACATGATGCTCAGAAAAGTGATTTAGCAAATGGTATACCTTAAAGATGCAAGCTTGTGGCTTTATATCATTAGGATTACCACCCCTGTCCATGACATTAAACGTAATCATTATAGGAACTTTTGCTGCAGACTGTAAGGGAATTCCACTATCCAATTGTATGCCCCGACAATTTTGTTTGTTGCAGTTGGCAAATACAGGTCATCACCTTCCACTTGAATTTTTTCCAGCTCCCTGCATATAGATGTCAACACTAAAAAACTGATAATTGAACAAAACAACCAAGAGCTAATTATGAATATATGTACCTTCTAATACCAGCTCGACGTTCTTCCTTTGGTAATGGAAAGAGCACACCAGAAATGGAAGTAACCTTGTCAAAAAAGTCGAATTCCCTTTGGAAAAGATCACGTGCCTCAGGACTAAAACCATCAATAATCTTCTGTCTAACAGCAGGTAACAGGGATTGGAAGGAGCCGATCTGGAATAAAACAAAGGAGAAACCGTGTGAGACAACATGAAGCACATATTTACTTGTTGCAAATAAAAGAATGGGGGTAGATCGAGCACTCCATATTCAAATAATTTGTTAGTTACACAAAACAGATCATAAAATGATTCTGAGGAAGACAAAGATAGGAACATGTCACTCTATCAATTTGAGGATCCAGCAATTTTGTTCCACTTTCAGTGATCCTACTCTGAAGGGCGTACCTGGGAGCAATGGTAAGGTTGCCCCTGCGTGACCTAGAGGCCACAGGTTCGATCCCGGAACAGCCTCTCGATTTATCAGGGTAAGGCTGCGTACATCGCCCCTTCCCTAGACCCCGCGCTAGCGGGAGCCTCGAGAACTGGGCACACCCTTTTTCAGTGATCTCTAAGGGACCCCCCCATAGTCCATTTGGGATGAGGAATGCCAGTTTGTGCCACAATGTTGTAGGAAAAGAAGACTGACAGAAAACATCCAAGTATGATATTTTCCTGATATAAATATGTACAAACACCAGCATATGTCTAGGATTGAAACTGGATGCAATTTGGAATCAGATATTCCCATTCATCCAACTATCAACATAACTAGACTATCTGGGTGGAACAATCATATCTTTTGCAAGACTTATGTGGCACATGCACCCACTCCAGTCAGATAATTGGTGACATGCAGTATGCTGTTGGACCAAATTTTCCAACAGCTCATATGAAATAAGAAATCATCATCAGATAAATGTAAACAATGTATCGAAAAAATGCTTCTGAATAATATAAAATAGCCAAGAAATAACTATAGATAGAAGAAGTACCTTCCCAGTGGTTGCTTCTTTTCCCATCTCTGGGCCACATGTTTCACCCTACCAAAAGATGATTTTACATCTGTGAGTTGAAGTTAGCACTAAAAGAAATATCCGAGAGATGTAATGCCACTGCACTTTCTTAAAAAAAATTAAAAAAAATGATACCTGATGATAAACTTCCATAGACAGTGTTATTCTAGTATTGGAGCAGTCTAACACACACGTTCTCAGACATGCACATACTGCAACAAGCAAACAATGCAGGACCTGGTTCTCAGAGAACCATAACCTGGATCCCACAATTGAAGGATGGTTCAACCGAGGATGATATCAACAGCCAGAATGATCACTTTTACATTCATTCTTAAATGAAGCCTCTTCATTTCCATCACTTTCTTACTTTGATGTCCTTGGGCTGGCGAATGGAGAATTTTCACGTTGAGCTTTAGATTATCAGTGCACTGGTCGATACTGGACAATCTAAACCCAATCCTCAGGTTTAAACCCTGTCTCCAAAGGTCTGCCTTCTAAGGAAATAAGGCTGAACCCGAGACATCACTATAATTTTGGAATCATATATTTAAATAAGAATATTAATGATCTATGGGTAAGCAGAGCAAAAAAATCCATCTTTTATGAAATTTGTAGGAATACAAGTTCCAACTTTTTACGAAAGTGAGATCACAAAAGAGAGGATTCTTATTATTTTCCATGAACAAAGAAAAGATCCACATTCTCAAACCCAAGCTTCCCTTCCATTTACTTTGTTCACATTTCACAAGCTAAGGATTGAATGGTCTTGTCCCTGGCAACTATAACTGCCAAAACCTCTATATAAATGTGACTTTATTCAATTAATCCTAGATGTTTCTTATATTATTGATTTAATCAACTGAAGTGTGGCAATAATTTAAATACTCCCAGATGTTTCTTATATTACTGATTTAGTTAACTCTGTTCCATATCTATAGATCTGTCATCTTGGGCTTCTAGATCTCCATAACCTCTGCCTGAATTTCATAAGTCTTCCAACTCATTCAATGCCAGATATGGCTGAGTCCAGAATCATGAGCATTAGAGGTCCTGTCCATGCTAACCTAGAGGATACAACAAAACATTCATCTTCTCCTTTTGATGAAAAGATGAATCTGTTAAATACATTAGTCCTCAATTTCAAGTAATTATCTGGAAAACAAAGACACCTTCATCTTCAGGAATCAGGGCAATCTTCACTTATGACACTAAAAAGGTTGATAGCATGCAATCAAGCCTATCGAGGTATCATGGTTTGGTGTCTTTCATTCTTTTTCCCTTTAAAGAAGGAATCCGTGTCTGACAACACCTTCTGCAAAGTTGGATAATCACGTCTTGGCTGCCTAGCAATGCAGGCTGAGAAGCACAAAAATGTGTGATGTATTTGGTAGCATACTGCCCCAGGGTTATTGTGAAGAGTCAAGCATCTGCACATGTAGTAGTTTGATTTATATTTGTCTCTTTCTCATTAAGAACAATTTTTTATACTCAAATCACTTTACATACAGGTAATGTGCAGTTGAAGCTACTGCTTTGAGGGATCTTAATGGATCATTTAGATAATTGAAGCATATTTGTTAGACAGACCATTTTCACTGAGTACACCTTTGATCTCCAAGTTCAGAATTTTAACTGAGCCTCGGAAACCTTTTCTAAAATCAAAAGGTACCCAAGGTACTAACAGCTTTGTTTTCCCCTACAACTATAAATTTGTTGAACACCATAAATAAAAGAAAATAACATACCTGCAGATGCCATATCAAAATATGTGCAAATATATTGCTCCTTTGAGCAGCTCCAAGCAAGTATCCTTCTACTAACCGCTGTCAATGTTTTCAGTATATGAAAAAAAGAATAGTAAACACTTAATCCCTATACTAAAATCAGAAAATAAGATAAATACAAAAGATTCCAAAAGATTAAAGTATTTACCCCTTCATCATAACGGAGCGCCTGAACAAGCTGAGGCATAAAAAAGGTGACCCTTTCTGGAGGATAAGTCTCCAAAACTCTAAGCACATAAGCCATTACACGTGGGTGACCCTTAAATGGGGGAGTTAGGAACTCAAGAGCCTGTGTAATAGAGCAAGCAGCCCAATGCGGTAACTGCTGCAACAATACAGAGTTTTCATCAACAGCCTTGGGGGTCACAAAGAAAGGCAGAGCTTCTGGTATGGTACGGATTTCCAGTATATGCAACTGCAATAGGAACATGTTTTGGAGATGATTATTTATACCATGAAAAGAAATCAAATATAACTGAGAAGGAACTAAAAGCCCAAAGGAAAAAAAAAGTGTTGCCAGAAAACCAAAAGGGGGAAAAAAAAAAAGACAGTAAGGAGGAAATAGAACAGATCAGAATTTTGTCACAGGATCATATAGCAAATGCAAGCACAAGACAAAAGAAAACAGTATATATAATCATAGATTCTTGTACATTCGGGACTAATTTTTAGAATAACTACAAGGACATTATAGCTGACAATCTACATGATTAACAAATTTAACATTGAGGTGAAGCGCTAAGGAAAGAGAAGCATACATGTGCACAATAAACTCCTTTGCCGTACTAAAATCATTGCATCAATAGCACTTTTCATATTGATACTAATATTAGGTATTTTGTTATGTACTATTAATTTTGATATTCATATCTTAGAAAAATCTAAAAGTATAAAAAATTCAAGGGAGAATTAATTGTTGGTCCCTGGCAGGGACGAACAATTATTTTCCCATCCCTGTCAGCTTTTCCATCAACGCACGGTCCCTGCTTTATGCGGGACTTAATTTCCAGTCCCTGGGGTTAACGGACGTTATCCCTCTTCTCCCAAATGCCAATTCTACCCCCAGCCCTATGTGACCCGTGACCGTCGCCGGCTTTAACCCCTTCCGAAGAAGGCACGCAATGGCGCAACGTTTCTCGCCGCGGCATTGCGAAGAGGAGCGCAGGGTTGCCGTTTGGGTGCGCTGCGAAGAGGAGCGCAGGCTTGCCGTTTGGGTGGAAGATTCTGGCTTCCGATGAACTTTCGTAATCTGGTTCTTATTTCCTTCTATCCCCGGTGTAGGTGAGTTGGTCATTGGCGTTCCGATAGACATTGGTTCCCCCTTTGTCCTCTGTAGATCCACATCCGTTAGTCGCCAGACGTTTTTCATGCCAACAATGTTTCATCCATATCCGGCAGTAGTAGTCGGAGGGTTTTGTCTCGCTACTATTTGTTATTTACTCCACTTTTTCATACAGTTCTTCAAATCCACAATTTTCTGTTCTGATAGACATTTGTTACCGACGTTACTATAGAGTTACAGTAGACTAAAAGGACATGTTACTCTAAAAAATTTCCTATTTTGTCTAAGTTTTTCTATTTCTAATTGTGTAACAACTTTCGAAGTAATTACACACTTAACTCTGTAACTCAGTAACTATGTAACAACGTTCTAAGTAGCTACACAGTTAACTGTGTAACTTTGTAATTGTGTAACAACTTTCTAAGTAGTTACACACTTAACTGTGTAATTGAGTAACAACTATTTAATGGGATGCTATGCGCGCCGGGCCAGCGCGGGCCCACGCGCGGGCGGCCACCCGCGCCGGACCAGCGTGGGTGCCACTTGCGCCGAGCCAACGGCGGTCTGGCACCCCTGGCCAGCGCGCGGCCCAGCGGCCCTGCTGGCCCGGCGGCTCTACTAGTTTGGCGCCCTTGGCCAGCTGAGGCCCGCCGCCTGGTCTGGTGGCCATGTGCGCCGGGCCATTCCACCCTCGCCGGTACCACCCCCGCGACCCCTATAAATACCGGGGCAGGGGCAACGCTCAAAGGATCGAACTCTCCGCATCTGAGCTCCAAGCCTTCCCCGGGATCCGAGAAAACTCTCCCCCGCTCCGCTAAACGCTCACCCGGCTTACGAGCTCTGGGCATTCTCCCGCTCTTACGCATACAAAACCTCGGCAGCTCTCACGTTCTCCCCGACGTTTGGAATAGACTCGCCTGAGTCCCGTTCGTGACGCCTCCGTCTGTTCGCACGTACGTCGGGCTCCCTGTGCTCCGTCCGTGCCAAGACACTGCAGGTCATTATATAACACCCGGTATTTGATGCATAAGTCCTCCCGTGTTTTAAAATAACACAGGTAGAGGCATGTTGTGTAAATGCCTGGCGGAGGTAAAAACACCTCGTCGGGGGCACAAATGCAAACCTCATATTGTGTAAACGCCCAACGGAAACACCCCGTTGAGGACGTAGATGTAAACGTCATATCATGTAAACGCCCAACGGAGGCACAAACACCCCATTAAAGGCGTCAATATGAATGGCATAAATGCATTTGAGGATATTTGTGGAAATTTACTTGTCGCTATTTCCTTTAAATCTCGGCATAAGGTCTTTTAACAAACATATCGCATCGAAGGTATTCGGGTTTTACCCGATGTAAATGAAACACCGACTCCGGTCGGTAGGGAACGGTCCAGTACACGACCACTCCAATCGCCTGAAAATACGGATGCGCGCAGAAAAAATGTAAAATATTCGAGGGCTATAGGATTTACACCCAATGCACCTCACAAAATAAATCTCTTTGTCTGTTTCTTGCAAACAATCTGGCACGCCCGAAAAGCCCAAATCAAATGAGAAAAAAGGCGTGCGTGCGTCCGTATCGCGCCGAAATCTTAAAAGAAAAAAATTTCGCGTTCCACAGAGACTTTTGAGCAGCACCCTCCTCTTGTTGGGCCGGGACCACCTTTAAGAAGAAAGAGGACCCGACGATGGCTGAAAAATCTCCGAACACGATCGGAGTTGCCAGGTAGCCGAACCTGGCGTGGTTGTTGACGACGAGCGGTCCGTAGGTGACGGCCATCTCCAGAAGTTAGAACTTTGCTTTTTGTCCGAGTTTCACCTTCAAGGAAAACACCGGCATTAGAATTTTCAAAGGAAAATGCATAGATCTCGACTTTTTGCTATGAATGGTGAGACGGGGTCCCACCGGGCGTGCCAGCTGTCGGATGCGGAATGTTTCGTGGTGTGTACTTTGTTTGGTATTTGAGTTTGATTTGATTTTTATTTATTTATTTTGTCTCGCGTGACATGCCAGCCTGTCTAACAAATAGAGTTTTAGAATCTGCGCAATGCAGAGAGAAAATTTTATGTCCAAAGAATGGACAAGTGCGCCAGTTTTACTTTGAACTTATTTATTCCGCGATTTTATTTCATCAGGCGATTAGGGTAGCCGGTAGCGTGTGCTAGACCCCTGTCTCCATCGATCGAAATCGATGTTTTGTTGACATCGAATTAAAAGCCTTTGATGTTATTTTTACATCAATTTTAACCCGAATACCATTGATAGCAAAGTCGACAGGTTTTGCATTTTCTAGAAAATTGTAACACGACGTTTTATTTTTTCCATCGGACGAAATAGATTGTTTTGAAAAGAGATTTTATTTTGAAAAGAGTATGAACTCCATTTGGGAGTTTAATATGTAATTTGAAAAATGAACGGGTACATACCCGTGGATTCATTTGGCATTTGAATATATTGTGGATTTGGGCAGAGCTCCTGCACAGGCAGAGTTACCGTATAAATATACGAACATATATTTGATGAGCATATGGTCGTATTATTTTAGGGCAGAGTCTCTGTATGGACAGAATCTCCCCATAAAATACGCACATATGAACATATACATTTGTGAACATATGGGTATGTTTTTTGACAGAACCTCCACTTGGGCAGAGTTTCCTATAGGAAAACATATACATATGAACATATTATTTGTGAATCATATGAGTATGTTTTCGGGCAGAACCTCCACTTGGGCAGAGTTTCCTTTAGAAAACATATACATATGAACATATTATTTGTGAACATATGAGTATGTTTTCGGGTAGAACCTCTATTTGGGCAAAGTTTTCTTTAGAAAACATACAAATATGAGCACAATATTTGTGAACATACGAATATGTTTTCGAGCAGAACCTCTGCTTAGGCAGAGTTTCCTTTAGAAAACATACACATATGAGCACAAACACTCACCCTTCCCGGAGACTTGCTCGACAAGAGGGAAGAACATATGTGCCTAAATACTTATACCCATGGAGACTTGCTCGGCATGGAAGCATTTAGAACACAAGAACAAAGATGTTTAGATAACTTATTCCCATGGAGACTTGCTCAACATGGAAGGTATTTAAACACCAAAGCACACGGTTTAATTTTTACCTCCACAGAGACTTGCTCGATGTGGAGGTATGGGTTTCATTAGGATTTCTTTTGAAACCCTCCATGGAGATTAACTCGACATGGAGGGGGATTAAGGAGATTTCGGAGTCGGATGGAGATGACCTCTCTTCCTTTTGCACTTGCCGAGGGCGGATACCTTCACTCCGAGCGGAGGGAGGGCGGATACCTTCACACCGATGGAGGAGCCTTTGAGAGCAAGCTTAGAATTTCAGAAGAGCCTTTTCCTTTCGAAACCTTCAATTTTTGGAATTCAAAAAGGGATCGGGGAAAAGGATCTGGGGGCCAAAAAGGGGACCGGGAGCAGCCCTTTGCCATGAGCTACATGGGCTGTATTTATAGGGGTTTTAGCCCCTTACATTTGAGAGAGATGAGGGGGATATGACCGATGGGAGGTACCATCGGTTGGGCTTAACCGATGGTACCTTCCATCGGTTAAGGGGCACCTCCCCCAACCGATGGAAGGCTCTAGCAGTTAGGGGGTTTTTTCCCCCTAACTGATGTTGTTGAAGCTTTGCCCCTTTTCCTTGGAGATTTCTCGGCGAAGGGTTGAGTTTGCAAGTGCTTGGAGCTTCCTGCTACACATGTTCTTTGTACTTGTTCTTCACATTTGGTCTTATTGACCTTGTGCTACCGAATTTCTTCCGCAACGTATCCTCCTCGAAGCGCTGTTCTTTTCTGAACTTTTGCTTCACTGAAGAGACTTGATGTCGATTTGATGAATAAATTTCCTCTCTTAATTTGGAAGGGATTTGGACCCAACGTTACCTAAGTAACTGTTGGATATATAAATAATTTCTGGTACGAACACCATGAACTTTTCAGGGTTCAACAACCCCTTACTCCCTCCTCTTCTCTTTAGAAGTCTAGCGAGCAGCAGGACACCACCGCTTGATGTGTCCTCCCCGAGGACACCCCTCTCCGGTGGAGATTGAACATCAGGGCCCCTGCCCTCCACCAATGGACCCCTCATGCCCCCCCCCCCCCCAAGGGGGATACTATTCGGCCAAGATAGCCACACAAAATCCCAAAGCATCTTTTTCTAGAAAACCTAGAGAGAGAGTGTGGTAGATATGTTTTCCCATTGATTCATAAACATAAAACTAGAATTTTAAAGATATAAATATCTTTGAAACATCACTTCTCTTTGGCAACTTGTAATCATAGTGTGAATTACATGAAGGGCAGAATAGTACCAAAAAACTTGTGTAGGGTAAAAATGGTGTGCCATCATCATCTAATTAGTGGTTCTCAGATTTAGATACAAAATCATTTTCTTGTACCTACTATCTTAGCTCATGATTCCTCCCTTCACATTAACCACTGCCTATGTTGCAGATATGAGATCAAATATGGTAAGGGATGAGTAAGGCAATCTTCTGGTTTTTTGGAAAATTTCGACAACAGTTGATTAGAGAGAAGTACCTTAACTAGTACAGGAAGGATCAAGAATGGGGTTGTAAGAATGAAGGTTCGGGGTACGATTGGTCATTGCAACCTCAAGGAACCCTCTCTGAATTCATTACCACAATTGCTTTCCTACTCTTCTCTCTTAAAAACTCCCTAATAATCAATTCTTCCTTATTCCTCTCATCTTCACCAATTTCCACCATCTATCCAAGTTCCCTGATTAACTGCAGAATATCCAGCATCCTACTTTTCAATTTAATACAAATTGTGGTGCCATCCCACTTCAAACAAATTGAAGAATATACTGTCCCTGGACATGGAGTTGAAACCCAGAGGTACAATAGAGAAATATATATCCATCATAAACCATCTCCCACAAGCAAAATGGTTACCTGGTGAGTTCCTAAAGAGTAAGCACAAACTCAATGTAAGTCATTCCCCAATCCGTAGCCACATTCAATCAGGCATCAAATCTTTTCTGTTAATGGTTAAGCGATCTGTGCTGATCCACCAGATGGCTCTTCAAAGTTAGACATTCTAACCAGTGCATAACTCCTATCTGGATTTGCCTCTCATCATCAAATCATCTAAAGAGTGAGGAATGGAGATGGTATACACAGCCTCCTCTCACATGGCAAGCCACAGCATCCTCTTCTCAATAAGCTATATAGGTCAGTCAGGGCATTTCTTCAGGACTATCTGCAACCACCATGTATGTGGGTGTGACTCCTTTTGATCTCCACATGGATTTCACTTAAGCTGATCATGTCACCATCAAAACAGCAACTCCTCTAAATCTCAGCATACCCATTAAAAAACAAAGCATAATTTTGAAAATAATATCCACAATTCTCTTGGAACCCTAACAAGCTTGGACTCCTAATGCCCTAAGTATGCCTTACAAGCATATCACTAATGTCTTTCTGTAAGTGGCTCTTATATATCAAACTTAGAGCCCCTATGAAAAATTTTAATGTAAAAAAAGAATCATCCCAATAATATGCCATTGCATACCTTTCTTTCTGCAAAGCATTCAGCATCACTAGCTGCTAGTGCTAACAGCCTAATGGAATACTATTAATTGCTAACAGCCTAACCATGGTGCGACCAAGAAATAAATCATGAATGTGAAACTTACTGGCAGCTCTCAGATACGAAGTCTTCTGTGCTATATAACATACCACTAAAGTGTTCCTCACGTATTCACTAGATGGCTGCCATAACTTTTATGTAATCATCAATGATCCTCAATAACATCTCAAAAAGAGGTAATTTTGATTGACAGGGGAAGGATTAAGAGGGCAACATAAAGTATTCATTTATTATAAGTACCTTTCATGTTATAGAATGTAGCTACTTACTTTCAGAAAAAGGAAAATATAAAATATTATGAATTTGAACTCTCTCTTTGTATATAACCTCAACTTAGAAGAAGCCAAACTTAAATAAAGAGACTGAAAATTCTTAGAGGTTTTAGCACAGCAAACATACAGAAGATAATCAACAGAAAATTACAGAGATAAAAGAGAACTATGCAAATTTTGAGTAGAAGCACTTTAAGTGGAAAATAGAAAGATTGTTATAATTCGACTTCATTTGTTAAAAGGTCCAAAACATAGTTTGGATGTGTTCCAAAAATAACCTCAAAACTTTGCAGATGCTTTGTTACTCATTTTTGCCCATTCAGAATGGTTTCTCACTTATAAACTCCTAACTTCACTGATGAACTTATTTCTTTTCTCTTTCTGTCAACTATTGGGTTTATCATTACCACAACCAGGGAATAAGATACTTCTGCTGACTGTTAACAGAGGTTTACATCTCAGAGGTTAGGATAGTCATATCATAAACAACATTTTCATGCTTACGGTTACACCATAATTGGACTCAAGGAGCACATCATAGTAGAGACTAGAGACATTGGCATGTCCCAGATGAAGAATGCTATTGAAATATTCCATCTATATGGAGAATTTTTTCATATTAATATTAGTGTCTCTGCTTTTTTTACAGGAAAAAAAGTCCATTTAAAAATATTCAATTTCAGAGTGATTTTTGCTATTTTAAAATATTAGTTTTGATAATATTTAGATTGTCAATGAGGAAAGGGTATAAAAGCCAGTATATATAATTCGGAGTAAGAGAACCCTCTTGCACAATATTTGAGGATATTTCCATTAGTAAGATCGCGAGGAATGTATAATTTGTTTTTTAGGGATACGAAGTTTAGGAGTGACCATTCAACACTATTTTGATTTTATATCTTGCAAATAATTCCCACAGTAGATCCAGACTGATTTTTTTCGGATCCTTCAATAAAAAGATTCATTCTCTTAATAAAAAAGAGGAGGTAGAACCAATAAAGATTTCCTTTTTGATTCATCTCTGGAGTTGAATGCCCTATTCAAGATTTTTTTAATCAAATCCAAAGGAATCAATACAGAAGGAAAATCCCTATGATACACCATACCTGGCTCGGCTATTAATAGCATGCATAGTTTATTTTTTTGAACTGAGGGTGTCCTAATTGGAATTTTATGCATTTTGCCCTATTTAGTCATTTTGCCAATAATTGAAAGATGTAGTCAGAGAGCATACTTGAACCAATTGTGTTACTTCAGATGTCACAGAAGAAATTGTAGGAAACCTGGATGCTAATGATAAAGCAATCTGAGGATCCACTGAAAATGCAGTTCTCACATACTCAATCCACTTCTCTGAACTAATCTTAGAACGAGAAAATGAGGTATCCCTGCAAGAAGTATATACAAGAAGAAATAAAAAAAAAAAAATCAATGTCAGTAAAAATACAAATGTAACTAGAATTTGATGACATGAGTAATCTTTATATGTATTTTACTTCGAGTTCAAGGGTCGTGCCCAGACTTCAAGCCTGTCAGCTTCATGCTGGCACAGCATCAAAAGCAGTTGTTTCCGTTTTTCCCTTCCAATAACAAGGTTATCCATCTGGCCCCAAACTGGATGGCATTGATCCATCTGCAAGAGATCATATAATTTGATAAAAATGAAGGGGGAAAAGGTAAGAAAAGATAGCACCTACCAACCTGTAGCACAGAATAGATCAAAAAAGTAAATAGGAAATCAGATCCAATTGGCACATGAAAAGTCACAAAGCCATAGGCATACCATGTTATTCAATTCACTTTCGCGTCCCTGTCCTTTCAATTGTGATTCTGTTTGTGGAACATCTAACTTCTCACTCAGAAGCTGCTGAGCAAACATGGAGACTGATTGTGCCTCACTCGGAGCAAAACTTTTATTATTTGTCTCATACCAATCAGGTGCATGTGAAAACCATCCCAACGATGCACTGAGAAGTAAAAAGACTCGTGAAAATGTGCAAATCCATTTCTACAACATATAATGCAACTTGCTTCTTAAAAACATAGATACTCAAATGAGAATTCATTGGATGCCCAGTTGAACAAAAATGTGCATATGGGTGAATGAATGGGAGCACCCTGACATCAGATTGGCTACAAGCATGAAGACCAGATTACTAAAAGAAAATTCACCTCGTATGTTTCAGCATATCTGAAACACTGAATGGAACATAAACATATTTTTAAAACAAACAAAGAGACAGAAATCTCTTTTTCCTTTTTTGGAACTCAAGACTGAACCCATCCCATCCAAGATCAAGCCTGAATCATCAGTGGCTTGAGCCATGGGGACGCCAAATATCTCACAAGCAGTGATCCCTGGTCTGACAAAGTCCTTAAAGTCAGAACTCACATGAAGTCGGGTTAGTAACCACCATGCATTTCTGTCCATGGTGGAAGTCAATATTATGATGTTATGGTTTCCTGTGAAGTACCTATCCAACTCTTCACAAACTCTTAGCATGTCAGTATGAATCATTCAAGGCCCTCAGCAATGTCCAATAAGGAGCAAGGTTCAAAAACCCGGGGATCGGGATCGGATCGGTCGGCCCAAAACCGATCCGACCCGGCGATCCCGACCCCGGCTCGGCCGAGCCGGGCCGAGCCCGGCTGAGCCAGGGGTGGGTGGATCGGCCCATTATACTGGTGTATATCTTATACAGGCTGAGTCCACTGCGATTTCAGGTCTTATTTACCTGAATATCATTTAAGTAAATGTTATTATTTGTAGTTTCATTTACTTAAGATATTACATGTAAATAAGGAAGTACCCCCCATTTGAATCCAATAAAAATATCAAAAAAATCATATATCTTACCAATAAAAAGTCAACTCTCCCACCGAAGAAGAAAATCGTGATTTCGTTGATTTTAGCGAAATGCTAACTTTTTAATCTCTCGTAATTTAGCATATCTAAAAATTTGATAATTCAAATAAACCATATGGAACACTAAAAATCCAAAGTCCGGTAAAAAAAGTCAAACGTGCATATGACTTCTCCAAGGAAGCCACTCTCCTACTGACAACACTTAGTCTGCTTGAGACCTCTCAGGATTTGGTCAAACTTAAACTATCATCACTCAAAGTCATGAGAATTGTCACTTTCTAATTTCTTTTCAATTAAAAAGTGAAAAATCTCATGAGTTTAAATAATGATAGCTTAGGTTTGACCAAATCCTGAGAGGTCTCAAGCAGACTAAGTGCTGTCAGTAGGAGAGTGGCTCCCTTGGAGAAGTCATATGCACGTTTGATTTTTTTTACCGAACTTTAGATTTTTAGTGTTCCATATGGTTTATTTGAATTATCAAATTTTTAGATAAGCTAAATTATGAGAGATTAGAAAGTTAGCATTTCGCTAAAATCAACGAAATCGCGATTTTCTTCTTCGGTGGGAGAGTTGACTTTTTATTGGTAAGAGATATGATTTTTTTGATATTTTTATTGGATTCAAATGGGGGGTATTTTCTTATTTACATGTAATATCTTAAGTAAATGAAACTACAAATAATAACATTTACTTAAATGATATTCAGGTAAATAAGGCCTGAAATCGCAGTGGACTCAGCCTGAACTCAGCCTGGGATTGGCCTGGACTCAGCCCATGACAAGGTTGAACAGGATCGGCCCGGCTCGGGCCGATCCGAGGCGGATCGGGCCGGGCTCGGCGAGCCGGCCGAGCCCAGCCGAGCCGGTCCGATCCGCGTGCAAGGACCGGCTAGGTTACCCCGGCTCGGATCGGGAGGCCCAAAACCGAGCCAACTCGGCCGATCCGATCCCGATCCGGCCGAGTTTTTGAACCATGATAAGGAGAATCCCCATTACATACATTTTTGACCCGTTAACAACTTCACATAGATATATGGCGGAAAGAAGTTTCATCTTGCATTATAATATGGGGCACTAATGTAATAGACTGTCAAAAAATAATCATAGATGCTTTTAGTGGCAAATAAACCCACATCAGCATGAAGCAGTCCTTTTGAAAGTTACCAGCAAGCATAGACCTTTGGAGGTTCAAATGTCTGCTGTCTCACCATTGATGTTAGTAAAGTGCTTTTTTCCCATACGTACTCTTGACGGAGACAATCAAAGGCCCCTTTGATACTGGGAGAAGGTATCAACTCACTACATAGATGATCCACATTTGAGCAACACTCAATACTTTGCCTCAAAGTCTCAGACCCACTATCCAATAGCATGGTTTGCTGGAGCAGGGATTCGGGCTGAATCGGGTTCGCCTTGGTTCGGTCCGATTCGCATGGAATCGGTCAGATTCGCATAGGATTATTATATATATATTTAGTATAACTCATATAATATATGTATATATATAGATATGTGTATATTACCCATGGGAAACACAGTTTGTTCTTCATACTTATTTACCTGAATATCATTTAAGTAAATGTTAGTACTTATAGTTTCATTACATGTAAATAAGGAAGTACCCCTATTTGAATCCAATAAAAATATCAAAAAAATCATATCTCTTACCAATAAAAGTCAACTCTCCCATCGAAGAAGAAAATCGTGATTTCGGTGATTTTAGCGAAATGCTAACTTTCTAATCTCTCATAATTTAACCAATCTAAAAATTTGATAATTCAAATAAACCACATAAGCACCTAACGACATAAGCACCCCCACCCCCCACCAAAACAACATGTTATATAGGACTAAACAAATGCCATCCAATATTCAGTGTGTCACTATAAGTTCACATCGACTGTGCGGAACAGGCTACCTAATATCGGTCCATATAGCTCCATTTTCTCTGTTGATAGTCGGTAGCTGAATAGATTTGATAAATTTCTAATCAAGGATATTTTTACAATTGAAGTGTTACTTCCTTACTGAAGAAATGGCAGAGAGCAGAGGGAGTGGGAAAGCAGGGGCTTGGACAAGGGAGGAAGTCCATACAGCAAAATCCACCTCAGAGATCGTCATTACACTCTTCTCATCCCATCTTCATGCCCCATCTTGGACAACTCCCTCAAGGAAGTTTTGCACAAGGAGGAATGATGCTTCCAATGTCTAGGGAAGGGGCATCAAGCACAGGCTTGGTCCTAAATGGGCTGTACAAAAAAAAATCTTGACCCTCCAAAAAAATGTGATGGTGTCGCCCAACCAAAGTGATGTCGGCTCTGAGGCTCAATGACGTTGGTAAACGTGTCGGGTCAAACCAGACGTGTGCATGGATGTCCGCACCAATCCTCCCCGGTTGGGAGAAACTCCACGCTATCGAGTGAGGGTCTTGGACACTCTGATCTCTCCAACATATCTGGATCAAGACATTGCAACTCCTCTCGAGTGACCCACGTGTCCTCGATCGATAGCTGCCCTCTCCAACAGATCAGGTAGAGTTGAAAGGCTCCATCCCTGGATGTAACAATCTGCTCATCTAGTATATAGTCAATGTGCTCACATCGTGCTATACTCGCGGCTGAAGGTGGACGCTTAGGTGTGGGATCACTCACAAGAGGGGTGAAGGCTTGAAAGGCTCACTAGGTATCACTGTCAGGTCCCAATAGGCCATCAAATCTGAGATATTGAACGTGGAACTGATGTCATAATCTGGTGGTAAGTCAACAACGAACACGTTCGTTCCGATTCGCTTCAGCACTTTAAAGGGCCCAGCCCCTTGACCTTGTAGTTTCTTCATGACTCTCGATGGAAGCCATTCAGATCTAACCTTGATCATCACGTAGTCACCCTCATGGAACTCTTGTGGCCGCCTATATGCATCTTCTGCTCTCTTGTAATGCTCATTGCTGATTTCAATATGACGACAAATGCTATCATACAGACCTCTCATATGCTCAGCCAAGGACTGTGCAGACTCTGACACTCGTGCATGAATAGGCAAAGGAACAAGGTATATAGGTCCCCCTAGGTCTATATCCAATGACTATCTCGAATGGACTCATGCTAATAGACCTATTGACCGAATTATTATATGCAAACTCAACATGTGGTAAAACCTGATCCCAACTCCGCTCGTGCTGCCCAACTAGGGAACACAACAAGCCACCTGGATTCCTATCAACTACTTTTGTCTACCCATTAGTCTGGGGATGATAAGTTGTGCAGAACTTGAACTTTATGCCTATAAGGTGCCACAAGGTTTTCCAAAAATAGCTGACAAATCGCACATCCCTGTCTAAGACAATGGTCTTCAATAGCCTGTGCAGACGCCCTCAAGGGATAGATGAGCTACATGAAACGCATCAGAAGTCTTCGAACAAGGAATAAAATGAACCATTTTGGAGAACCTATCAACAATAACCAAAGATGGAATTGTGCCAGCAGACAGTCCGTGGCAACCCCAAAACAAAATCCATGCTAACGTCCTGCTACGGGAGGTCAGACATGGGAAGAGGAGTGTACATGTCAGTATTCTACTTCCTTTGCTTGGCCAAGGTGCATGTGCGGCAATGAGCCACAATGCGAGCCACATCGCGCTTCATACTGGGCCAAAAGAAGCAGTGCTTGGCTAACTCAATGGTCTTGTTTCGGCCAAAGTGTCGTGAAGCTCCCAAATCAAGAAATCACAGACATATGTCTACAGGACACAACCGATCTCCACAGAAAAGATAGCCCTCCTGAAGAATGCAATTAGGGTGCTCTCTGAAGCATGGATGGCAAAGTCAGTCGATCCATGCTTCAGAGTTTTCTAATTGAAAAGAAACTAGAAAGTGACAATTCTCATGAGTTTGGGTGATGATAGTTTAACTTTGACCAAATCCTGAGAGGTCTGTGCAGACTAAGTGCTGTCAGTAAGAGAGTGGCTCTTTTGGAAAAGTCATATGCACGTTTGCCTTTTTTTTACCGAACTTTAAATTTTTAGTATTCTATTGGGTTTATTTGAATTATGATATTTTTAAATATGTCAAATGATGAGAGATTAGAAAGTCGTTATTTTGATGGAACCACTGAAATCGCGATTTTCTTCTTGTATGGGAGAGTTGACTTTTTATTTGTAAGAGATGATTTTTTTGATATTTTTATTAGATTCAAATTGGGGGTACTTCCTTATTTACATGTAATATCTTAAGTAAATGAACTTCAATGATGTTCAGGTAAATAAGGTATCATAATTATCGTTGCTCTGTATTGTAATATGAACATATATGCAACTACACTATGGATATACCCAAAATATTCTATTATTATATGTTTTTTAAGAATTTCCTTAGATTTTTCCTTATTTTTTTCTTCATTTTTCTTCATTTTTTAACTTGGTCAATCCAGGATCGGCCAGATTCCCATGGAATCGGGCGAATCCTGCGATCCGGCCCGACTCAGATCGGGGTCGGCTGGGTCTGATCCAGCACCCCGATCCGACTCTGCCATCCATGCTCTGAAGGGGCCAGACTAAAGAGCAACGTGGATCGGACCAAAATCTAGGCAGTTGGGATACTCCTCTCAGAGCCCTCTACAACCCAGTGACCTCGGCGCTGACAAGGGACAAGAGGAAGGTGCAACGACTCAACGCGCCAGCCACGCAGTTCTCCACACATGCCTTGTGTTTAAGGACGAATATGTAAGCCTGAAGAAACTCAATCCACCGACTATGCCCATGGTTTAACTTCCTCTAGGCGTAGAGAAACTTGAGGGCCACATGGTCTGAATATAAGACAAACTCCTGCGATAGCAAATAATGTCTCCAATACCTCAAAGTCTGCATGCACTACTGTTGACAGAGAAAAAAAAAAAAAAAAAAAACTGACATCATGGTGACATCCTAGGTGATGTCACCATCGGTTGGCCCTCCAACCGATGGTGACCTCACAATGATGTCACCATCGGTTGGTCCCTCCAACGATGGTGACCTCACAATGAGGTCACCATCGGTTGGGCTCTCTCTTCTCTCCCACGCATTGTAAAGGGGCCAAAACCCCTATAAATACCCCCCCCCCCCTATTCCATAAGGGGGGTTCCGAATTGGCTCTGGCGAAACCCTGTTGGAAAAATTCCAGAAAAAATAGAAAAGAGCGTTTGCTCATTCCCTCTCTCATTCACCAATCCCCCTTGCTTGGTGTGCGAAGGTACAAATCCCCTTCTTTAGTCCGATAGGCCAGGCGTGGAGAGGAGAGTGGTCGGTGTGATCGTCATCGACATTCCTTCTTAATCCCCATCCCCCACATCGAGCAAGTCTCTGTGGGGTGACATTCCCGGGGTTTAAATGCCGTCCATATCGAGCAAGTCTCTATGGACACATGGTATTTAAATACCCATGTTCTCCCCGCCCATCGAGCAAGTCTCTGGGATGGTGGATTTTGTGCTTGTATGTATATGTTTTCTTGAGGAGACTCTGCCCAAGCGGAGGTTCTGCCCAAGGACATATTCGTATATTCACAAATTTGTGTTCTTATATATATGTTTCTTAAGACGAAACTCTGCCCAAGTGGAGGTTCCGTCCAGGAACACATATATAAAGATTACAAATTTGTAATTATACAAATATGTTCCTTGAGGAGAATCTCGCCCAGGCAAAAAATCTTTCTCAGTGGACATATCCATATAAATACAAACTCGTGTTATATGTATATGTTTCTTAGAGGAAACTCTGCCCAAGCGGAGGTTCTGCCCAAGAATATATTCGTATATTCACAAATTGATGTTCTTATGTATATGTTTCTTAGGGGGAAACTCTGCCCAAATGGAGACTCCCCTAAGAACATATCCATAAAATCACAAATTTGTGCCTATACGCATATGTCTCTTAGGAGGAATCTTGCCCGAACAAAAGTTCCCTCTAAATTCATATCCGTATAATCACAAACTTCATGTTTATATAAATGTATTTCTTAGTGGAATCTCTGCCCAAATAGAGACTCTGCCCGAGAACATATCTATATAATCACAAATATGCCCCATTGTGTATATGTTTCTCAAAAGGGAATCCCGTTCATACGGGGGCACCTTCCCATCGGACACTCTGCTCAAATAGAGATACCGTTTGAGAATATATTCACAAAGTGAAAATTTGTGTTTATACACATATATCTCTTTAAGGCAAAATCCCTCCGGGCAAAGCTTCTCCCGAGAACATATGGACATAAGCATACGCCCATATAAATACACCACTACAAGGATACTCTGCCTAAGCAGGGACTCGCCAAGACATACTCACATATTCAAAAAAAAAAAAAAGGATTGTGATAATATACACACATCTAAAGAAAAAGGAGGATAAGACAAGAACTGCGCTCAGATACTCCAAATGGGAGCACATATGCACCTCCACGAGAACCATACCCGTGGAAATGGACTTTGGACAGTAATCACAAATGGGACAAGGACTTCCATGGAGATACATCCATATGCTCTCCGGAAATTGTACCGCACAAGTGCGAAATGAGGAGAAAAGAAACTCTACCTCAGACTCGGACTTTGCTCAGAAATGGCATTGTGAAAGAACCTCATATAAAAATTTGCACAGTTATCCTTCTAATACGGAAGTATTGCTCTGGGTTATAATACCCCCAAGTTCAAAATCAATATCCACGGGTATATACCCGTTCATAATAATAATCCTCATGTTTTCCCAAATAAAAATGCCTAACCAACCCTTTTGCAAAAAAAGAAAAGACCTCAAATAGGTCCACGGGTATATACCCGCTCCCTTTTTTTAAAAAAAAATCAAACTTTGGACTCCAAAAAAGACAGTCATTTCAACAAATGAAATATCCAAAGCAAAAGCATTTCAAAAACAATCAAAAGAATAAAAAAAACACGTCAAGATCAGGATTTTCTAAAAGCCGTATGCATATTTTTCTCGTCCTTTACTATGAAATGGTATCCGGGTTAAAACCGGTATTAAATAATATCAAATGTTTTAACTCGATGTAAATGTAACATCGATTCCGGTCCATGGAGACAGAGGTCCAGCACATGCTACCCCAATTGCCTGATGAGAATAGAGATGGGACTCAAGGAGTTCAGATTAAAAAACGGCGCACCCGTCCGTTCGCGGACACACTCGTCCGTTCGCGGACACTACCTGTCCGTTTCACGGACACCACATCCGTCCGTTTCACGGACACCAAAATTCCTCTTCCGCATTGCGTGGACCTTTTCTTCTGTCTGCTAGACAGGCTGGCACGCCCCGCAACATAAAAATCAAGGCATGTGAAATAAATGAATGAATACAAAAGCCCACAAATAAAGAACCGAAACGAATGAACGCAATCGCATCGACGTTTTCCGTCGGAAATCTCCCCCGTGTCAACAACTACCGTATAAAACTCCTTATGGAGTACTTCAGCTTAGCATCATTCAATTTCTCGCTAAAGTATGACACAGGATGACCCCCTTGGCTCGAAACCCCACCTATCCTGACACCAGAAGCATTACAGGAGACCTCAAACACCCTGGAGAAATCAAAGATAGCTTTAAAAATTCTTATGGTTTCCTTGACCCAATTCTCAGCCTCGTCTGGGTCGGTACTTCCTGAGAAACGAGGAGGATTTAAACTACAAAACTCCTTGAAGATGTTGGTTCTGTTGTGCAAGTTGTTTTGGACTACTATTTTTAATGCTCGCTTTATGCTCTGCACCGTATTCTCCATTCGACTCCACGCTTTACCTCTTCCGTCTATAACTAGTTCAAAAGATAATCTAAGATGTTCAAAATATCACACGTTAATATTACAACCCATGTCCATAAAGTTTGCATATCTAGAGATTCTATTACACATTATATTTTATACATGCCTTCTGCTAATAGGCCAGAATTCATGGATGGCAAAATCGGCCGACTCGGAGCGGAATCGGCCTATGGCGACCTGACTTGGGGGGGGCACCCACCCACCCACGGTACAAGGTGAAATCGGGGGTGGATCGATCGGAATCAATCCGACTCCGGCGGATCCGACTCCAGGCGGATCGGGCCCGACTAGGGCCGACTCCGCGGATCCCTCCTTAAGGAGGGATCGGGAGTCACGAGACTGCACAAACAGAGAGCTGTCTGCGTAGTCACGAAGTCCCCCCCTCCCAGCCCCCTGCCCCCTCCCTCGCCGCCGCCGCCGGAGCTCCGAGGAGGCTCGCCGCCACCGCCGCCGCTTCTTCCTTCTTCCTCTCTTTTTCTGTTCTCTTCTCTCTTCCTTTTATGCATGGTGAGGTTTTTTTAATTTTTTTAAAAAATCTGAAAAATAAAAAATGTTGAATATGCTATAGATCTATAGATAAATAGCATTGATAAGATGTTTATGACCCTCATTCCCCAAAATCCCCAAATTGAACCCTAATTAGGGATTTTGTGTCATGAATGCAACTAATGTGCAATTGAGTGTCCAATGCAATCATTTGAGTTGATTAGAGTTTGTTGGTAGACTCAATTGTATTGCATGGTCCATTTTCCCCAAAATCTCCAAATTACCTAATTAGGTTAAAAAATTTAAAAATTGTGTCATTAATATAATTAATGTGCAATTGAGTGTCCAATGTAGTAATTTGAGTTGTTTAGAGTTTGTTTGTAGATTCAATTACATTGCATGACCCATTTTCCCCAAAATTCTCAAACTGAACCCTAATTAGGGTTTAAAAATTAGGAATTTTGTGTAATTAACGTGCAATTCAATTGCATTCTTACACAGGAATATGGCACATCAAGAACATGAAGAGCAAGAGGTGGAGCAGGCCATTGATCCTGGTTGGGCTCATGGTACTCTCCTTGATGCATGGCAGAAAAAAGTGAAATGTAATTGGTGTGCAAATGAGATGTTTGCAGGCATATATCGCCTTCAACAACATATTGCTGGGATTTCAAGAAATTTAGCAAAATGCCCATCATGTCCACTTGAAGTTAGGAATGAAATGAAAGCATACATGAAGGGGAAAAAAACTGAAAAATTATTGACAACTCAGCAGCAACAACAGCTTCAAGATGAGATTTCTGGGTGACAGATTCGTAGAGATTATAGTTTACCAATCAATGTGGATGATGATGAAGATGATGATGATGATCCTAATCCTGAGTTCACTGCAGCTGCACGTGCTAGTCGGCGTTCTTATGCGGAGAAAGATGATAGACGAAAAGGCTTGGGGACATCGGGGTCACATTTATCTAGAGATGACTCTAGGCGATCTCTTCATAGGAGCACATCAGTTCGTAAGGCTGCCGGTGCATTAGGGTGTGGAGGTAGACTGTCAGATGTTCATACTCCTACACAGGGTCCTATGGATACATATTTGTATAGATCAAGGTCTGTAAAGCAACTAAGAATCAAGCAGGCCTTGAAAGAAGTCAAAGCCACTGCAAAGGCAGTAAAGGGAGCAATCAAAGGTATTGTCAAATGGTTTTTACATGCAGATGTGCCGGCAGATACAACAGAGAGCCCATATTTCCAGACTATGTTGGATGCAATTGCAGAAGCTGGGTCTGGTCTTAAGGCTCCCACACGGAAGTACATTTATGATGTTGGGCTTGATGAGGAGTATGATCAGTTGAAAGGATGGGTGAATGGCTTCAAAAATGTTTGGAAGGAACATGGTTGTACCATTATGTGTGATAGTTGGACAGGGACCACAAGAAAATCTATGATTAATTTCCTAGTTTATTGTTGTGAGGGTACTATTTTCCTTAAATCTGTTGATGCCTCTAACAACATGAAGAATGCAGATTACTTGTTTAGACTAATGGATGAAGTTGTAGAGGAAGTGGGTGAAGAAAATGTTGTACAGGTTATGACTGACAATGAAGCGAGCTACAAGGCTGTTGGTAGATTGTTGATGTTAAAAAGAGAACATCTCTATTGGGTTCCTTGTGCAGCACATTATATTGATTTGATGATAGACAACATAAGCAAAGATCCACATATTCATGGCCTCAATGATGCTCAAATGATCACTTCATTTATTTATAGTCACAATAAGATTTTGAATATGATGAGGCAATACACAGATGGACGAGATCTTCTTTTGATCCCACTCGATTTGCATCAAATTTTATTTCTTTGGAGAGCCTCATGAAATATAGGCATCAATTAGGCCAATTGATTAATTATGAGCAATATTTGCAACATGTAAACACTCTTAGGGCTGAAAGTAAAGATGTTGCTCTCCAAGTACAAGATTTGATTAACAATGCACGATTTTGGGAGAGAATTTCCTACTACCTCAAAGTAATAGAGCCTCTAGTACTTGTTCTTAGAATGGTTGATGGTGATGATAAAAATGATATGGGATATTTGTACGAAGCAATGGATAGAGCAAAGGAAAATTTGAGGAAAAGGAATCCCAAAACATACAGAAAATGGTGGGCCATTATAGACAAGAGATGGGAGATGACTCTCCACCATGATCTTCATGCTGCAGGTAATTTATTGAATCTAATTAATTTCTGATATTTTTTCAACCCTAGCTTTCAATACAAAGATAATGTGCATAATGATGGAGAAGTGATGAGAGGCACCATGAATGTCATCACTCGCCTTGCAAGGACAATGAATGAGAGATTAGATGCAATGGCAGAGGTAGGATAGAATGTTTTCTTTTGCATATGTATGCATGTTTCATTTTGCAAGGGTCATTTGACATATGTTATATCTTCCATTTTGTAGGTGGAGAGGTATAGGATGAAACTTGGGATATATGGAGGATATGACATGAGATGTGCAGCTCAAAGACTCACTCCAGGTTATTTTACATCAGAATTGTTTGCCAAAAATCGTAAATTTATCACATTTAAAAATTCAACATTATAAACTGATTAATGTTCACTCCTTTTATTGCAACAGTTGAATGGTGGATTCAAGTAAATTACCAACAAGCTGGCACAAATCCTTTAACGTATGTTCGATCAAGTCACACATCGCAATATACTAGGCCTTCTAAAGCTACTCAGAATCAATTGGCAAGAGGCCAACGACCAAAAACAAGTCATTTATGGATATTAGCAGTAGGTCCGGATCTATTATTCATTCAATGGAACCCCTTGTGGATGATTAGGCCTGAACTCGACAATGGAGCTCCCGCAAAATACAAGATTTCCAATCCTAGCAGAAAAAGGAGGGAAACGGAATTTTCCCCGTAATATAATCGAAAACAGAGGATCTTGAGTACTATTCGAAATCTCCGACCAGAATGAAAGATCCCATTGAAGCGGCTAATTCCATCAAGAACGGGAATCTTATGATATGTTAGGAATTGATGGAGTAGAAAATTTTTCTTTAGCTACGCCACCCACAAAATTTAAAGAACCTAGAGGAGCGTGAGTCATATATTCCGTCGAACGGCGTTCCATAGAAAGACATCACAGTGAGAGTGTTAAGCCAAAACACTTCTTCTAGCCAATGTGAAAGAAATTGGAGTACATTCAGCCTCATTCACACGAAAATCTACAATAGGCTGGGTGTGGATAGGCTAGAGAAGTTGGTTTATTGACAGTATAATATGCGTTTAAGGGTGAAGCAAAAAGAAGAAAGGCAAAAGTTAGAAAGACAGATATTCATGCAACTAGCTTGTAGAATATTTGAGGAGGCAGTTCCTGAGATAGATGTGGATGAATTGCTAAATGAAGAACACCCTTTACATGCTTGGGTGGAGACGAGAGCTGAGGGAGAGATACCTGAGTTTCATCTTGATGATCGCCTGGTTCAGGCATGTGCAGAAGATGTAGAATTAGAAGAACATGTACCTGGATATGTGTCTATTCCTGAGAGAGGTCAAAGGCCCGAATTAAGAAGATCTGCCACTGTACAGGAGACTACTAGACTTTCTTCATCTCAGCCAGAATTCAGAAGATCTACCACTCAATTGGACCCAAAAAGAAAGAAAGACAAAGGCAAGAAAAAAACAAAGTCCAACAAGGAAAGAAGAACAGAAGAACCAAGAAGAAAATCACAAGAAGGTGCAGAGGACTCTCCTGAGGAGAGTCAGGAGACACATATATTGGGGAGCCATTTTCTGAGGCTCCACCCCTACCACCTCACTTGGCTAGATTATATGAGACAGAGCAAAAGCATTATCAACGTCGAAAAAAGATGCTTAAGAAAGGAAAAGCAGTTGGGAGTGATGACTCCACTCAATCACCTGACGATGATGATGGTACTGTTGCAGGTACTGGAGCCATAGAAGGTTATAGGCTGGGGGTATCCTTTCAAGATATGAGGATTATTCAGTACCACCCCATTAACAAGAAGGAAGCCAAAGGGAAGCACAAGAACAACATGGGAGATATCAAGGCCAACAAAGGCAAGCAGGGCATGATTGGAGATATGGGCCTTCTTATCCACCATTTTTTAGTCCCCCAAAATTGTCATATTCAAATATCAGCTCTAGTAGTGGGACAAGTTACTTGGACAATATTCAAACTACTGGGTATGGTAGTTTCTTCACTCCAGGACAATCAGGAGAAAGTTCAAGCCAACAAGCAACGACACCTCGAGGCATCCAAAGAGGATTCCAAGACATTGTCATTTCTTTGTTTGGCTCTGAATATACCCAGTATGGAGGACATAACTATGGGCCACCTGTTTAGTCTCATGAGTTAGAGGATGAGGGTTCAGAAATGTCAAATTGACAAGGTATTTTATTTATTTCATGTTATCAACTTGTACATATATCTATTTTTTCAATGTATGAACAACACCATTATGTATTAATCATTATTATTGTTCTTTATGATACATGAACATGATAAGATTTGAATTTCATTGCGTTTGTGTTCAATGAATGTTGTATGTGTTTTCATAATTTTCTGCAATTTTTACTGATTTTTCAGAATTTTCTGATTTTTCCTCATTTTTTTACAATTTTTAACATTTTTTAACTTTGTCGGGCGGATCCGCGGATCCGACCCGACTCGAGTCGGGATCGATTGTGTCCGACCCAGCCACCCGACCCGACTATGCCATCCATGCTAGAATTTACATCAATTTCCAAAAGAAAAACCTCCCTCCTCATCATCTTAACATCTCTAAAAATTCTTATGGTTTCCTTGACCCAATTCTCAGCCTCGTCTAGGTCAGAACTTCCCCAGAAACAAGGGGGATTTAAACTGCGAAACTCCTTGAAGATGTTGGTTCCGTTGTGCGGGTTGTTTTAGACTACTATTTTTAATGCTCGTGTTATGCACTGCACTGTATTCTCTATTCTCCTCCACGCTTTATCTCTTCCGTCCATAACTAGTTCAGAAGATAATCTGAGATGTTCAAAATACCACACGTTAATATTGCAACCCATGTCCATAAAGTTTGCATATCTAGAGATTCTATTACACATTATATTTTATACATGTCTTCTGCTAATAGGTCAGAATTTACACAATTTCCAAAAGAAAAATCTCCCTCCACATCATCTTAACATCTCTATAAAACTTAGCTATCCACAATAATTTACTGTTATACAAGAGGGATTACAAAAGGGTGAGTCCTAAGGTTTCATTTTAATTTACTAGCAGGTAGTGGACCCAGAAGACTGTTCCTGTGCATCTTCCTGGTTGAAGTATAGTTCCCTGGCGGCTTTAGTCATAACGTCCCAATATACTTCTACTTGGTGTAATAGCAAGTCCTGGCCAGCCTTCAAATTGTCTAATTTACCCATGACCGTATCATAGCTGCTAGGGATGCAGGGGGGTTTCCTGCTAAGAATGTCGTACTGGTTAAATTTAAAACTTCCTCTTTAATTCTTAAGTGGGCTTCGTGTTCACCTTAGACATAAAGCTCGATATCTTGACGCAACAGTTCTATAGCCAGTAGCAACCGTTCGCGCATATTGGTATCCATTCTGTTACAGGCAACAGGTTAATTTACATAAAAGGAGATAATCACAACTATTTCTAGTACTAACTTCCCAAATTTCTACCCATCTCACAGATTATTTATAGGTTTTGCGGACCTATGCTCTGATACCAAGTCTTGTCACATCCTACTCATTGACGATTTTCGAATATGATAGGGGATTCCTGATAAAGCAAATAAGGACATCATTTATATTCATAAGGCAGTGCAATAGAATAATACATTACATGGGTTACATGAGCTGATGGTTTTAGTTCAATATATACAACAATCTAAGTGGCAAAATCCAAAAGAAGCTTGGTTTGCTAAAATTAAGATTCACTTGGCGCATAATCCCCTAGAGAGTTAACCCCATTTGGGATGCTTGAAAGGAAAGTAGGGGAACAAGAGCAATTTTGCCTAGTAGGAAATTGTATTCAACAATAAAAGTAGGACATGAAGGTAGCATAGAAAGAAAAATATGCATACCAGTCAATAAAAAAATACAAACTGATATACACAGTGATACTGTAATGTAGTTAAATGATAATATCATAACAGAATTTGTCTGGAACCAAACAGTAATAAAATTCATAACATAATACAGTTCATGCAAATGTAGATTAAATTTAGCAGTAGGTGGTGTCATACCAAACACCCAATAGATCCATTTTCGATCCGACCATTAATCGAATTTGAGTGCTTCTCTAGGACTGGATCGGCCCCATTTGCATAAGCATTGGTCCAGTAGAGTCCGAAGACCCAAAGTGTCACCATTTCCATTTGATCATTCTTTTATATTTTTATTATGGTTCGAGCGGATCTCAAGATAACATTAATAATAAAGCATGCCCAATGCAAGAGTATAATGATAACAAGACAAAGGTAAGACTAGCAAGTTGGATTGGCTCAAGTTTAAGTAATATAGAAGTATATAAGAAAGCTGGGAAAAAAGAATAAGTTGGAACAAAAAGGAGTATCGGTCGACCGTTCAAGGAATTTCGGTCGTCCGACCTAGCTAGTAGCTTGGTTCTGATATTTAAGAAGAAATCAGTCGACCGGAATGACAAAGTCGGTCGACCGACCTAGCCAGTAGCTTGATTCTCAATATAATGTGAAATCGATCGACCAGAATGACAAAGTCGGTCGACCAGAAAGGTAAGATCGATCGACCAACATCTGGTTTCGGTCGACCGATTCCCGAAAATCCTGGATTTACACAGGTCGAAATCGCACCACTTTTTCTAGCCTGGGAATGGAAATAAATAATCAAGAATACAAGAGTAAGGGCTATTCTATGGTTGTACATGATTTTCAAGGAAAATGGGAAGTTTTAGGCTCCCTATCTCTCTTCTTTTTCTCTCTCGGGTAGGCAAAATGGAGGGGATCGGTCGACCAAAATGATCAGTCGGTCGACCGATTCCGGCGATGTTACAAGCTAGTTTCCTTTCTGCTTTGCAATGGTGGGTTGGGCTTAGAGGATATCTTAGGTGTACTCTGGCACAAGGAGGTTTTCCTCTATCATTATCAGGCATTTGGAAAGGGCGAGTCTTGGATGTAGCAAGAGAGAAAGTGAACAAGAAGACAAAGATTCCTACCTAACAAGAAGATGACAATAAGAATAAGAGCATAGTAGAAGAGCTCCAAAAGCTCCTACAACACCCAGTAGCTCCTCCCTTTCCTTCTTCTTCCTCCTCAGCCTTTGGTGATAGCAGCAGCAAGTAGCCAAAGTTCTGGTTAAGGATGAGCTTATCCTAACAGAGGTGTGCGTGAATTCACCAACAACTGAACAATGGTGATTTCTCGGATGGCCACAGTCGATAGATTTTAACCACGTTGTTTTGATCTCTCCCGCAGTTAACACGTAACAGGGTTTTTACGTAATCCTCATTACGTAAGTAAATAGTAGATGAACAATAACCTAATTACGTAATCAATTATATAATTATACATATATATATATAATTTCCATATAATTCTTTTATTTATTTATCTTTATAAATAAAGGTGAAGTGTTACATAGAGGCTCGAGATCCAGAGCTTAGGGTAAGTGAGGACTCACCTCTCTTGTCTCAGCTAGTTACTTCTACTGCTAGAGAGAGACCACAACACTGAGCTACCTTAACAGAGACATCTAGAGTGCCTACCACCTAGCCTGTATTAAGAAGAGCCGCAACACAAAAAGAAAGGAGTTCAACGACCACAGAGTAAGAAAAAATAACGTATACCAGGCAAAAGAATAGGAGAGTGCAGCAATCAGTTCGTAGTGATGACACCACACAAGATCTCAGTGATGATGATGATGATGATGGAGCTGCCACTGGGGTCACAGGAGCTTGTCAGGGAGATGCAAGATATACTGGGCCAAAATTTTCACTGGGTTTGAGGCTTACTACAAGTTATATACCAAAAACAAAACATCAAGGAGGCGGAGGCGAAGGACAAGGGCATGGACAAGAGGGATATGAAGGACAACATCATGCAGCCTATAAGTGGCCACCTTAGGAGCCAAGCTATAGTTCAGGGTTTACTCATATACCTGCATTTCAGCCTCTCATTTTACTATACTCAGATATTAACAACTCACTTCTTAGAGTACAAGAAGATTGGGGGCATTGGCCTTTACAAGAACAAGAGCATAGTGAAGCAACAAGCACATACAAACCGCTTGGCATATGGTGTTCAGCTCCATCACAATCTAGAGAAAGCTCAAGTCAACAATTTACACCAAGAGGGATTCAAATGGGTATGCATGATTCGGCAAATTCTATTTGGTTATGGCTATCAAAACCCACAGGATGGTGAGTCATCTAGGTCTGAAAGTGGATGGCAAGATTATTAGTCTTCCATTAAATGTAAGTTACATTTAACATTTTATGCTTTTCTTGTGTTATTATAATAGTATTAATACACAATGTCATAAATTTCATGTTTCATATACTATGAATGCATGTATGATTGATTTTTTTTTTTTTTATGCAAATGTTAGTTCTTTCAACTTATCAGATTTTTCTTCATTTTTTCTTCATTTTTTCTGAATTTTTACTGATTTTTTCTCAATTTGTTTGTTAAAAACAAACCATTTTGTAGACTAGTCGATCCAGGATCGGCCAGACTTCCCTTGGATCCGTGGGATCTTGCGATCCGATCCCGATCCAGATCGGATCGGTGCCTGGCGATCCCGATCCGATTTTGATCTTGCCTTTCATGGAAGAGAAGGCACGCATTGCAAGAGAGGTTTTGGAGGAGTTTTGATTTAGGAGCAGACATGGTGCCAGGCCCTGATGGGTTCCCAATTACCTTTTAACAACAGTCCTGGGAGCTGGTCAAAGAACTTTAAAAGGTAGCTCAGGAGGTCATTAATGATGAAGGAAGTTGTGAAGCCTTAAACCATACTTCTCTTGAAGAAAGACGAAGCTATGGAACTGAAAGATTTCCATCCAATCACCTTGTTAAATGGTTGTTATAGAATATTTACAAAGGCCCTAGCAACTACATTGGCTGGACTCTTACCTAAGTTGGTAGAGAGCTATCAACCAGCATTCATCCAGAGGTAAATATTAAAAGTTAAGATCCTTTTAGTTCACGAAATGTTCTCAATGAAGAGAAGTTGTGTCCAACTTAATTTGTGAACAGGACTTCATTAAGGCTTACAATAGAGTTCCTGGCATGTCTTTGGATATATTGTGAACATGCATAATTTCTGTTTGCACATGATTAAAGTGTTAAAAAACTGCATAAGCACAGCAGACTTTTCAGTTCAGTAGAATTATTACAAGGAGAGGTTGTTAGGTATCTCGTCCAACTTAAAAGGGGACTCGATGAGGAAGAACGGAAAAATGTTTTCAGCTTTTGGATTGCGTGCAGTCAATGGAGATAAATCCAAGAATAGAGAATGATTCTATTGGAAGGAGAACAAGGCTCAGTTCACCATCATAGCATCATTTTATCAGTTTATGGAGAGATGACCAAGTCTAAAAGCCTTTAGCTTCAATCTGAATGCTGAAATCTTCAGCGAAGATCAGGGCATACCAGAGGCTTGTTTTGTAATATCACATAGCTACCAATCTACACAATAAGAAATGGAACCAGCATCAGGGCATTCTAGTGGCTTGCTTTGCAACGTTGCATAGTTAGCAATCTATAAGTAAGAAATGGAATCATGACCATGAATAGTGTATCGGATTTTGATTTTATTTCAGGAGGGTCAAAGAGAAGAGGAGTCAGAGATCCTGAAGAAATACTGGGGGATAGGGATAGAGATTATAATAATTTCTAGTGGGAGGCAAGTGCAGACTGAAGCAAATTGGTGTTGGTGGTTGGGGGTGTTTCATCTGCCTCTAGCTTGTATACTCTTAATCTTCCTTGTTTCTTCCTTTTCTTATCCTCTGCCTTTCTGGCTTGAGAACTAATGTCACGTGAACAGCAGCAGGAAAAGAATGTAGTTTCAAAGACTTGAACTAGGCAGGAGCAAACTGGCCAATCTGATGGTCATGTTACTTGCTTAAACTTGGAATGTCTCTGGGTAGCACCTTTGTGGAAGAAATCTGCCCACAAAGGTGGAAACCTGTGGAAATTCACTGTCAATCTGCCCACTGGTTCATCAACAATGGGGAACATGGATCCCCTTTCCTCAAGCAAATCTTATGGCATGAGAGCCCTCTTGAGATATCCTTTTATTTTATAACAACGAATTATGGCCTTTGATCACCAGAAAAGTAATAGTACATTGAAGGTTTAGATCTTTATGTGGAGATTTTCACATGTAGGCTTCGTATATGTGTAGCTCCTTTGTGGAGGACATGAACACAACATGCTTTCTTGAAGAGGATAGACCACCCATGCTAACAATAATAATAAGATTAGCCCAAAAAAACTAGGTTTAAATTCACCTAGTATATTAGACTGTAAAACTGAGTTTGGTGAACTATGATTATGTAAAACAATTTTTCCCCACTTTCATAAAAGACAATAGAATATGAATATAGCAACAAAGTCAAAGGTGAATGTAACTGTAATTTTTCTTTGAACACAATTCTAAATGCAGCATCTATCAGCCAATGAACATTACCAATTCCTCATTCATGAGTGCACGGGAAGGAGAAGAAAAGTGTTACCGATAAACACGATCTTCAAGCAAATGAAGACCAATTCTAAAGTTCTGCAGATTACTCTGTGATTGACATGAACAGAACTTTAGCCCAAGAAGCATTACAGTGAAGAAAGTACCAACAGCAGCAGGATGGTGAGAAAAATGGAAAGGAGACTTCATTGTTCCTTGCAACATACGACCCAGGAGGAGAAGTTGCTCAACACTATCATGCCGAACAACCTGAATTAAGAATAAAAGTATAAGAGAAAACAATACTTTGAAAAGAAAGTAGCAAACAATGTAGAATGCTTGCATAGTAGTTACTTTAAGCATCGCACTAGACTACTGCTATAATAAAAGATGTAGCATAAAATTATTGGACTATGGTTGGGTTTCATGTGCTTAATAATTGCTATATTTCGATGAAAACATTGTCTGTGATTATTTAATATTGAATTTAGTATTTCAAATTTCATTTAATTTATGGACAGAGAAACAAATAAGAAATTTTTTATCTACGGATAAAGGTAAAGTAAAAAGATAAATATTCGAAGTTCATTTTTTTGTTCGACCCGCTAAAAGAGGTACTCTGGCATTTGAGTTATAGGACAATTCAGGGTTCAAAAGGTTATTAAGAAAAAATAGGAATAGTAAGGACTAATCAAATGTGTGTGTGTGTGTGTGTGGGGGGGGGGGGGGGGGGGGGGGGGGGGGTATCAGCATTCCATAGAAATTCATATGTCAACATGCTAAGAAAGAAGCAAAGAAGCAGTCGATACACTGCATATATAAGCATGGATGGCAAAGTCGGCCGACTCGGAGCGAAGTCGGCCCCTGGCGACCCGACTTGGGGGGGGGGGGGGGGGGGGGGGGGGGGGGGGACAACGACCCACCCATGGGGCTAGGTGGAATCGGGGTGGGTCGACCGAAATTGGACCTTATACCATCTGGTGTAGGCCAATTCCCTCAGGTTACCTTTAGTACGTTTGATCCCCCCCACTTACCTTATTTACATGTAATATCTTAAGTAAATTAACATTTACTTAAATGATATTCAGGTAAATAAGGAAGTACCCCCATTTGAATCCAATAAAAATATCAAAAAAAATCATATCTCTTACCAATAAAAAGTCAACTCTCCCATCGAAGAAGAAAATCGTGATTTCGGTGATTTTAGTAAAATGCTAACTTTTTAATCTCTCATAATTTGGTCTATCTAAAAATTGATAATTCAAATAAACCGTATTGAACACTAAAAATCCAAAGTCCGGTAAAAAAAGTCAAATGTGCATATGACTTCTCCAAGGGAGCCACTCTCCTACTGACAGCACTTAGTCTGCTTGAGACCTCTCAGGATTTGGTCAAACCTAATCTATCATCACCTAAACTCATGAAATTTTTCACTTTTAATTGAAAAGAAACTAGAAAGTGACAATTCTCATGACTTTGAGTGGTAATAGTTTAGATTTGACCAAATCTTGAGAGGTCTCAAGTAGACTTGCTGTTAGTAGGAGAGTGGCTCCCTTGGAGAAGTCATATGCACGTTTGACATTTGTTACCGGACTTTGAATTTTTAGTGTTACATATGGTTTATTTGAATTATCAAATTTTAGATAGGCCAAATTATGAGAGATTAGAAAGTTAACATTTCGCTAAAATCACCGAAATCGCAATTTTCTTCTTCGATGGAAGAGTTGACTTTTTATTGGCAAGAGATATGATTTTTTTGATATTTTTGTTGGATTCAAATGGGGGGTACTTCCTTATTTACATGTAATATCTTACGTAAAGTTTCATTTACTTAAATGATATTCAGGTAAATAAGGTATCATAGTTATCGTTGCTCTGTATGTAATATGAACATATGTGCAACTAGACTATGGATATACCCAAAATGTTCTATTATTATATGTTTTTAATAATTTTTCTGTGATTTTTCCTGATTTTCTGTGATTTTTCTGGATTTTTCCTGAATTTTTTCCAATTTTTTTACATTTTTTAAACCTGGCCGATCCAGGGTCGGCCAGACTCCATTGGAGTCGGCCGGATCCACGGATCCAACCCGACCCGGGTCGGGGTCGGCTGGGTCCGACTCACCCAGCCGACCCGACTCTGCCATCCTTGTATATAAGCATAAACCTTCATAGCATTTAGGATATGTAGGAATGGAGTCAGATTATTCTACTACATTTTGTCCTCAAATATCATGCCAAGGTACATGGTAAAATCTTAAGTATTATATCTACAAAAAAAGCATTTTTTAGGGTTCTATTATGACAAGTTGTTACAAGGGAGGCAAGTAAGATATATTATGGCTTCAGAACATTTACATTTTCCCCTAATAACTGAACGTAGATCCTTAACTTTGCTCCAGTACATGTACAAAAAAAAACTAATAAATGAAAGACAGTGAACATCCACCTCAAAACGGTCGATGAAAAAACCAAGCCATAACCTATGAGCAATTATTCCTTCAACCGGATCCTTTTCAGGTAGTGGCTCGGGTTCCCCAGCTGTAAGATGAGGCCTCAGTTTTGCTGCAGGCCCTGAGTATCTCATATCTGAAGCAAATAAACCACGTTTTGTATCTATCGTCCATAGCCACGCATCAACAAGCTCTGCAAGTACAAGAGGTCCCAATTCTGGAGCAGCTGAAAATAACCATGTCCAGATAAATATGCCAGTTTCCATTGCATCAGCAGTTGAGATATATGCAGGACACCAGCAAAGGAGGCGCAATAATTGTGAAAATCCTTCTAGATTCAGTTTGTTATCTTCAGCCTGAACAAATAATATGGCATTGAGATCATGTTGGAAGAGAAGAAAGAAAGCAAGGTCCTCACAGTATGCAGCAGACTATGATAGAGTACTTACTATATGCGAAAGAAGCAATGCAGTCGCCTGAGAGCAGATATCACGGAACTTTGCTTTATCAACTGACCCACCCTTTTCAGCAACACTAACAAATTGTTGGAGGAGCTGTACAAAGTTTATTAGAAGAATCTCATTAAACGATTCTCTTTCAAGGTGTGATTGGGCACCAGGTGCAATTGCAGCTGCACCTAACCCAAGCCCCATAGCTATAGGCATCCGGAAACCCCCAATTGTGTTGTATAGCCTTCTCATTCCAGCTATCTCCCCAGCATAGTTGCACTTGACAGTCGCACTTGATATAGCAGTTGGCAAAACTTCCAAACTGAAGGTCTCTGTCACCTTTAAATCAGCACCTGAAGCTGCTGTTGCAGCATCTATAACTGAAGGATTATTTGCAGTCCTAATTCCTGTCCAACAATCATTCTTTCCACCAGAAAGACGCAAGTCAGAAAGAAGTTGAACAACATCTGCCACCTGCCTTGTTTTCTGCCATGCATTTAGCTTACACAGCTTTTCCTGAAAGAAAAGAGACAAGACAAAGGCATTATCTAACCAAGATTTGAGACACTTTGTGCACATGACACTTTGTGCACATGAAAAAGACATAAAATGGAGGAATAAATCCATTTCCATGATAAATTCATTGTGATATGGCAATTTATTGATAGAGAAAATTCATGCAAGCATAAAGCTACAGTGAGATCGCAAAAGGAGAAATGCCACATGGACAGCCATTACATGCATTCAGAAAGGCACAAATCTTGGAGTTTCTCTGAGCCATGAACCACTCAATCCATCAAAACGGAACAGCTCATCCAAAAGATCCTGTAACTGAATTCCACTTGGTAAGCTGTCCTCAGTCACAATTCGTTATTATAGTTGTCAACAAGTCATCCTCGTTTCTGTCAGATGCAATAGGGGTGTGTGCATGTCTGGGGGTGGATAAGCCCATGTCTCATCCTCACTTCCTCTAGAGCTGGATTGGGAACCAGAAGATGATCGCCAGCCCTAGTTCATCCCAAGAAAACTGAATTTGGCAGGATCCTTTATCAAGAAAGATAAGGGAAGAGAGGGCAGGTGTTTCCTGTTCTATTTGAAAGCTAGCCAGAATCATGGAGAAAAGAATCAAATCGGCCCAGGGATTGCCCTGGGCCAATCCTGATCTGGATCCAGCCAATCCGCTAGAAGTTCTGGATTCGCCAGATTAAAAAATTATTTATTTTGAAAAAGGGAAAAATCAGAAGAAAAAAAATCAGGAAAATTTCAGGAAAAATATGTCTTCGATATTTTATATATATCCATGATATATGTAATCATACATATAAATTTACACATTCATATCTATATATATATACAAAATATATATGTAATCATATAGATATATACATATCTTATTAATGTACAAACATAATTATGTATATCTTTATAAATGTATACATTATACATATATTGCAATCATTAGATTATGAACAGTGTTGGAATATGGAGCTTGAGACCCTAAATTCTCCAATGTGCGGGTACACACACGCGGATCGACCTGTGTGGACAGTATATGTATACACATACATCTCTTAAATTTATAGCCATAATAATATTATATCTTTATAGTATATATATCATATTAATAAAAACTTTATACATATATATGTGTTAATATACACACAATCCTATATTATTGTAAATATAATAATAATATGCAATATATAAAGTTAATATCTATATGACAATGAATGTAAATGGCTTTATATACATTAATGTAAATATAATAATAATATATACATATATTTGGTCAATGTATATATATAAAATTAGTGTGGCAGAGTCGGGATTAGCCAATCCGGACCGATTTGATCCGATTCTGGCCGATATGGCCAGAATTTCACCAATCCAGGGGGCTTCCCCTTTGGAATCAGATCAGCCATGGCTGATCCAATACAGAATCAGCTGATCCCGATCCGGATCGGCCAATTCTACATTCCATGAAAGTGGATCAGCCAATTCCAGCTCGAATTTTCAGATCCAATCCTACCCCCCGGGAGGCCGAGACTCATATTGCCACATGGAGATCCCAAGCTGAAATAGCCGATTTCGGCTTCCAAGCTGAAAACATCAGGAAGAAGAAGAAAGGAAGAAGCCTTTGCATGGAAAAAGCCTTGCAGTTCTGGTTCAACAAGCCAAGTCCGCCCACAACTTCTATTTATGACTTAATTAGGATAAATACCCAATATTACAATGACTAAAGTGCCCCTATAATTGACCCCAATCAGGGCGCACCACATGTTACATGTAACATAAAAGAAAAGACCAAGAAAAGACTTAAAAAGCCCTGACTTAACAGTAACTACCAAACTAAGTAGCCAGGGAGCATGATACACAATTTACAAAAGCTGGCCTGCTTCTATTTTCTCAATACTCCCCCTCAATCTGAGTAAAGATATTCTTCATACTCAGCTTGCTTAGAATTGAGTAAAAGGTTTCTCTAGCAAGGCCTTTTGTTAGGACATCAGCAACCTGATCTACAGACCAAATATATGGAAGACATAATTCCCCAGAGTCTAGAATCTCTTGACCGAAGTGTCTATCAATTAGAATATGTTTTGAATGATCATATTGATCTGGATTGTTTGCAATGTTGATTGCGGCCTAATGTCAAAGTAGAGTTTCACTGGAAGTTCCACCTTGACCCCCAATGTCCTGTAAAAGTGTAACAAAATTTTAAGCCACAATAATTCAGCTATAGCCAGAGCCGAGCTCTATACTCTTACCTCTGCACTAGACCTAGTGCAAACCAACGACTTTTTACTCCTCCAAGAGACCAGATTTTTTTTTCCCAAGAACATGCAATACCCTAAGGTAGATCTGTGATCATCTAGTGAGCCTGCCCAATCTGCATCACAGAAGCCTTCTACACTCAGCTGATCATGTTTACTGAACAATAACCCTGTACCTGGACAGTTCTTGATGTATCCCAAGATCCTATCCACTGCTTGCAAATGCGCTGTCCTTGGAGAGTGCATAAACTGACTCACAACATTAGTAGCATAAATAATGACCAGTCTTGTCAAGGATAAGTAAATAAGCTTGCCAACAATCCGCTGGAACCTTCCTTTTTCAGTCACTGGGAGAACATCACCAATTCACCATCTTGCTCACTCAATTACGGTTCATTTCAATAGAAGTGTCAACAAGCCTGCTTCCCAATTTTCCAGTTTCTTTCAATAGGCTTAATGCATCTCTCTGTGATCTATGAATGTTACCTGAGACCTTGCCACTTCAATGGCCAGAAAATACTTCAAGGGACCAGGATCTTTTATTTCAAACTTCCTTGCAAGATTTCCTTTCAGATTCTTTATCTCAAGTAAATTATCACCAGTAACAACCATATCAACATAATCCAGAAGAATAGCAACTTGACCATTTTTCCATTTTACAAACAAGGTATGATCAAAGTTTCCCTGTTTGAAACCCATCCTCAACATCACCATCCTTAGTCTATCAAACCATGCTCTCGAGGATTGTTTCAAACCATAAAAAGCCTTCTTCAATCTGCAAACCTTCCATTTGGCCGAAGTCCCGGAGGAGGTTGCATATAGACTTCTTTTACTAGGTCAACATTAAGAAAGCATTCTTCACATCAAGTTGCTACAATTCCCAAGAGAAATGGACAGCAAGAGAGAAAAGAACATGGACTGAAGTTATTTTTGCAACCGGTGCAAAAGTTTCCTGACAATCAATCCCGTAGGTTTGAGTAAATCCTTTGGCCACCCACCTTGCCTTGAGCATTCTATAGACCCATCAGCTTTGAACTTTATAGTGTACAACCACTTGCAACCAACAAGTATGTCAAAATGGATGATCAACTAAATCCCATGTGCCATTTGACGCAGGACCATGTTGGTGAAGGCGGATCTGCAGCAGCGAAGGTGAAAGGTGGAGCAGAAGTAGAGATGACATGGATAACACGGCCACATGCCGGACAGCCTCATGCCAGACAGTCTCACACTGAACGGCCTGATGCTGAACCTTCCTCACGAAGGGTCACTCTCTCTCACACAAGAGGAAGAGGAAAAGAAACAACAAAGCTCAAATCGATTCTACCATCATCTATTCTTTCCAAAAGGAGCCCCCTTTTAAGGAGGGTGAGGCTACGACCAATATGCCCATCATTAAGACCATACCTACCAACCACTAACTATTGGGCCTTTAATACCAAAATGGGCCCAAGACTCTTAGTTGGTTTATAACAAACTATCCACTTACATACATACATAAAATGATGAAAAAACTACAAAAGATGATAATGACCATATATCGATATACTATTAAGTCCATAACTTCGTCCCATGAGGTCCTTGCAACGATCTGACATCGATTTGCAGATAAAATGTTGTTGAATCCCCAGGGTGGTCCCATATGCTCCTTCATCATTCCCCCCAAGTTCAAGAAAGCTCGATCTCGAGTTTGAAGTGACGAAGTATCTCGGGAGTGATGAAGGGGTCGGCACATCCATGTAATGCCGATGAAGTCAATAGAGTGAACAAGTGCTGCCACCGGAGCTGACGGAGGAAGTGAGTCCAGTCATCTAGCCACATCAAATCAAAGTCGCTTGTCAAAACATGCATGACCTGATCATCAGGAAGCGAAATAGCATGACAATCTGTCCGGAATACATCATCCAATATCTGATGAAAGCCTGAAGCAAGGAAGAGCTCATGATCCCATGTGTCTGGGATTTTAGGGTGTGTGCATTCATTGTCATCTAGGCTCTACTTTAAAGGTGGCTATTTACAAGAGAACTCAGTCACAGACCTATATTTTACCTGGCCAGTGGGGAAGCCATAGAATACAAGAAGCTGGCTCTGACTCCATGATAGCATGTCATTCCTTCCACCACTCAGATCCAACATGGATGAAGAGTGCTTCAGATGGATCAACTTGAGCCCAAGCGCCATCAAAATAGAAAGTCTTTTTAGGAGGTTTGCAGTCAAGGTAGAACTCCACGAAAACGCGCCAGGTTCAATGCAAATCTCGCCTGTTGGTGATAAGAAATTCACGACCCCTTGAGATACACAATTTTCGGACTGCTGGAGATCGATCTTCATACGCGCAAGTCTGTCATTTAGCAAGCGCACCATGGTCTTTATAACAGACAGAAGCATCTCATACTTTTTTGCGCGATGTCTGTTAAAACTGGCACAGGTTGGTCCGTGTTATGCGCCTGCTACCTCCTCAGGCCCAGTTCTAGGCCGCCCCAGGCCAAGGATGGGAGTTTCGGTTTCGGTTTCGGGATCGCCCAGACCCGAAACCGAAAGCGTTTCGGTTTCGTTTCAGTGGGTTTCGGCCGGTCTCGGGTGGCCTCAATAGGAGAGTGTCGGCTGGTTTCGGTCTGGTTTCGAACGGTTTCGGCCGAAACTAATTAAAAATATTGTTTTTTCAGTTTTGAAAATGCTACAGTAGTTTCGGTCGGTTTCGTTTCGGTCATGGCTGAAACCAACAACCATTCCCCAGGCAGCAAGCTGGAGAGTTTGAGCCCGCTTGATTTTAAGTCCAGCTTGATCATCCTTTTGTGATGGGTTTCGGCCGAAACCAACAACCATGCTCCAGGCAGCAAGCTGGAGAGATTGAGCATGCTTGATTTTAAGTCCAGCTTGATCATCCTTTTGTGATGCTTTGAAAACTGAAACAGTGGAAGGCGTTTGCATGCACAAGGTTCCTCGGGCGGTCTATACGACCTCGGGATTATGCCCAGGGAGCCCAAACAGTGGCAACGACCAACCAGAGGCAAACTTGTATGCGGTGGCTAGAACTGTTGTTAGTGGTTTGCTCGTCTGCAAGGGTGCAGTCATGTAGGGATGAGGCTTTCTCCGAGGATAGGAGGTGACGCGGACATCCGCATGCACGAGGAGACAGTCTGCGGGGTGCAGTCACCCAAAGGCGGGGTTAGCCTGGCGATGCAGTCACCGGTGGAGATGACAAGCTAGTGCTCACGGTGCCCTCGCAGGGGAAGAAAACGAGGGTGGTGCGGTGGACAACGGACGTCCCGACGAGGTGTACGGCAGAGTAGGAGACCGCGCGATGGAGTCCGGAAGCCCTCCATGGAGTGCCGGTGCAGTGGGGCAGCATAGGCAGCAAAGCACCAGGTGCAGTCAAGGAGAGGTTGCCGAAGCAGTTGTGGGAGGCCGCCACCATCGCACAAGGGGTGCAGTTGCATGCACAGTCATCTTGGAAGCTTCTGGAGGTTACCGCGCGCGCATGCAGGTGGGTGGCATCGAGGAGTCGTGCATGCACACGGGAGATGCCGGTGTTGTTGCCACGAGGAGAGGTGGAACGCGGCTAATTGATGTCACTGCATGCATGCAACGGCATAACTCTTCCCAACACAGGTGCGGCCAAGGTCAAGTGCTCTTCGCAAGCATCTATGGCCGGTGTTTCCACATGTGCACGGCTACACAGAGGAGATAGGGATGGAGGCACGCAAGATGAAGGAAGCCGGTGCAGTGTCCGCTGAACAGCCTGCAACCCTCTGGCGACAGGACGCTAAAGTGGGATGCGGTGGAGGTTCTCAGCTGATGAAGAAGGGGTTGTCAGGTTGCTGTGGGAGTTCACATAGGTGACGTGTGCCAGGTACAACCGAGGAGTGCGTACAAGCATCGGTGGAAGCTCGCGCAGTTGTTGCCAGGGTTGGAGCAAGCGGACCCTAGTAGGGATCCGACGTTGCATCGGTAAAGTAGAAACCACTGCGATGGCTTTGATACCAACTTTGATGCGAGACCACGTCGGTGAAGGCGCATCTGCAGCGTGAAGAAGTTGACAGTAACAGAAGGCAGAGAGGAAGTGGAGATGACAGGGATAACACGGCCTCACACCGGATGGCCTCACGCTAGACCTTCCTCACGAAAGGTCACTCTCTCTCACGCAAGGAAGAGGGAAAGAAGCAATAAAGTTCAAATTGATTCTACCATCATCTATTCTTTCCAAAAGGCCCACCTTTTAAAGAAGGTGAGGCTACAAAACAATGACAAATATGTCCATCATTAAAAACATACCTACTAACTACTGGACCTTACTACCAAAATGGGCCCAATACTCTTAGTGGGTTCATAACAGACTATCCAATTACATACATAAATAAAATGATGAAAAAACTACAAAAGATGATAATGAACATATGCCGATATACTGTAAGTCCATAACTTCGCGCATAAAATGTCGTTGAATCCCTACAACAATCTAACGTCGATTTTCACATAAAATGTCATCGAATCCCCAGGATGGTGCCATATGCTCCTACATTACCATTCTTAATTTAAAACCTTTATTTCATCCTCCATCGCCTTAATCCACTTAGGATCCTTCATAGCTTCTGAGAAGGAAGAAGGAACAATAGAAGTAGAAATAAATGAAATATATGTGCGAAATGAAATAGAGAAATGAGAATAACACAAAATTTGGGATATAGGATGCAGGGTTTGACAAGGCGGGGCAAATCGGCCCGATTCGCCCAAAGCGGAGCGAATCAGGGCCGGTCCGATGCGTGATCCGCATGGATCCGCCGCCCGGCCGCGGACCGGGCGAATCGACCGGATTCGATTCGATCCGGCCCGATTCGCCGGATCTGCCGAGATCCGATACGCCCCAGTCCTTAAGATTCGCCCGACGCCATGCGAATCGAGACTGTGTAGTCTCGATTCGCAGGTGTCTCGCCGCCAGCCCCTTTCTCCCCCATTTTTCCCCCTTCTCCCTCAAGGAAACCCCAGATCTACACCCTAGGTGACCCAAGGAGGCTTCCTACATGGGATTGAAGGTGCTTGGAGGCGTTCTTGGGCTTCTCTCATCCCTCTCTTCATCCATTTCACTGTTTTGAAGGTAACTCTCCATGTATCTTCCATTTTTTGCTGTTTTTTGTTGATTTATGGGAAGTATATTCTTGAGAAATGATGTTCACTTGCAACCATTTCTCCCTTGAATCTTCAATTCTTTTACATAGATTTGCCCATTTCCTTCTAATTTCAAATTTCTGTAATTATTTAAAAAAAAAACAACAAATTTCAAACATGATGGCCAAGTGTTTAGTGTTCACTTTCCACCATTTCTCCCTTTGATTCTACATTTTTTACACATACATTGGTCATGTTCTTCCATTTTTATTTTCTGAAATTATTAAAAAAAAATAGGGATTGCAATGAAATTATTTTTTTAAAAATCAGAATTTGCAACCATGATGTTGCAAGTGATTAATGTTCACTTGCAACCATTTCTCCCTTGAATCTACAAAATTTTCATATAGATTTGGCCATTTTCTTCAATTTCTATATTTCTGAAATTATTAAAAAAAAATACAGAAATTGGAACCATGATGTTCCAAGTGTTAGTGTTCACTAACAATGTCTAATGTGTTGTTAGAAATTGTTCGTATGTGAAACCAACATAAAATGTTTTTTTTCCTGAAAGTTAATGAATATTATTTTATGTAGATGGCACCGAAGAAAGCCGCTAGTGAGGACATTGGGTGGCAGCATGGGACTGCAATGGGCAGTAGGCACAATTACAAGTGCAACTATTGCGGCCATACGGGACAAGGAGGTGGCGTCTCTCGCCTAAAGAAGCACCTTGCAGGTGGGCGGCTTGCAGGGTACCAAGATGTCCAAGGTTGTAAATCGGTGCCTGCTGAAGTGAAGCGGCTCATGATTGAACACTTGAAGGGTGTTCGGGCCGAGTCGCAAAGAAGGAAGGCGGACAGGGAGATGCAGGAGAGGATCATCTCGGGAAGGCAACGAGATGAAGACGACGATGATGAGCCACAAACTCATGCAGAGTATGTGCCTGATGTCCCTGAGCAGAGAGGGAGTTTTGAGGTTGGCAGTGGTAGTGGAGGCAGTGTGTCCAAAGTTGGGGGCGGGGCGCAGTCCCGTCGGTTTTCCAATGTGGGTGATTACTTCACTCATATTCCAACCGACATCCCAATCCCAGACCAACATCAAGGGCAAAGGAAGAGATCCACAGGTGTAACCTTAGAAGAGGTGGATCTTAATATATATTCTCGGGAGCATGGAAAGCAAACCAGAATTGATGATGCATACAACCAGCAAGAGCCTAGATATAAAGTGGGTCGTGCAATGGCAAAATGGTGGCATCATTCGGGCATTTCATTCAATGCAGCTAACAGCCCATATTACAAATCTATGATCTAAGAGGTACAACAACAAGGGCTTCATGTGCAACCACCCTCCTCAAGAGACTTGGCAGGGAGATATCTAGATGAAGAAGTGCAGGAGATCAAGTCATATATCCAAAGCTTCAAAAAAAAGTGGGAGAAATATGGTTGCACATTGATGTGTGATGGTTGGTTGGGTACCACCAGGAGCAGCCTTATAAACTTCCTTGTTTATTGTGATAGACAGGTGTTCTACCACAAATCTGTTGATGCATCCGATAGAGTGCACAGTGCTGAGTACATTTTGAGTTTGATGCGGGAGGTTGTGGATGAGATAGGAGAGCAATATATTGTGCAGGTGGTGACCGATAATGGCTCTGCATACAAGAAGGCAGGGGAGGAGTTGATGCTTCTTTATCCCCATCTTTACTGGACTCCTTGTGCAACACACTGTGTAGATTTGATGTTGAAAGAGATTGGCACATTGCAACTGTCAGGACTGTGGTGGAGGCTGGGCAGAAAATCACAAGGTACATTTATAATCATCATGTTGTGTTGGCGTGGATGAGAGAGTCCACAGGTGGAGAGTTGTTGCGGCCGGCTATCACCCGCTTTGCAACTAATTTCATTGTTTTACAAAGTCTCCTAAAGCACAAAGATGGTCTAAAATGCATGTTTAGGTCAGACAGATGGATGCATAGCACTTTTGCAGGGACTTCTGATGGTAAAGAGGTAGAAGGGATCGTCTGCAGGGCTAATTTCTGGGACCGAGTCTTCAAGCTAGTGCAAATCATTGAACCTCTTTATGAGGTTTTGAGGGTGGTTGATGGGGATAAGAGACCAACCATAGGGTTGGTTTATTCAAAAATTGAAGCTGCGAAGAACAAGATCCGTGCAGTGTCCCCTCGCTATGCACACTTGGTGTTGGACGTTGTTGAGGATCGGTGGGACCGACAAATGAGTCGAGATCTACATATGGCGGGTGAAAAAAATTTAGTTGAATGGGGTTTTGATTTTAGTAGCTTCATTAATTTATTTTATACCCTAATTGCAGCTTACTATCTCCATCCTGCTTACCATTATGCGTTGGAGCCATCATACGATGATGACTTGACGGCCGCCTTACGCGGGTTATTGAAAGACTATCAAGGAGTCCAGTGGATGCAGCAGATGCCATTGATCAGGCGAGCATTAATCTCCCTACAATATGTCAAATTGTCAATTACAAGTTTAAATTTATTGCTAATGAACTTCATTGTGGCAGATGAAGAGCTTTCGAGAAGGGGTTGAGAGTTTTGCGGAGCCATCTGCCATTGTTGGTCGGGACCGCATTGACGGCGGTAATGTGCTTTCCCTTTCCTTATTGGATATTAGTAAACTCAACGATTGACTATTTGAGTAACACTAATTTTTTTTACAGCTGATTGGTGGTTCAACTTTGGGCACTCGACACCCATATTGAGGAAAATTGCAGTGAAGATCCTGTCGCAGACCTCCTCGTCCAGTGGGTGTGAGAGAAAATGGAGCACCTTTGCATTGATACACACCAAAGTCCGGAACAGGTTGTCACATAGGCGGTAGGACAATTTGGTGTACGTGCACTACAACATGAGGTTGAGGGTGAAACATTTAACAGAGGATCCAAAGAGGGGGGAGGTGGAGGATGATCCGGTTGACAGTGGGTTTCTACGAGATGATGAAGACCCAATGGTTGCATGGGTTGCACGGGCGACCACAGAGCGGGGAGAGTACGAGTTAGATGAGGAGGCAGATGATCCTGAAGATCCACCTCGTCCAAACACATTCCTAGCTAGGGCTATAGAAGAACAAGAAGAGGAGGGACAACATGGAGGATGATCCGTTCCGTAGGGCCGCCAACGCACCAGAGACATCTATATACATGTATGTTTCTTATGGTCATACATTTAAGTGTCCATCTTCTTTCAATTTTTTAATTTTCTGGTAATTAAGGATTCACGGTGCTTTTTACAACATGTATATGTAAGGTAAGTATTCCAACATTTTTTTTTTCTAAACATCCAAAAGATCAGTTATTTCTACCCAAAGAATTTCTAAGATGTGTAATGTCTATTCTTGTATTTGGTAGACGGACAACCCGGTGATGTTCTAAACCCAAACCCATCGCCTTCCCACCGAAAGCTACCCTCTGCCAGCACTGTGGGGTTTTGTAGGGCCGCCAACACACCAGAGACATCTATATACATGTATGTTTCTTATGGTCATACATTTTAGTGTCCATCTTCTTTCAATTTTTTATTTTTCTGGTAAATGAGGATTCACAGTGCTTTCTACAACATGTATATGTAAGGTAAGCATTCCAACATTTTTTTTCCTAAACATGTAAAAGATCAGTTATTTCTACACACAGAATTTCTAAGATGTGTACCTAATAAAATTTGTAAGTAATTTATAAGAGAAGACTACACTGACAGTCTCTAGCGAGTAAGGCGACACCGGACTCAGTCAGAGAGGATGATGATCACGCAGGGTTGCTGACAACTGGTTGGACTTGCTACAAATGGCTGATCACAGAGAGAGTGTAGTTGCCGGAGGCCCGAAAGCGGATGGAGATAGCGTGGTGAACAGTTGGGAGAGAGATCTACTGCAGATGATTGATCCCAGAGAGAGTGCAGTTGCCGGAAGCGAATGGAGAAAGCGCGGTGAACAGTTGGGAGAGAGATCTACAGAGGTATGGAAAAATGCTTTTAACAGAGAGTTTCTTTGTGTAAGCGAGAGTCAGTTGTATTAGACGTGGTTGGCGGGCATAGAATTTCTTTTGAATTTTAGCCACGAATAGAGATTAATTGATAGTTTGTTTTTTCTCCAATTTTTTTGTTTTTAAATTCCAACGACAGTTACAGTTTGAAAGATAAAGTGATTTTGTCTGCTATTTTTTTGGGCGATGAGACCTGAGGGAGCGAAAGTTCTTAGAAACAGAAGGATGAAGGTTGTCCATGGCTCCGTTTCTCACGGTACACATGCAGGTCGTGGTTATGGCGTGAGGTTGGTGAAGGTGAGCGAGTGATGGATAGGTTAGTTTTTTTTGTGGTGCTGCCACGTTAGCTGCCTCAAACTGTGTTATATATATATTATATATATATATATATATATATATATATATATATATAGCAACCCATTGTTGACATGAAAATTCTTTCAAAAAAAAATCCATTCCCAGAAATGCAAAAAGCACCCCTAAATGGGGTAACCGACGGTGACATCTTCTCCCCCTTCTCCCATCGGTTAGGGACCCCTAACCAATGGTGACCTCACATGAGGTCACCATCGGTTGGGTTCTCCCCTAACGCAATGTAAGGGGGCCTTCCCCCTATAAAAGGCCCCCTATTCCCCAAGCAAAGAGGTGGGTTCCCCTCCCCAAGGTCCCGGCGAAGCCCGGTTGGAGAAAATCCAGAAAATAGAAAAGAACATTTGCTCATTCCAAAAGTTCCCTCTCTTCTTGTTCCCCAACCCCCCTGCTTGGTGTGCGAAGGTACTAATCCCTTCTTTAGCCCGATAAGCCAGGCGCGGAGAGGAGAGTTGGGTCCAATCGTCATCGGCATTCCATCTATCCCCCCCATCCTCCCACATCGAGCAAGTCTCTGTGGGAGAGATATTCTTCAGGGTTTAAATATCATCCATATCGAGCAAGTCTCTATGGATATGTGATATTTAAATACCCTTGTTCTCGTGCTCTAAATGCCTCCATATCGAGCAAGTCTCTATGGGTATGCGCATTTAGATGCATATGTTCTCCCCGCCAGTCGAGCAAGTCTCCGGGATGGCGGATGTTGTGCTTATATGTATATGTTTTCTTGAGGAGACTCTACCCAAGGGGAGGTTCTGCCTAAGAACATATTCGTATATTCACAAATTTGTGTTCTTATATATATGTTGCTTAGAGGAAACTCTGTCCAAGCGGAGGTTCTGCCTAAGAACATATACATAGAATTGCAAATTTGTAATTATACTTGTATGTTTCTTGTAAAGGACTCTGTCTAAGCAAGAATCTCTTTCTTGAGAATGTATCCATGTAATCAAACTCGTGCTTATATGTATATGTTTCTTAGAGGAAACTCTGCCCAAGTGGAGGTTCTGCCTGAGAACATATCCGTATATTCACAAATCTGTGCTCTTATGTATATGTTTCTTAAAAGGAGACTCTGCCCAAGCAGAAACTCTGTTTAAGAATATATTCATAGGATTGCAAATTTGTGCTTATACGTGCAAGGTTTGGCGCGCCGGATCGAGCCGGGCCGATCCCCCCGAATCGCATCGGATCAGGGAGGATCCGATGCGCGACTCGCCCGATGCGCCCGGATCCTTTCTTAGCAGGCGGATCGAGCCCGATGCGATGCGATCCGGCCCGGCACTGTCGCATCGGGTGCGATCCGCCCGACACCTTAAAGGGTGTCGGCGATGCGCTGCGCATCGGGATGAACAGTCCCATTCGCAGCGCAGGAAACCGCAGGCCCCTTTCTCCCCCCGTTTGCAGTTTTTTTGAAGAGAAAAACCTAGATTTAGGTGCAAATCCACAGGAGGAGGCTTCCTAAGTGAATTTGTGTCCATTTGGAGGTGGATTTGGAAGCTTTGAAGCCTGTTCTTCAAGTTTTTGAGGTTCTACAGGGTTTCAGGGTAAGCAACCTTATTTCTTCATTTTCTGTTCTTTTTGGTGTATGGGTTAGATCTTGTTAGGAAATGATGTTGCAAGGGATTCATGTTCACTTGCAACCATTTCTCATCAAGATCTACAAGGTTTTCATGTAGATTGATGATTTTCCCTAAAATATGATTTTCTGAAAAATAATTTGAAAAATCTTAAAAAAATTTTAAACAATCAAAAAATGATAGGAAGGTGTTCTATAAGTTCTATATCATGGTTAGAACTTGATTCTATAAGAAGTTTAGGTATAATTAATTAATGTTCATAAATAATTAATAATTATATTAAAATGATTGAATAATAATATTTTATAAATCTTAAAAAGTGTAAACAACCAAAAATTGATAGAAATGTGTGTATAACTTGTACATCATGATTAGAAGTTATTAATAAGAAGTTGAACAATAATTAATTATATTCTTACATTAATAAGAAGTATTTTAAAATAAAATATGAAATTACAGAAAGTATATATGCATGTGTGAATGGATTTCTGTGATCATGTGTTCATGTATATAAAAAAATATCATATAACAATTAAGAAGTAAGAATACTTTCTTTTAGTGTTCAAATTCTGAAATTAATTTAATTTACTGTTAATTTATTTTATTTTTTGTCATTGTAGATGGCACCGAAAAGAGGTTCTGATGATATTGGGTGGCAGCATGGCATCATGTTGGAGAATAGGCACAACTTTAAGTGCAATTATTGTGGGTTTTGTGGGACAAGAAGGTGGGGTCTCCCGTTTGAAGAAGCACCTTGTCGGTGGTCGACTAGCAGGGTACCATGACGTGCAGGGGTGTAAATCGGTGCCAAAAGAAGTCAAGAAGGCTATGAGTGCACACATTAAGCAAGTTCGAACTGAGACAGCAAGAAAGAAGGCAGATAAGGAGATAGCAGAGAGGTTTATATCAGGAAGGCAAAGAGATGAAGATGATGATGATGAAGTTCAAATGTATGCAGAATATGTTCCTGATCCTGATGTGCAGGAAAGGCTAGCCAGAGCACATAGCAGGCTGAGGCATGGGAAACTGATCAAAGGGCAGGGCACAGAATGAGTTTTCAGGGAGCTCAGCATGAGGTTGGCAGTGGCAGTGGCAGTGGCTCAGCGGTAGCTGGCAGTGGCTCCCGTCGATTTTCAAATGTGGGAGATTATTTCACTCGACCCCCTCCCACACAAGTACCAGAAGAAGGCAGGCATAGCAAGAGACCCACAGGTGTGCAAATTGAGGATGTGGACCCTTATGTGTATCCTAGGGAGCATGGCAAGCAGACTAGGATTGATGATTCATACAACCAGCAGGGGCCGAAATACAAGTGGGGAGAGCAATTGCAAAGTGGTGGCACCATACAGGGTTACCATTTAATGCAGCGAACAGTCCCTATTATAAAACTGCAATACAGGAGGTTCAACGTGGAGGCCTACATGTGCAGCCTCCTACAGCTAGGGACTGGCAGGGAAATATCTGCAGGAGGAAGTTGATGAGAAAGTCTTACATAGATGGATTTAAGAAGAAATGGGAGAAGTATGGTGTCACCATCATGTGTGATGGTTGGTCGGGCATCACCAGGAGCAGCCTCATAAACTTCCTAGTGTATTGTGATAGACAAGTCTTCTATCACAAATCAGTTGACGCATCCGAGCATGTACACAACTATGAATACATTGGGTTTGATGCGAGAGGTGGTTGGGGAGATTGGGGAGCAATATATGTGCAGGTGGTCACGGATAATGGAGCTGCGTACAAGAAAGCAGGGGAGGAGTTGATGAATATCTATCCTCATCTATATGGACCCCATGTGCTGCCCACTGTGTTGATTTAATGCTTAAAGAAATTGGGACACTGCAACCTGTGAAAATGGTGGTGGATGCAGGACAGAAGATAACACGTTTCATCTACAATCATCATCTGGTGTTGGCGTGGATGAGAGAGTCCACTGGTGGAGAGTTGTTGAGGCCCGGTGTCACCCGCTTTGCAACAAATTTTGTGGCACTACAGAGTCTACTGAAGCACAAGGATGGATTGAAACGTATGTTCAGGGGTGATAAATGGTTGCAGAGTAATTTTGCTAGTACATCTGATGGAAAGGAGGTGGAAGGCATCGTCAACAGCTCCAATTTTGGGATCGGGTCTTCAAGCTGGTACAGATCATTGAACCTCTATATGAGGTGTTGAGGGTGGTGGATGGGGATAGGAGACCATCTATAGGATTGGTATATGCAAAGCTTGAAGCCGCGAGGAAAAAGATCCGTGAAGTCTCACCTCGGCATGCACACTTGGTTTTGGATGTTGTTGACGATAGATGGGACCGGCAGATGAGTAGAGATCTCCATATGGCGGGTAAGGAATAAATCATATTTCTGAATAATCTATTATTTATTGTATTGATGATGGTATTTTATTCAATTGCAGCATACTATCTCCACCCTGCATACCATTACGCACACGAGCTAGCATGATGATGATTTGACGGCTGCCTTTGCAAGGGTGGTAGAGAGATTGTCAAGAAGTCCTGTGCTAGCGGCAGATGCCATTGATGAGGCAAGTATAGGATTATCAACTTCCATCCAAAGTTAAATCAAATACTTGAAGTTCATAGGAGTTGATGATAAATTATGCTATGCAGATGAAGCGTTTTCGGGAAGCCACTGGGACCTTTGCTGAGCCATCTGCCATTGCTGGTCGGGAGCGTGTAGACGGCGGTAATATGCTTCCCATTTACATTTTTTATCATTGCAACTTGATGGTTGACATCTGATTGACATAATTGAATTGGATGCAGCTGATTGGTGGTTCAACTTTGGGCATTCCGCGCCAACATTGAGGAAAATTGCAGTGAAGGTCTTATCGCAGACTTCCTCATCTAGTGGATGTGAGAGGAACTGGAGTACATTTGCATTGATACACACCAAAGTGCGGAATCGTCTCTCATATAGGCGTTTGGACCAATTGGTGTACGTCCACTATAATATGAGGCTGAGGGTCAAACATCTTACAGAAGATCCAAAGAAGCGTGGGGACGTAGAGTATGATCCAATTGATGTTGGATTTCTACGAGATGAAGAAGACCCAATGGTTGCATGGGTTGCACGAGCAACAACAGAGCGAGGGGAGTATGAGAGTAGAGTTGAGAGAGGCAGACGACCCTGAAGATCCACCTCGCCCTAACACTTTCTTGGCAAGGGCAGTAGCAGAAGCAACAGCAGAGGAGGAGGGAGATCGTGGGAATGTGGGACAGCCATATTCCCCTCGTTATGAGATGGATCCAGAGGCTGAGGTGGATCTTCTTGCGGACATACAAGTAGAGCATGTGACGCGTACTGCAGGTGGGAGAGTCATTTCTTTCTTTCATCTTACATGTTTTATCAGTTGCATTTATGCTAACTTCCTAATGTATAATGTTGGGGGTTATTGCAGGTAGAGGAGGAGGTAATGATGATGATGATGATTTGATAGGTTGATGGAAGGCCTCCCCCGCACACAATCTAGAAGGAGAGGCTTATCTACCCAGGATGCGCCTCCCTCACAATCTACAAGGGCTCCCACATCATCTCAATTGGCAAAAGGGAAGCAAATAGCAACAAATCCCGCAGAAAAAAAACTGGTGCAACAGAGTCCCGGCCAAGTAAAGGAGTTGTTATACGAGGCCACCTCCGTCCCAGCACAAAAAAAGAAGGGTGGTTTTCTGGTTGGGGATCCAAGAAAGGTGCTACCGTTGTTGAAGATCACTTGACATTGCCGATGCAGAGACTTTGGATCCAATGCAGATGATGAGACACCGTCTCCATTGGATTCACCCCGATTGCCCAATAGTGCCTCCATGATTCGATGACTACTGGTAGGCCATCATTTGTATTAAAATTACCTCAAAATGTATTTGTAATTGTATTTGTTCTAACTAATGTTCAAATGATATTGCCTTTGCAGGTGGTTCTTCAGATGCTGGTGGTGACGGTGGTGGTAACGGTGGAGGTGGTAACGATGGTCAGGGCGGAGGAGGAGGTGAGGGTGGTGAGGGAGGAGGAGGTGAGGGTGGTGAGGGAGGAGGAGGTGGCATGGCATTCACAGAGGAGCAATTTTAGGGGGGTGCAACACAAGATAGTAGTCATGGTGCCCCAATGCGGTACAATAGAAGGCAGAAGTTTAGACCTGGCAGTCAAGCAAGAGGTTCACCAGTGGATTCCCATAGCTATGACACTATGATATCAGACTTTGAGAGGATGAGTACACAAGAGTCTGTCGGATCCTATGGCGGCCATAGCTATCACCCCGAATCCACTAGCACAGATACTCTAGTGGGTACGGACCGTACAGTGGTACACTGCCACAACAGGCTACCTTGGTCCATCTCCATATGCATCCTCCTCCTGCATATTCTATTCCTATTCCAGTCCAAGTTTTTGTTCCTGAGGAGGATGTACAGATGGCACAACTGGGGGTAGTCCGTCCCGGCTGTCAAGTGGGACCATCATCTCAGTCAGTTTCGGCAGAGATACCATAGCATGATGACATGGGATGAGTTTCGTGGTTTTGTGTCAAGAACGAAAGGTCATCATCTTATTGGGGAGCTCCCCTCAGAGTCAGATGAGTTCGAATCCATGCCTAGCCAATCCCAATGGAATGCATATGATCCATATCAACAAGGGCATTGGGGATATTAGAGTAAGTCATTGTATTTTTATCGGAATTTAGAGTTTGATAGTTGTATTGACTTTGTGCAATGTAAATATCTTTCAATTAATGAGTTTCAATTGTTTTCACTCTTCTAATGCTTTATTTCATTGAAAATAAATGTTTTTATACCAATTACATGATATAAATCTCATGGAATATGATGAAACATATGTACAAGAGGCCTAAACCACACAATCATTCAAAAAAAAGGCCAGATTCAATGGAATCGGCCATAAAATGGTTCATAAATAAGGGTTCTGGCCGAATCCAAGCGGATCGAACCGGATCGGTTCGATCCGCCCGAATCGGATCGGATCAGGAAAATCCCGATCCGGTCCGAATCGGGGATGCGCCAAACCTTGTATACGTGTATGTTTCTTAGGGAGGACTCTGTCCAAGCAAAAGCTCCCTCTAAGTTCATATCCGTATAATCATAACCTCGTGTTTATATGTATATGTTTCTTAGAGGAGACTCTGTCCAAGTGGAGATTCTACCTAGGAACGCATCCATATAATCACAAATTTGCACCCATATGCATATACTTCTCAAAAAGGTCTCTGCACAAGCAGGGGCACACCCTTTTACCGGGTACTCTGCTCAAACAGAGACACCGCCGAGAATATATACATAAACTGCAAATTTGTGTTTATATGCGTATATGTTCCCTAGGGGAAATTCCCTTTAAACGGATATTCTGCCCGAGGACATATTTATATAATCATAAATTTACATTCATATGCATATACTTCTCGAAAGGGAGTCTGCGCAAGCAAAGGTACCTTTTACCGGATACTCTGCTCAAACAGAGATACCGCTTGAGAATATATTCATAAATTGCAAATTTGTGTTTATACACATATATGTTCCTTAGGGTAAAATCCCTTCAAGCAAAGGTTCTCCCGAGGATACGTGCATATAATCACACGCTCATATGAATATATCTCTATGAGGACACTCTGCCTAAGCGGAGACTTTGCCAAAATATATATCCACATGCTCATAAATATTGTGTTGATATACACACATCTCAAAAAAAAAGGGAGATAAGGACTGTGTTCAAGCCATCCAAATGGAAGCACATACATATACTCATGAAAAAATTGCATCCATGCGGACAGTTTTCGGAAAGAAACTACAATTTGACAAAGACTTCCATGGAGATATATTCATATGTTCTCCAAAATCATATTCATACAAGCAAGAAATGAGGAGAAAAGAAATTCTGCCTCAATCCGGACTTTCCCAAAAGGGATACTGTGAAAGAACCTCATATCAAAAATTGGTATAGTAATCCTTCTAATACGGAAGTGTTACTCCAGATCATAATACCCCCAAGTTCAGAATCAAATTTACGGGTATATACCCGTCCACAATGATAATCTTCATGTTTCACAAATAAAATTTTCAATCAACCAAAATGTTCCTTTGTCAAAAAAAAAGGGAGAAAGAAGAAGAGAGACCTCAAATAGTTTCACGGGTATATACTCGTTCTCTTCCCAAAATCATATTTTGGACTCCAAAAAGGCAGTCATTTCAAAAAATGAAATACTCAAGCAAAAGCATTTCAAAGTAATAAAAGGGGAAAATATCATGATTAGGATTTTCTGAAAAAAGTGCATATTGTCTCATCCTTGCTATGAATGGTATTCGGGTTAAAACTGGTGTTAAATAATACCAAGAGCTTTTAACTCGATGTAAATGTAACATTGATTCCGATCGATGGAGACAGAGGTCCAGCACATGCTACCCTAATTGTCTGATGAGTATAGACACAGGACTCAAGGAGTTCAGATTAAAAAACGGCGCACCCGTCCGTTCCTCGGACATCATACCCATCCGTTCCTCGGACATCATACCCGTCCGTTCACGGACACCACACCCGTCCGTTCAACGGACACCAAAATTCTTCCTCCGCATTGCGCGGACTCTTTCTTCTGCCTGTTAGACAGGCTGGCACGCCCCGCAAATACAAGAATCAAAGCATGCGAAATAAATAAATACCCGAACAAATGAAATGAAATGAATGAATAAATTTGAGTGAAGAGAAGAAAAAATCCCGTGTCAACACCCATAAACCCTAATCCCCATTCTTTAGCCACCATAGCCATTTGTTAAGAAGAGATAAATTGAAGTTTCTGACATTCTTCAACCTCAGCCCACCTTGCTTCTTGAGGGAGGTATTCTTACCCCAAGAATGTCATGCCACCCTCTACACCTGTCACCAGAACCATGTCAAAAGAATCTGCTCTAAATGGAATAAAGCTTCCTAGCCACAGAGCTCAAAATGCGAAACATAGAGAGAAAATAGGTTGGGAGACTGTCCAAAATCAAACTGTACAAAGTAAGACAGCCCCCATAAGAGAATAATCGAGCCTTCCAACCTGCAAGCCTGGACTTGTAACGATGAATAATGGGGTGCTAAGCAACACAACAGAGGGTCCCCACGGAAAGAAGAAGGCCCAGGTATGTGATAAGAAACTCTCCAATGGCACAACTCAATACTGTAGCAGCCCTCCATAAAGGTCTCGCCTAGTCTCTTATATCCACCTGAGAAGAGAAGTAGCGATCCCCCACCTTGATGCAAGAGATGGAGTTAACCCTTCTCCTCCCAGAGGCAATTTTTTGTTCTTGTCGCCCTCCTTAATCCATCTATCTCTAGATCTTTGCTTCCAATAAATCTCCTCTCTAGCCAATAACTCATCAAACTGACTGTTGGCATAAAAAAATTGTCAAAATCCCAAAACCCCCATTTCTTAAATCCCAGAAATACCCAAAAAGGAAATCCCCAACCAATGGTACCCTTCCATCGATTAAGGAAAGATCCCTTAACCGATGGAAGAGTGCCATCGGTAAAGGGAGAAATCCCTAACCGATGGAACTCTTCCATCGGTAAAGGAAGGGGTCCTTAACCGATGGAATGGTTCCATCGGTTAAGGGCTTAACCGATGGAACCTTAACCGATGGAACCATTCCATCGGTTACCCCTCTCTCATCTCTCAATGTAAAGGGGCTAAAACCCCTATAAATAACCCATGTAGCCCAATGGCAACGGGGGGGGGGGGGGGGGGACTGTTTTAAGCACTGTTTGGGGGACTCCTTTTTGAGGATCCTTTCCTAAAATTCCAAAAAGAAGGCTTGAATTCTGCTTGGCGTGAAGGTACTCGCCCCCGGCAAGTCGAAAAGTCGTCCCCCTCCGGCTACGAAATCTCCTTAATCTCCCTTCATGTCGAGTTAGTCTCCATGGGAGGGATTTTAAAATCCAAATGTAATCCATACCTCCACATCGAGTTAGTCTCTGTGGAGGTAAAATTAAATCGCGCTCATGTGCTTGGATGTTTAAATACCTTCCATGTTGAGTTAGTCTCCATGAGCATAAGGTATTTAACATCTTTATATTCTTGTGTTCAAAATGTTTCCATGTCGAGTTAGTCTCCATGGATATAAGCATTTAGACACATATGTTCTTCTCTCTCGTTGAGCGAGTCTCCGAGAGGGTAAGTTTTTGTGTACATATGTGTATGTTTTCTAAGGAAACTCTGCCCAAGTGGAGGTTCTGCCCGAAAACATACTCATATGTTCACAAATAATATGTTCATATGTGTATGTTTTCTAAGGAAATTCTGCCCAAGTGGAGGTTCTGCTATGTTCACAAATAATATGTTCATATGTGCGTATTTTCTGGGGAGATTCTATCCATACGGAGACTATGCCCTAAAATAATACAACCATATGCTCATCAAATATATGTTCGTGCGTTTACGTAGTAACTCTACCTATGCGGACAAATATCAAATGAATTCAAGAACATACACCCACTCATTCTCAAATTACATGCTAAACTCTCAAATAGAGTTCATACTCTTTTTTCAAAATAAAATCCTTTTTCAAAACAAAATCTATTTCATCCGATAAAAAATAAAACACCACATTACAATTTTCTAGAAAATGCAAAACCTCTCGACTTTTGCTATCAATGGTGTTCGGGTTAAAATTGATGTAAAACAGCATCAGAGACTTTTAATCCAATGTAAATAAACATTGATTCTGATCGATGGAGACAGGGGTCCAACACACGCTACCCTAATCGCCTGATGAAATAAAATTGCGGAACAAATAAGTTCAAATTAAAATTGGCGCACTTGTACATCCCTTGGACATAAAACTTTCTCTCCGCATTGTGCGATAACTCAAAACTTTGTCTATTAGACAGGCTAGCACGCCCCGCAAAGTAAAATAAATAAAAATCAAATCAAACTCAAACCCCAATAAAATCCACCACGAAATTTTCCGCGTTCGACACTGACTTCTCAAGGAGTCACTCTTACATCTGTCTTCCTCATCCATAAGACCTGCTTCCTCCAAGCTGTCCAATGCTGCTAGGTGCTGCAAAATCCGGCCCTTAGCCACCCTTCCACAACCAAGGTATCAAAAATCGGTCAGATCGAACTTGGATTGGCCAATCCAAGTCAATTGTTGGACCCCTGATCCGATCTAGGGTACCCCTGCTAGGGACCGAGTTCAGGCCGATTACAAGTTGAGTCTGAGCAGGTTTCAAACCTTATTTACCTGAACATCATTTAAGTAAATGTTAGTATTTGTAGTTTCATTTACTTAAGATATTATATGTAAATAAAGAAGTACCCCCCATTTGAATCTAATAAAATATAAAGAAATCATATCTCTTACCAATAAAAAGTCAAGTATCCCATCTAAGAAGAAAATCGCGATTTTGGTGATTCCATCAAAATGCCGACTTTCTAATTCCTCATAAATTGGCTTAACTAAAAATATCATAATTCAAATAAACCACATGAAATATTAAAAATTTTAAGTCCGGTGAAAAAACAACAAACGTGCATGTGACTTCTCCAAGGGAGTCACTCTCCTACTGACTAGGATTTAGTTGCTGTCAGTAGGAGAGTGGCTCCTTTGAAGAAGTCATACACGTTTGACTTTTTTCACCGGACTTTCGATTTTTAGTGTTCTATTGAGTTTATTTGAATTATGAAATTTTTACATAGATCAAATTGTAAGAGATTAGAAAGACGCTATTTTGATAGAATCACCAAAATCATGATTTTCTTCTTGGAAGAGAGAGTTGACTTTTTATCAGTAAGTGATATGATTTTTTTATATTTTTATTGAATTTAAATGAGGGATACTTCCTTATTTATATGTAATATCTTAAGTAATTTCATTTACTTAAACGATATTCAAGTAAATAAGGTATTGTACATTAGCATACACTTGTATGATTGATACATATATATATATATATATATTGATTATGTTAATGCATTAATATGATTGTATCATATACTTTATGTTGATGTATTTCAGTTAATAAATGCAATCCTTATCTTTTTCTATATTTTCTATTTTTTTACAATTTTTATAGGGGGTAGATCCAGCCACCCCTGGTTGAGCCAAGATCAGCCCGGATCGGTCGACCTAGATCGGGATCAGCCGATCCGATCGGATTTTAGTTGGCCGATCCGGCCCCGATCCCCTTGTTCTTGAACATTGACTGCACAACCTACCCTTCAAGATTGGAGAACAGATGCAATGTGCTTCAGCTTCTTGACAAGTGCGCTCATAGCTTAATAGTTGGCAATCGGGCCATTCCAAGCCCCCACGACCGTCTCCAAGAAGTCAGGCTACTTGAGCTAGACCTGCTCAAACTTGAACCCGACTGATCTGCCAAACTACCTAAAAGTCTTCAAAAAAATGGGTTTATCGTCATAAGATGATCTTGCCAGACCCAACACCTGTGCCTGAGGGCAATGGTCCTCCCAATCAATGAAGACCATTTTTTATCTAATCATTTTGAAAGTACAAGTTGCAAAAAAGGATAGAAGTAAATGAAATGTCCAAAAATACTCAAGGAAGTTGGAAGCCACATGGGTGTTTCCCAATTCCAACTGTTGCGGACCCTACAGATGCAGAATTGCACAATGTGGACAATAGGCCTCGATTTTCAATGTATTTAACAAACACAATATCTAAAAGCTGCAACTCTACCATGGTCGGTCCCAAGCCCGGGTGAGAAAGGAGGGTTTACGTTAGGTCGACAGCCATCAGTAAAAATAACGTCAAATCTTTACATGAATTATGATCTAAATATTTGTGCAATTGATAGATTGACCCAAAATATCCCTAGTGAAGAGAAATTTTTATCGATGGGGATCTTAACAGCCACGTAGGTAAACCGTAAAAGTAATAGAGGATATGAGAAGATTCATAGAGGACTTGGTTTTGGCGAGAGAGAGATGATATGGGTACTACTATTCTTGATTTTGCTATGGCCTATGATCTAGCAATTGCTAATTCTTTAAGAAGAGAGACGAACACTTAATAACATACAACAGTGGAACACATATAAAAGTCAAATTGACTATTTTCTTATTAGAAAGACCGACAGAGTTTTCTGTAAAGATTGTAGAGTTGTCCCTAGAGAGAGTCTAAACCCCACAACGTAGGTTCCTAGTAATAGATGTCCTTATCCCAAAAAGAAAAGCCATCATAAATAAATATTCTAAGATTAAGTGATGGAATTTGAAAAATAAAAATTTGGAGACATTTAAAAATCATCTAGTAAAAGAAAATATTTAGGATTTAGATCAAGAAATTAATGTAATGTGGAATAATGTTACAAATTGTATAAAAAATATAGCAAAATGACTCTTAGGTGAATCTAAAGGTAAAAAGAATGTAGAAAGAGATACTTGGTGGTGGAGTGAGAAAATTCAAAATACCATTGAAGCAAAAAAAGAATATTTTAAAGCTTGGCAAACTAACAAAAATAATCAAACCCTAGAAGCATACAAAATAGCCAAAAAGAGAGCTAACAAAATAGTTAGTGAAGTTAAATCCAAGGCGTTTAAAGAATTATATAATAAATTAGAAACCTAGGAGGGTGAAAAGAACATATTTAAACTTGCTAAATTAAGAGAAAGGAAAAGTAGATATTAAGATCATGTTCGTTGCATTAAAGATAAAGATCAAACGGTTTTAGTTAAAGACCTAGAGGTTAAAGAGTGAAGGTGTAGATATTTTCATAACTTAATGGAGGTTGCTTCAAGAATTTCTCTTTAGAAGAGAACCAAGAGTCAACAAATTTTGATAAATATCAATATTTCAAGCATATTAAGATGTCAGAAGTGGGTATTTTTTAAGAAAAATGAAAATGGGCAAGGCCTTAGGACCACATGACATATCTATTGAAGTGTGGAAAGGCCTAGGAAGTGGCTAACTAAACTTTTCAATAAAAAATTTAAAGGAACAGAGGATGCTAGAAGAATGGAGAAAAAGTGTTGTAGTTCCTTTCCATAAAAACAAAGGGGATATTCAAAGTTGCAATAATTATCATGGAATTAAGCTTGAGTTATACTATGAAACTTTAGGAAAGAGTAATCAAGAAACGAATTCGATGTATGACTACTGTATCATAAAAATCAATTTGGTTTATGCCAAATAGATCTAGCACGGAAGTTATTTTCTTATTACGGCAGTGAATGTAGAAATATAGAGAGATGAGAAGAGATTTATATATGGTTTTTCTTGATTTGGAGAAGGCATATGATCGACTGATCAAGTACCGAGAGAATTGATTCGGTGGACATTAATAAAGAAGGGAATCTCTCAATGATATGTTGGCTTGGTTCAGGATATGTACGAAGGTGCCACTACTAGTGTGAGAACTATTGTTAGAGAGACGTATAAATGTCCGGTCACTATAGATTTGCATCAAGGTTTTTGCACTAAGTCCATATCTCTTTGTTGTTTAAATGCTAAGTTAGAAAGTTGGAGACATATCTTGGAGTCTAAAGGTTGAGAGAATGTTATAGGAAAATATAGTAATGAGATAATGTTATAGGAAAATATGGTTTTCTAATTGATGGACAAAACATTCCTAAGAGTAGTAACTTTTGATACTGAGGGTCTATCATTCAAGAGAATGGGAAGATTTATGACAATGTTACATAGGATTAAGACAGGCTAGTTAAAAAAGAGAAGTGCATCAGAAGACCTCTACGATGGTCATAATACCCATGAAACTTAAAAGGAAGTTTTATAAAACAGTTGTCAAACCTGTTTTGTTATATGGTACCGAATGTTGGGAGTGCATAAGGAACATATTAACAAAATGTGTATACTAGAGATGAGGATGATGAGATGGATGTATGGTAAGACTAAGAAAAATAAGATTAGAAATTCATACTTCCTTGAGGACTTAGAGATAGCTCTAATTGATAGGAAAATGAGAGAAAATAGGCTCAGATGGTTTGAGCACGTGCACCGTCACCCTAATTCGACGTCAGTTAGAAGATGCAACCAAATCTTAGTGGATGCTAGTAAAAGAGCTAGGGAAAGGCCTAAAATGAGATGATGCGATGTTATTAGGAAGGACTTTGCCTTCTTGGGTTTAAACACGAATATAGCACTTAATAGAAATCTTTGGCAGAAAAGGATTCATGAAGTTGGCCCCAAAAAATAGGATACAACCCTGATGATGATGACGAGTATCTAAAAGTTGCATTTAAGGTGGGTCTTTTCTATTTTCACATGTGGACCATTGGATCTTAATCCAACAGTTCAAATGGATTTGTTAACCACAAACCGTTTTGTTCCTAACAGAAAGATTTTCTCATTTAGTATTAGTACAGTGGTCTTCTGCAGAAGAAAAATTATGAAAATATTATCAATTTCCATGGTTTTAACAGATTATAACATCAAAAATGAGGCACCCACTTATGAAGTTGGCTACAACCTTTGCCTCGTTAAATAGAGGTTTTGAGTAGAACCACCTCAATGTGAGTTAATAAGGGTGAGAGGGACTACAGCCTTACTACTGGCCCCATGGAAGCCATCGTCTTCCTCCTCTCTGCCCCAGAGACAGAATATATTTTGTCAAAGCACATATACTACCTCAAACCTATCAGGAACATGGTCTTTCATTCATAACATAAAGAGCAACTTTTCCAACTTCAAGCGATTTTGCATAATATAACATGATGTGGGGGTATTAATGCATACCTGTAGAAGGCCTTGTGTAGTGCATGGAGCATGTGAAAGCGCACTAGTTATCCACTCCCTAACAATCCTTTGATAAAGGGAACGAGCAGTGGCAACCCAAGTAGGATCGTTAACAGCAGAAGAAGGTAAGTCCATGTACACTGAAAAAAGAAGTGAATCCAAGCAAGAAGAGTTCCACAAAACCTGCACACTTATAGAATCTTTTAGCTACAAATGGTGAACAATGAAAAATCTTCCCATTGCAGAGAACATCAATAAATACATTATATTACCTGAGGAAACTTATCTTTCAGTTGAGTCAACAGGCTGAGGGAGATTTCACGAATCTGCTCATCCCTCTGAAACATATTTTCAATGAGAAAGCACGCATGAGATGAAAGAATAGACTCCCTTATATCAGCTTCATTCCCAGTATCTGATATCTTAGTTTCCTGTAAATTTCCAATCAAAAAGAGAATATTATATGTGATGATTAATTGACACAAGAAAGCACATACAAATCCACGTAGATATTTAGTTAGTAGACAGGTGGATGGAAGAACGCCAATCTCAAGAGCAAAGGGAAAGGAAAATCAGAACCATTTAGTGCTACAGTACAGAAGAGAGTATTGCAAAGTTCTATACAATGTCAAGAAGGAACAGGATAGGATGGTTGTAACCCTGTATACAGAGGCTAAAACACGACATAGTGAACCTGGCATCCAATGTTGGCAATCCAGAGAACTAGACTTTCTTTTGTTGGTGTAGAAAACAACCTATCATGATAAGTTGGCATTAAAAACGTAAATCAAAAAAACTGGTTTATCCAAGAGTGCCAATAATAATCTCAGGTAACAGACAATAACTGGCCGTACTGTGAGAACATACCAGTAGTAACTGTAGTATGCATAGGTAAATAGCATCAAGCTCATACAAGCATCTTGCATATAAGTGAAGAACACACTCTTACATGAACTCCACCAGCCTAAACCAACCAGTGAGAATGGTACAGCCAGAATGCACAGATGGCAATGAAGGACTGCAATGGAAATGGACAGAAAGATCCACTGACTGGATGATATAAATAAGAAGCGAACCAACAAGGAGATGAAGAGTCAGGCAAGGTCAGGGAGGTGGAGACAATTTGGTATCGGACATTGACGGAAAGGAGAGAGGTTAAAGGAAAAAGAGACAGTGGAGTTTAATTAGAGGGTGATAATGCAGTCACTAAAAAATGACTGGCACAAAGTTACATTACACTTCCAAGATCTTTCACTTTCCCAATTTACAAGGACAGAACCCTAACAAGACTGGATTGAATGGGGATAGGGTTTACTACGTTATCAAAGGCAATTGAGGCAGTCACCTAGGCCATGAGGGAAGGTGAGGCAACCCCAAGTCAATTCGCCTAGGTTGATTTCACCTCGGCAACCCCAGACATCAGTCGCCACCTTGTTTGCCCATCCAGCCAACAAAGAGGCCCGTTTAAGCTAGTACTGTTCACTTTCTATTATCATTTAGTGTATTTACATGTAAGAGTGTGAATGTGTTTACTTGCAATTTAGTTCATTAAACTTTACATATAGGAATTAAGAGATTTAGTGAGATTACAGTAACTTGACACATACAAGTGAATAGTTTTATGAAATATATTTGTTTTATGCACCCATTTAGATGTTGCACTATATATCTTATTTAATAATATGTTGCCTCAATCACCTATGCCTTCAAGGTTGATGTGACCCCTTGGTCGTCTCAGCCGCCTCTCGACTCTGACAACATAGAGGGTTTATTTACAAAGTTTCTAACTGAAAGACTATATTCAGTATTTCATAAATGGAGCATCATAACAGGGTAAATGCAGACAAAAACAGAGTTTAACATCCAAGCAATGGAAAATAATGTACTTTACCTCATGGTTTGGCGGATCGGATTCAATCGGTCCGATTCGGGCGAATCGGAGCGTATCACGGGATTCCCGATTCGCCCAATTCCCATGCGAATCGGACCGATTCCCATGTGAATCAGCCCGATTCTCCCGAATCGGAGCAACTCAGAAAAAAACTGATTCGGGGCGAATCGGTGATGCGGCGAACCTTGCTTTACCTCACCATCACAATAATGTGAATCCATGAACCATCATATTTTTAGAATGGATATTGTTATCCAAAGTATGAGAAACTACAGATAGAAAGAAATTCATCTTCTAAAGTGGTCTCTAGTGTGCATTCCTAAAAATCAAGGGAGTGTTGGACTTGTTCCCATTCAAACATTCAATATGGCTATGCTTACCAAATGGCTGTGAAGACTAGAAATAGAAGAGGTAGTGGTATGTGCAGAGGGACATGCAATGTTGGACCAAAATCCAGGAGTAATATATCCCCAATATGGAAGTTCATTCTGAAATATGCTGAGGTCTTTCAAGCATCAACATTCAGAGTTGGAGATGGAAACAAACTTCCTTTTTTGGAAAGATAAAATTATTAATGGTGTTCTAAGCAACCTTTGGCTAGGACTGAAGAAACCGTGTTACAAGGGATTAAGAGTAATGTTTTGGCTTGGGCTAAATTATTAGGTCAATTTGAGAGTCCTCATTCTCCTCTCCTTTTGTTCTTGGGGAAGTGAGGTTGTTTATGTTGGAGTGTCGATCTGGTGAGAGGGCTTTTGTTTGGAGGTCTTTTTGGTGTTTGGCCTCTACTCTTGTACATTCTTCATTTTTCAATATACTTTGTGGTACTATCCACATTTCAAAAAAAAAAATTTAATGGTGTTCTAAATCTAAGCAACCTTTGGCTACCATGTTTCCTAACATATTCAACTTGTCAGCCAGGTGAATTTGTTCAGTTTATGTACCAGGAAGGGGGTGGTGGCTGTTGGGTGACTCAACTCAGAAGAAACCAACCAGATCTGGAGATGGCTGAATACCTTATATTGCAACAGACTTTACATCTATCTCAGCTCAATATCTCACAGTCCGATCATGGGAAAGAAAGGGTTGTTTTTCTGTGAAATCACTTACCCAGTTATTGGGTGATGGAGGGCCTAGAGTCTGGTGGCACAAACTGGTTTGGGATTAAGGTCTGCCTACAAAGTTACAAACATCCAGCTGTGCTTATGGAAAGTTGTACTTGTGACAAAGAGACTACCAACCGCTGATAGGGTCAAAGCTCTATTTCATATTGGTAAATTGGTGTGTGTTTTCTGTGGTATATTTGAGGCAAATCTGGATCATTTATGATGTGAATGTGGCATTATAAAAGCAGTTTGGCAGATTGTTTTTAAACACTCAACTATACAAGATGATATGCTAGCAGAAATTCACCAATTATCTCAATGGGGGAGGGGAACTATCAGAAGACCGGTTGATATATATCCTCACAATTGGGTCAGAATCCATGCAGCAACTCTGTGGTCTATCCGGAAGCAAAGGAATGCAAGAATTTTTAAAGAGGACATGAATTCATCGTTCGACTTACTGAAAAGAGCCACTAATTTGGCTGTTAAATGGCATAGATGTTCAGCTGGGTCTTCTTATCTCCAGGGTTTTCAAAACTCTTAAGAGCAGAGGAAGTTTATTTTGTCATCTTCTTCTTTATCTTCAGGATTTTCAAAACTCTCGGAGTGGAGGAAGTTTATTTGTCGTCTTCTGCCTAATATCTCAGTGGGAGGGGAGTCCCTTTCATCAGTCATCTTTTCCTTTTTATGTTTCATCTTTATCCTTGTTGCTTTGTACTATGTACTTGCTTTACTTTAAATGAATTGTAACCAATTTTTCTGGTTACCTTCCAGAAAGAGACTGCAGACAGAATTTGATAACAAGAATTTTTCAAACTATTAAGAAGACAGAAGTAGAACTTGATTATAAACCGGGAAAAAAATGCCAATCAAAATAATTATGCCACATTAAGGCTGTAACTCAGATAAACTAAGGTCATTAATTGTTCCTTGTCAAAATGTTACTGTTACAAGCATGTTCATGGTTACATCATAAGTTTAATTTGAATTGCATCCGCATGTGCACAAGGAATCCCAAGAAGGGTGAGATTGTAATCTTGAAAACAAGGGAGGGACGTGTAATCAAAAGTTATATATATATCCTTTAACCAACATCTTTTAGTCAAGTTGTACACAAATAAGTATGCCAGCATTCAAGCTTTCAGATAATGATGAATTTTGTTATACGACATAGCACATGTCAGAGAGAACAGGGGCATAGCAAATGATGTTTGTGACAAGACTAGAGTATACCAGCCATGAAACTGCTGTTTCAAAAGCCCTATAGACTATCGCAGTTAAACTCTGAGAAACAGCTGGCATGAGATTTGGCGTCCGGAGGTATTCAAACACACAATTGAAGGCACTCCGTTCCCTGATTGCACTAGAATCTCCAGAAAGGATACCACCATTACAACTGAATCGTATAATCTCCAAAAAGGTAACGGCAAGAAGGTAGGTGGCCTTCACACCTGAAGATACAAAAGTCAACCAAAGTTCCACTGCAAACTTCCAAGGAACAAAAACTAATTAAAATAATGAACCAAGGAAAATGTTAAAGAAAATATAAAGTATAGTGAGAATATCACATGGAAGACACAGGAATGGATTTTTTTTCCGCCTCCTTTTTTCCCTGACTATTCACTTTGAACTGCCTTAGCTATCCTGTTATTGGGACCTATGATCATTTTGCTTAAGTGTGGGAAGGATTGCACTGTTGAGTTTAGGCCTTCAGTGTTTATGGACCTGTCACATATTGAGATTGTATAATGCCAAATGTCCCTTATAGCCACTGCAACAGTGGAGAAGTATGTCAGACTTTCACCTACTGCACCATGATTATAACTATAATATGGATTGTAGAAGTGGTGTATAGAGGGACATTTTAGTCCCTTATTTTATGTTTTCTTTTAGTTAGTTAGTTATTAGGGTAGTCTTGCTGTGTATCCCCATTAAAAGGGGTGTCCTTTTTTGGAAATTTTGGTTTGTAATTACCCCAAAGAATAAAATCGCAGAGTGAGAGAGGCCACAGGTCAGTTTTTTGGCTGCAGTTGCTCCTCTCCCTTCTTTCTCTTCTTCTTCCTCATGTTCGTCCTGTTCTTATCTTAAAATTAACATGGTATCAAAGCGATCCTACAGAAGGGTTGAGCAGAGCATCGTTCGCCAATTGTTCTTCAACGGTTCAACCTGCGGCCTCGTTAGGGATGTAAATTGTCGCCTTCATCAGGAGAATAAGCCTCGGTGCTGTGCAGCCCTTTCTTCCTCTTCTTGGAACCAGTTGGTGTTCAAGGGTTCGGCCAGTTCATATAAGGGGTGTGCCCTAACTTGGAGTGTTTTCAGGGCTCCGGAGACATCTTATCTTGAGTGTTCTCCCTGGTTGGTGGTCCGGGAGTCTCCAACATCAACCGGTTTGTACTCTCTTCTTCATCGCAACGATGCCTACCACCTCCGAATCTACTTCCCATGCAGAAGGGACTGAGTTCTCCCCCTCTCCTACAAGTTCTCTTCCGAGGGCAGCACAGCTGGATAATTAATTCTGTTAGTCTTGAGATTCAGCATCTAATTATGTATGCCTCTACTACCTTTGAGATGTGGACTCTACTTCAAAAATTATATGGGCAACAGAGCAACCTTGCCAGGACATATTAGTTAACTAGTGAAGGTTTATTACTGCCTACTTTAGTGAGCTGAAGACCAAGTGGCAAGAACTTGACTCATGTAGCAGCGGTGAATAGAAGGGCAGTTTAGTCCCTCATTGTGTTTTTCTGTAGTTAGTTATTAGGGTAGTTTTGTTATTTATCCCTCTGTTAAGAGCTATATTTGTCCTATTTCGAATTTTCTAGCTTGTAACTACCCTAATTAATAGAAGTCGCAGGGTTTGAGAGGCCGCAAGTCTATTTTTGGGTTGTGGTTGCTCCCTCTCCCTTCTTGCTATTCTTCTTCCTCATGCTCAGCCTGTTTTCTCTTGAAAATTAACATGGTATCAGAGTGATCCTACATAAGGATTGAGCAAAGCACTGTTCATCAAGAGGTCTTCAACCTACGGCCTTGGTTAGGGCAGTAAATTGCAGCCTTCAATAGGAGATCAAGCCTAGGTGCTGTGTGGCCCTCTCTTCCTCTTCTTGGAACCACCAGTTGGTGGTCTTCTAGGGTTTAGCCAATTCTTATAAGGGGTGCGCCCTAACTTGGAGGGTTTTTGGGGCTCCGGAGACACCGTATCTTCAGCATTCTCTCTGGTTGGTGGTCTGGGAGTCCCAACATCAACCGGCTCGTCTTCGCTTCTTCATTGCAGCAATGTCTTCCATCTCTAAATCTACTTCTCATACAGGAGGAACTGAGTTCTCCCCGTCTTCTACATGATCTTCTCTTCCGATGGCAGCACTGGACAATTGTTCACTTGAAATGACAATGATAAAGTTGAATTCCTCAAATTACCGTCTATAGGCTGCATCGGCTCATATTTTTCCAAGGAAAGACAAATTGGGATATATAGACGGTATTATCGCTGCTCCACCACATTTAGACCGCAAGTGTTCTTCTAGAGATGTGAATGACAGCCTTATTATTGGCTGGATGTGGACACAAAAAAAAATTTTGTGCCAATTCCCCATTAAATCTCCATTCCCAGAATTTCCCCCTTCCCTTAAACCGATGGAAGCATCATCGGTTAGGGGGTTTTTTCCCCCTAACCGATGGGGCTACCATCGGTTAAGGGGGAGATGGTAGCCCCATCGGTTAGGGGGGTAAACCCCGCTAACCGATGGCACTACCATCGGTTAGAAGGGGGACTCCCTCTAACCGATGGAAGTTCCATCGGTTAGAAGGGGGAGAGTCCCCTAACCGATGGGACTGTCATCGGTTAGGGGAGTCCCTACCCCTAACCGATGAGGATTTCATCGGTTAGGAGGGGGTTCCCCTCTAACCGATGAAGGTCCCATTGGTTAGGAGGGGTCCCATCGGTTAGGAGGGGTTCCCCTCTAACCGATGGAGGTTCCATCGGTTAAAGGTCTAACCGATGGAACTCTCATCGGTTAGAGAGTTTTTCCCCTCTAACCGATGGAACCTCCATCGGTTAAAGGGGATAGCCCCTAACCGATGGAACCCCCATCGGTTAGAGGGGCTATAACCCTCTAACCGATGGTAGTCTCATCGGTTAGAGGGAATTTTCCCTCTAACCGATGGAACTCCCATCGGTTAGGGGTCCCCATCCCACCATTGTAAGGGGGGGGGCCTTCCCCTATAAAAGGCACCCCCATTCCCCCCATGAAGAAGAGGAGGCCAACCCCCCATAAGGAGCTACAGCCCTCTTCTCAAAGTGTTGTCCCCCATTTTCTGAAATCCCGAAAGAATAGAAAAATCCCAAATTCTCAAAACTTCCCGATCTCCTCCTCAAGCTCCCCTCTTGTGTGAAAGTACTGGCCCCCCCCTTCCTTGTTCGAGCAAAGTGAGAAATCGAGAGATCATCTTCATACGGCAGCGGCAATTCTCTCTTCTTAAGTCCGTAATAACGGCACCGGCCCCCATGGGCTATAGGGTTTAAATACCGTCCCTACGTGGACACATGGTATTTAAATACCTTTGTAATTCATGCTCTGAATGCTACGCATCCAGACGCATATGTGCCACCTCCCATCGAGTGCTAAGTCTCTGGGATGGTGTGTTTGTGTTTATATGTATGTGTTTCTTAGGGGAGACTCTGCCCAAGTGGAGATTCTACCCGAGAACATATTCGTATATTCGCAAATTTGTGTTTTTATGTATATGTTTCTTAGGGGAAACTCTGCCCAAGTGGAGATTCCGACTAAGGACATATCCATAAGCCTCAAATTTGCACTTATACATATATGCTTTCTCGGGAGGAAACTCTGCCCATGACAAAGTTCCTTATGAAGAAACATGTCCATGTGACCACAGACTCGTATTTATATGCATATGTTTCTTAGAGGAGACTCTGCCCAAGCGAAGATTCTGCCTAAGAACATACCCGTATATTCGCAAATTTGCATTCATATGTATGTGTTCCTTAAAGGAAACTCTGCCCGAGCAGAGACACCTTTCTCAGAAGAAACTCTGAGGAGCTCCTGCCTTAGAAGGAATATAGCTCGGGAACATATTCATAAAAATTGCAATTTTGCGTTTATACGCATATGTTTCTTAGCAGGATTTTCGTTTGAGTAAAATCTTTGCCTAAGAACATATCCATATAATTACGAACCCATATTTATGTGGATATGTCTCTTAAAGGGGACTCTGCCTACGTAAAGATTCCGCCTAAGAACATCTCCGTATAATCATAAGTTTGAATTCATATGAATATATATCCCAAAGGAGACTCTGCCTCGATAGAAATACCTCTCGTGACGGAAACTCTGTTCAAACGGAGATACCGCTCGAAAATATATTCATAAGATGGCAAATTAATAATTATACGCATGTCTCTCAGAAGGAATTTTGCTTAAGCAAAGGTTCTCCCCAAAAGCATATTCGTATAATCTTCCTTGAAGACGTTTTGTCTAAGCAGGGGTTCTGCCTCAAAAAACAACAAACTTTACAACTCTGCACTCATATACAAAAGAAAACTCTGTCTAAGTAGAGATTCTGCAAGAAATATATACATACATCTGATCAAGCAGAAATCCCGTCAAAATACATCCACATATTCACAGCAGAATTGTATCCATATGGATAAGTTCTCGGAGAGAAACTCCGTTGTGACAAGGACCCTAATAGAGATGTCTCCATATGACTGCAAAATCATGACCATGCAGACAAAAAAGGAATAAGAAAAGAAGCTCTGTTTAAAGGGAGGCTTTGCCCCAAAAACAATATACCATGAAATTTCATAATTCACAATCAAAGTTGTACTATAAATCCACACAGCAATTCTGTCCATGTAGAAGTGCTGCCCGAATTCTCAATATGCCCGAAGCCCAGAAACAATCTGCGGGTGTATACTCATTTCAAACAAAATTTCAAATCAAACAGCATATTTTGAACCTCAAACGGGTCCAGGAATATATACCCGTTCCATTTTCAAAATCATATTTTACACCCAAGGAAAATAGGCAGTCACACCATTTCATACCATTCAAAATGAAACAAACTCGAGCATTTTCGAAGAGTAAAATGCATTCTCAATAAAAAAAAAAAAGGGAAAAAAATCATATTAGGACTTTCTAAATTCTTTACATATATATGTTCTCATCCTTGCTATGAATGGTATTCGGGTTAAAGCTGGTATTAAATAATACCAAGGGCTTTTAACTCGATATAAATGTAACATCGATTCCGATCGATGGAGGCAGAGGTCCAGCACACGCTACCCTGATCGCCTGTTGATGAAAAGACACGGAATCAAAGAAGTTCAGATTAAAATGGCGCACCCGTCCGTTCCTCGGACACCAACACCCGTCCGTTCCTCGGACACCAATACCCGTCCGTTCCTCGGACATCAATACCCGTCCGTTCCTCGGACACCAATACTCGTCCGTTCTTCGGACACCAATACCCGTCTGTTCCTCGGACACCAAAACCCACCCTCCGCATCGCGAGGACTTTTCTCATGTCTACTAGATAGATTGGCACGCCCCGCAAATACCAAAAATCCAAAATATGGGAAATGAATGAATACCATGAACCAAAATGAAATGAAACGAATAAACAAAATTGAGCGAAGAAAAATCCCGTGTCAACAATTGGCACGCCCGGTGGGACCTCTTCTCACCATTTATAGCAAAAAGGATGAGACATATATATTTTTCATGAAAACCCTAATTCTGATGTTTTCCCTTGAAGGTACAAACAAGAAGGCAAATCGCAAACTGTTGAAGATGGCCGTCACTTATGGACCGCTCATCATCAACAACTATGCAAAGTTCGGTTACCTGGCGACTCCGATCGTATTCGGAGATTTCCCAGCAATTGTCGGATCCCCTTATTCCCTAGGGGTGGTTCCGGCCTATGAAGAAGATGCTGCTCAAAAGCCTCTCTCCAACAAATCAACAAGGAAGACCCACAAGAGTCATGGGCACGTCAAAGCTCGTCCTGCTATTATCAACAGGGGGCACCCGAATGCTCTCCAAAGATAATGCTAATGAAGGGGATAAACCTAACTCTGGCCAACAACATTTATTGGTTGTGAGCCTAGGTAAGTTATATCCAAATCCAAAATTCAAAACCATAGCCAGTAAACCACAAAGGTAGGCTATCTCAAATCCAAATTCAAAACCATAGCCAGTAAACCACAAAGGTAGGCTATATCAAATCCAAACTCAAGCACATGACCAACAAGCCATCAAGGCAAGTCATGTCCAGATCAAATTCAAAACCATAGCCAGTAAACCACAAAGGTAGGCTATTTCAAATCCAAATTCAAAAATCATAGCCAGTAAACCACAAAGGTAGGCTATGCCGAATCCAAACTCAAGCACATGACCAACAAGCCATCAAGGCAAGTCATGTCCAGATCAAAATTCAAAACCATAGCCAGTAAACCACAAAGGTAGGCTATTTCAAATCCAAATTCAAAACCATAGCCAGTAAACCACAAAGGTAGGCTATATCAAATCCAAACTCAAGCACATGACCAACAAGCCATCAAGGCAAGTCATGTCCAAATCAAATTCAAAACCATAGCCAGTAAACCACAAAGGTAGGCTATCTCAAATCCAAATTCCAAATCATAGCCAGTAAACCACAAAGGTAGGCTATTTCAAATCCAAGTTTTAAACCACAGCCAGTAAACCACAAAGGTTGGCCATCTCCAAATTCAAATTCAAAACCATAGCCGGCAAACCACAAAGGTAGGCTATGTCAAATCCAAATTCCAGTTCATAACTGATAAGCCATCAAGGCAAGTCATGTCCAGATCAAATTCAAAACCATAGCCAGTAAACCACAAAGGTAGGCTATTTCAAATCCAAGTTTTAAACCACAGCCAGTAAACCACAAAGGTTGGCCATCTCCAAATTCAAATTCAAAACCATAGCCGGCAAACCACAAAGGTAGGCTATGTCAAATCCAAATTCCAGTTCATAACTGATAAGCCATCAAGGCAAGTCATGTCCAGATCAAATCAAAACCATAGCCAGTAAACCACAAAGGTAGGCTATTTCAAATCCAAGTTTCAAACCACAGCCAGTAAACCACAAAGGTTGGCCATCTCCAAATTCAAATTTAAAACCATAGCCGGCAAACCACAAAGGTAGGCTATGTCAAATCCAAATTCCAGTTCATAACTGATAAGCCATCAAGGTAAACCATATCCAGATGCCAATTTCAAATCCATAGCCGACAAATCATCGAGACAGACATACCTGAGTTCAATCCAAAACCATATGCAATCCCAGAATATGTCAAAACCAAATACCAGATATAGCCACAAACCATCAAGGTAGGCTAAACCCAATACATATCTGAATCTGAAACCCAAATCCAAACTCAAATCCTAAAATCATGGCCACCAAACCTCAATGGTAGGCTCCACCAAATTCCAATACCATACCTTTAACCCAAAAAAAGGGGCCATTTAGAAAAACTAAGTCTGCCCAAATCCGGACTTGTTCAATCCAGGCAATTTCCTTCAAAATCATATTTTCCATCTCTGCAACAAGGACAAAATAAAATCATAAAAGTAAAAGGCCATCAGCTGCCACCTCAAGATCCGGCAAATCCATCATGATCGAAGGTCTGCAGGTACGGCTCGACGGAAGCCAACCTATCACCCTGCGGGATAGGTATGTTCCTACAATCCCAACCTCAAACCGCTTCTCAGTTTTGCGGCGGTTTCAAGGAGAATCAGGAGATCCCAAGATGAAGGCCGATGTCAAGCAAAAGAACCGACACTCTCCCAGGTTCAAACAAATTTGGGTTCCAAAAAAAAGAAGCCCAGAAACTCAAGAAGACTCAAGCAAATATAGCAAAGGTGTTCAGTAAGAGAAGCAACGTCAAAGATGCTTCCCTTCAACATATTGAACTCAAGTACCATCATCGGCAAAAAAAAAAGGAAATCAAGCTATACTCCTCAAGGCCTGAGAAATATCTGGGTAGTCAAAGAAATTTCAACTTAACAATTCAAATCTCGCGTATCGATCCCTGATCGTATACGGTGAATCTCAATATTTGATAGGCTGGGGGCAATTCCTAATGCCAATACTCGTCCGTCAAAAAGACGACGTGTTACTTGGGCAGCTCAGGAAAAACCCAAACTTATAATCTTCCCATACTATGCCTCTGGGAGAGACTCTGGCGAAAGGGCAAAACAAATCGCAGAAGCCAACCCAAATATTCCCACTAAGGCCATTGGGCAGTTTGCCAGAAGAAACCGCCAGCCCAGCAGACAAGCCAGAACATCTAGTCAAGCTCCCCCTCGTGTTGGCTTTCAACATGAAGGAATTCAAATCCCCTTCTTCAAAGAGACAAATGTTCAAATCAAAGAAGATGGGCTTCCTACTTCAAATATCAACGCCGTCATTGATTTGCCTACAAAGGAAAATTTCCAAGTAATGTCAGGTGATGGCAAATGCCAAGTGATGCAGCAATGTCAATCTCAAGTGGTTGCGCTTCTAAATGAAATGAGGCAATTGGCAACTTCAAGCCTCCAGCATTCTACAGAGCCAGCTGTTGACACGGGGTTTGGATCACTTTACATGTCATTTGGTTTTTGTTTTTTCATTTCATTTCATCTGGTTCACGTATCCATTTCATTTGGGTATTCATTTATTTCACATGCTTTGATTTGTGTATCGTGATTTGCGGGGCGTGCCAGCCTGTCTAACAGACAAAAAGAGTCCGCGTGATGCGGAAGAAGAATTTTGGTGTCCGAGGAACGGACAGGTTTGGTGTCCGTGGAACGGACGGGTATGGTGTCCGTGGAACGGACGGGTATGGCGTCCGCGGAACGGACGGGTATGGCGTCCGAAAAAGGACGGGTGTGTCCGCGAACGGACGGGTGCGCCGTTTTTTATCTGAACTTCTTGAGTCCCATGTCTATTCTCATCAGGTGATTAGGGTAGCATGTGCTGGACCTCTGTCTCCATCGATCGGAATCGATGTTACATTTACATCGAGTTAGGACACTTGGTATTATTTGATACCTGCCTAAACCCGAATACCATTTCATAGCAAAAGGACGAGAAAAATATGCATGCTTTTTCTTAGAAAATCCTGATTATGACATGTTTTGCCTTTCTTTTGATTGTTTTGAAATACTTTTGTTTTGGATATTTTATTTTTGAAATGACTGCCTTTTTGGGAGTCCAAAGTTTGATTTCTTTTGAAAAGGGGAGCGGGTATATACCCGAGGACCGATTTGAGGTCTTTCTCTCCTTTTTACAAAAGTTGGTTATGGGTTTTCATTTGAGGAAACATGGAGATTATTATTGTGAACGGGCATATACCCGAAGATTTTGATTCTGAACTTGGGGGTGTTATAACCCAGAGTAACACTTTCATATTAGAAGGATGATTGCACAAATTTTTATATGAGGTTCTTTTGCAACGTCATTTCTGAGCAGAGTCCGAGTTCGAGGTAGAGTTTCTTTTCTCCTCATTTCGTACTTGTGCGGGTCCAATTTCCGGAGATCATATGGATGTATCTCCACGGAAGTTCTTGTCCCATTGTGATTTTTGTCCAGAGTCCATTTCCACGGGTATATTCCTCGTGGAGGTACATGTGTGCTCCCATTTAGGGTATCTGAGCACGGTTCCTGTCTTATTTCCCTTTTTCTTTGGATGTGTGTATATTATCACAATCCCTCTTTTTATTATTTTTTTTTTTTGAACATGTGAATATGTCTTGGTGAATCCCCACTTAGGCGGGGTGTCCTCATAGAGATATTTTCATATTGGCATATGTTTATATCCATGTATTCTCGGGAGAAACTTTACCCGGAGGGAGTTTGCCTTAAAGAGATATATATGCGTATAAACACAAATTTGCACTTTGTAAATATATTCTCACACGGTATCTCCGCTTGAGCAGAGTATCTAATAAGAAGGAGTCCCCCGTATGAACGGAGTCCCCCTTTTTTTTTGAGAAATATGTACAAATGGGGCATATTTGTGATTATATAGATATATTCTCGGGCGGAGTCTCTATTTGGGCAGAGATTCCACTAAGAAATACATTTATATAAACATGAAGTTTGTGATTATACGGATATGAATTTAGAGGGAACTTTGTCCGGGCAAGATTCCTCCTAAGAGACATATACGTATAGGCACAAATTTGTGATTTTATGGATATGTTCTTAGGGGAGTCTCCATTTGGGCAGAGTTTCCTCTAAGAAACATATACATAAGAACATAAATTTGTGAATATACGAATATGTTCTCGGACAGAACCTCCGCTTGGGCAGAGTTTCCTCTAAGAAACATATACATATAACGAGTTTGTATTTACATGGATACGTCCCCTGAGAGAGATTTTTGCCCGGTGAGATTCTCCTTAAGGAACATATTTGTATAATTACAAATTTGTGATCTTTATATATGTGTTCGTGGACGGAACCTCTGCTTGGACCTAACCGATGGAAAGAGAGGGGAGAGAGGGGGGGATTTTGTCTATAAATACCCCCCCTATACCCTCATTTCCAGGACTTGTTGGAGCCCGGAGGTGCTGCTGAAGTCCTGCTTGTTTTTTGGGGTTTCGCCCGACTTCTCGGAGTTTTGCCCGATCGGAGGGTGCCTTTGCAAGCCTCGGAGTTCTTCCTCGAGCTTGTTCTTTGTGCTTGTTCTTTGTATTCAGTCTATAGACCTTGTGCTGCCGGAGGTGCTGCTGGAGTCCGGCTCCGTTCCTTGGTGCTTCGCCCCAACTTCTCGGAGTTCTGCCCGATCAGAGGGTGCCTTTGCAAGCCTCGGAGTTCTTCCTCGAGCTTGTTCTTTGTACTTGTCCTTCGTACTCGGTCTATAGACCTTGTGCTGCCGGATTTTTCCGTGCTTCGTACTTTGGACGGAGACATGTTCTCCTTGTACTTTCATTTTAACCGGGACTCCGGGCACCATTTTAAGGGCCGGAACTCCCCTGCTGAATTTTGGGGAAGGATCCCGCTAATAAGTTTGTAACTTAAATAACATTGGGGTCATTTTAAATCACAACTTTTTGGCCTCTAAGCAGGCTGCTGATAATGTATTGTAACCAGGCCTGCTGATAACCAATATTTAATCTTCGTGGCCCAACGGCCCCTTTCATCATGTCCACGACTTGAACCGTCATCCGCCAAAATAGGCTTCAACTAGGCTAGTCGCCGGACCATCATCTGATGGATTTCGTAATTTCCGCTGAAATAAACGTGTCACACTTTTGCCGTTCAACACCAGTCTCTACTGAAAATCAATAAATTAGCATCCAGATGGGTCTGCCCCGGCAAATCATCCAGCAGTTTCTACAACTGGTCTTCTTCCTCAAACTACGAGTCAGGATATCATTGACTCGTCTAGTATTATGCCTCCTCAAACAGAAACAATTCAAGGTATTCCCATTCAAAGGCATGAGATATAGAAGATTATTCAAATATGCTCGCTCAGCAGAGCGAAGCCATGCAAATGACAGATCTATAATCTGTTCCATATTCAGTACATCATCAATTTAAGAAGTTGCCAGAAACATGCCCTAAAGTCCCAAAACTGTCAAAGTTTAATGGACATGGGTCACCACTGAAATATGTGATACATAATATTATTGCCTTGGGCGAGCTCACCACCAACAAATCTTATCTCCTCAGATATTTTGCAACTTCCTTGACTAAAGTCGCATTTCAATAGTATTCAAAGCTCAAGCCCAACTCAGTTACAGATTGGACGGATCTGCAAAAGAAATTCCTAGACCGTTTCCAAACGGCTGAAGGGAATGTATCTCTTTCGCCAAATTATGCTCCCTCAAACAAAAGAAATGGGGAATCGGCAATCCACTTCATCAAGAGGTGGAGAAAGTTTAGCATGAAATGCAATAACCCTCCCGCTCAAGAAGATGCAATTTCTATCCGCCGAAAAGGCCTCATATCAACATTCAACGAGAAACTCTTGGGAAGAAATATCCAGAGTTTCGATCAATTAAATTTTGCAATAGCAGAAATTGAGATATTTTTTAGCCGAACAAATGGCTCACACATCTTATAAAGGCAAGCTCCCCAAAGAGTGCAAACAGCCAGCAAAGGAGGTCAATGTTATTGACTTCTCACCTGATAATGAAGCAAAGGGGGCAACAATCTCTCATGCCCCAAAGAAGAAATCAGAAACCAAAGCTCTGGCGCCATCGTTGGCAGAGCGCATGAAAGCTCCCTATTCCTTCAAGAAGGAGCATACAAAGAAGCTCTTTGATCTTTGTCTTGATAATCAATTAATATCACCGCCAGAACCAAAGAAGCCGACAGATGTCAGCAACGTCAATCAGCTCAACTATTGCCCGTATCACCGTACGGTGGGGCATCCAATCGAAGATTGTTACCTCTTCAAAAGCAGAGTCCAGAAGATGATCCAAGAAGGCCTCATATCTATGCAAACTGACCTGATTGATCCTCCTCAGCCTCATGCTTGGGATCAACCAGGGCAATCTGTCAATTTCATACATATGACAGAAATTGCAGTCATACTGAGGACGATCCTTCATGTGATCCTCCCCAAGATAATTCAGGAGCTCATTCTCTACTAAGATCAAGGCATGATCCACATAGAATAATGAGGAAAGTCCAAAGGCAAATATACTCTTATGCATACTCAAATATATTCAGAACCGCCTCCTATGTCGCCATATGCAGACTCATTGGGTGGCTATCCGAAGATCCTTCAACTCCTGTCGAGCCGGCAAGGTCAGCCTCATACTCAACAACCACCAAATGGACCAGCCAACCTGGATCCTATTAGGTGAATGTCATTAATGCATCATCATCTTTTGGTCTTCCCCGGTCATCAGTGGGGGAGCATTCAAATCCATATTTATCCAGTCAATCGTATACAAATGTGCATCTTCTATAATAAGCTTCTCATTTGCAACAAAGAGCACCAAGTTTATACTTGACAATCTCAGAAGGCAAAGTCTGGTTTCCATACTTGAACCAGCATCATATATCTTTCAGAGTGAAAGGTGATGTATGACTATTGTCTGGATCTCCATGATTTGGTCGAAACTCATATCTGGGAAGGAAAAATTGATCAATATGGGAATTCTTTGGCGCCATCAAATAAGGTGTCACAACGAGCCTATGGTTCAAGTCCAGAATCCCAAGCTCTATATCCAAAGATATGTGAATATTATCATCATCCACTGGGCTATGGACGATACAGAGTCAAAGCCGAAATGGAGCAATTCAAAATTGATCTTTTCAATACAGAATTAGAATATCAAAAGAAGCTGCGACAAAGCCAATCTCCCAGCAAGCAGAAGAGTTCGTGGATCATTATCACCAACTCCCATCTTCAATTATTGAAGAAGCAATTAATGCGACCTTTGTGAATGGGTCACTGTCGGCCCTCAAAATCAGCCAGTTCCAAAAGAGTCAACAACTCTACAGTAAGAGGCGGCTCCAACAAGAGAGGCATCTCCAAATCATCTTCAGAGCAAAAAGTCATAAGCTCACTTAAAGCTCCTCAGGTATGAAATAAAAATATATACATATATATATATATATAAACAAACAAACAAAGAATAATAATAATAATAATAAAAGAAGAATGAAAAAGAAAAAGAACAAATGTAGCGTGATGCTGCTGCTGAGGTACCTCAGATATCAATTAAAAAAAAAACTCTCCAGAAAAGGGGGAGCATCAATTCTCAGCATGATTTAAAAAAAATGGCTTAGGACTTAGGACTTAGGGCCTAGGACGTAGGGCCTTAGGGCCTAGGACTTAGGGCTTAGGGCTTATTTGAAAGAATATACTCCTTCTAGATCTTCTGATAAAGCTACCCTCGGTCAATATACCTATGGGATAAGCTAGAATGAAAAATCCAGCTCTGGGACTGGCTCTATCAATTACAGGAGAAAGCTCTAGAGAAGGAGAAGCATCATCTCTCAGCATGATCATGCTGACATACCAGCGCTGGCCGGTAAATAATCATCATCACAAGAAAGGGCGTGGTAAAGAGCAAAAGCTGCAGCTACCACTTCCGAGAAGCCTGACATTACAAAATCAAGCAAAGTCATACTTTTTCATGGCAAAGAATCAAAGCCTCTTCCTAAAGATGATACAGGTAGAATCTTATGTCTTCAATCCCTCAGATGAAGAATAAGAACTGCCCAATATGCCTTCTCATACAAAAGAAAAGAGCCAAAGTCCCCATGTCTCATCAAATGAGCCGAACAACGCTCCTCCCTCTTCAAATGGAAGGCTGATGATTCCTATCTCTCAAAAGAAATCTGTCAAGCCAAAGAAGCCATCTGAATCCTTGATTGAGGGATCTCCCTCATCAGATCAGACACGTGCCAAGACTGATGACAAAATTCTTCAGCAACTCAAATCATTCCCCGTCAACCTTACTGTCTAGAAGGCAATTGTTGGAGTAAGGACTTGAGGGAAACTCTCGTCAAAATACTCCAAGAAACAAAAATATATGAAGCTCATATGGCTGATTTCCAAGCTCAATATATGAAGCACTGGCAGCAAATGTCACCTTCACAGATAAAGGAATGCTATTATGTCACAATCGTCCTTTATATATATATGAAGGGACAAGTCAATGGCAACAATTGAGTCAGATCCTGGCCGATCTGGGGGCATCTATCAATATAATGCCTTATAAAGCCCTTGAATCTCTACATCTCATGCCTCATGTGCAACAGGTAAAAGATGTACGAGCCACTGGTTTTAAAACCAAAATTCAAAAGAAGCCATTGGAAGAGTCACTGTCAACTTAATTCTTAGAAGCTTCACCACCAAGGTAGCCTTCTATATTATTGATGCTGATACAACATACAGAATATTGCTTGGAAGACCTTGGCTATAAAAATTTTGGGTCATCCTATCGACACCACATCAATGCATCAAATATGCAAAAGAAGGAAAGCAGTATACAGTCTTTGCTGATTAAACCCCGTTTCGGGAAGATGAATGCAATTTGACTAATGCCACTTTATATCTTGGAGGGCCAATTCCTCAACCCCTTGCCCAGTCTAAAGGGAAGGGTAAGCAACTTAAATGTTCAGATGAAGACAGAGACTGGCAAGCTTTTTGTGGTAAACAAAGGCTTTGCCAATCACCTGCAAAGAATTCTCAAAGCAAAGTAATCCGCCCAGAATGGCGAGGTATCAGTTATGAAGCTGGCCACATAAGTCAAGCCATCAACGGGAGTATTCCTCTACCTCCCAGTCACATGCAAATTTTACTCTCCAAGGCAAGATCAAAGTGTTCGACGATTGAAAAACATTCGTCGTCAAATATCGGGGAATGGAAATAGACCCCGACAAAATCAAGGCGATCCAACAGCTGCCAATGGCCTTCGGCAAATTAATGAAGAAAGATACTCCCTTCATCTGGGATCAAGAATGCCAAATCGCCTTCAAGCAGGTCAGGGAATATCTTCTCACTCCACCAGTGTTGGGGGGCACCAATTGCTGGGAAGCCTCTCATACTTTATATTGTAGCTATGGAAGCTTCTCTGGGGGCTCTATTAGCACAAACAAATGAAGAGGGCAAGGAGCAACCTCTATATTATCTCAGCAGAAAATTAATCAGTCCGGATGTTCACCTTTCCCTTGGTATATGGAGCGGAGGCAATGATACCTATAGAAATTGAAATGGCATCCTATCGGGTGGCAATCCAAAATGAACTTCAAAGTCAAGATCAAAGCTAAATAGAAAGAAGACTTGGGGAGCTCTCTAATCTCGAAAGAAGGCGACTTGAAGCATACAAATATCTTCAAGCATATCAAGCCAGAATGGCTCGTGCATTCGACAAACTAGCAAGACCAAGAGCATTCAAGCAAAGAGACCTCGTCATGGTCAAATGCAGAGAAGCAATAGCAAAAAAAGGGTCGTGCTACAAATTGCAGCCTACTTGGCTTGGTCCATGCATCGTCACTTTGGCATATGAAAAAGGTGCATATCGGCCGGTTGACCATAAAGGTACTGTGCCCTTTCCTCCACTCAATGGAAAACACCTGAAACTATACCATGCCCTAGAACATGAGTTCCTCGGCCAATCATCAAAAAAATCCAATCACCCAGATAGGCAGAAAGCTAGAAAGGAATGAAAGAGGCCCTCTTTGAGGATCCATTCTGAAATGGAAGCTTACCATAAATGAAGACAAAAGAATCAAATACCCACATGTCCATCATACAATCCTCCAATCCCTGTAGGAGCATGAAGCCAAAGGTACTCCATCCTGCATATTCCACTTTTCACCAAACTCATATTTCAAAACCATAGCCAGCAAACCACAAAGGTAGGCACCATCATATTCAAATCCCAAATATAATCAGCAAGCCACCAAGGCAGGCCATATCCGAAATCCAATCCAAATCATAGCCAGCAAGCCACCAAGGCAGGACAAATCAGATATCCAAATACAATTCCAAATCCAAATTCCAAAACTATAGCCAACAAACCACAATGGTACGCTATATCAAGTCCAAATTCCAAAATTCATAACCAGCAAACCACAAAGGTAGGCTATATCAAACCCATACTCCAGTCATAGCCGACAAGCCACCAAGGCAGGCCTTATCCAAATATAATTCCAAATGCAATTCCAATTCTATAGTCAGCAAACCACAAAGGTAGGCTATATTAAAATCCAGTCATAGCCAGCAAGCCACCAAGGCAGGCTATATCTGAAATTCAAATCCCAAAATATAGCCAGCAAGCCACCAAGGCAGGCTATATCTGAAATTCAAATCCAAATTCATAGTCAGCAAGCCATCAAGGCAGGCCATATCTAAAATTCAATCCAAAATATAGCCAGCAAGCCACCAAGGCAGGCTATCTGAAATTCAAATCCCAAAACATAGCCAGCAAACCAAAAAGGTAGGTTATATCAAATCTAAATTCCAATCTATAGCCAAAAGCCATCAAGGCATGCTATACCAAATCCAATCCAAAATAATAGCCAGCAAATCACAAGGCTATATGATACCAGCCATTAAGTCATATCCAAAGCCAATTCAAAACCCAAAGTCCCACCAGCAAACCACCATGGTAGGTGATATCAAGTTTAAATTCCAAGTTCATATCCTAAGGCCATCAAGGCAACTCATATTCAAATACAATCCCAAATTCATAGTCAGCAAACCATCAAGGCAGATCATATCCAGATTTGATCCAAAACCACATGCACCAAACTATAAATGCCAAAATAAATCAAACCCAGAATACCAAATATAGCCACAAACCATCAAGGTAGGCTGAACCAAATAGAAGCCTGAAATTTCATATCTTAGCCATAAGCCACCAAGGTAGGCTAAATCAAAACCAAAATCAAAATCAAAATCAAAACCAAAACCAAAATCAAAATCAAAACCAAAACCAAAACTAAAGCCAAAATCAAAACCAAAACCAAGTCCAGAGCCAAATCAACCTAAATCCTATATCCAAAATCCAAAAGCAAAATCAAAATCTCATATCCCATCCAGAATATCACAAAGATAAACTGACATGTCCATATCCAAATCCGAAAACAAACCAATCTCAACTCCAATACAAATCCAAATGTAAATCCCTTATCCCTGCCCCAAGCCATCAAGGATGGGCGGAATTCAAACCCAAAACCACAAATCCAAACCTAAAACTCCATGCCAAAGTCTATATCAATATCCAAAATTAAGCCTGAAACAAAAGTAAACCCAAATCTCATATCCATATTCAAACTCAAATCAAAATACCACAAAGGTAAGTCACCACCCATCCCACAATCAGACCACCATCCATTCAACTACCCAAACCAGTCGAGTACTCACCAGTCAGGTCAAAAAAAAAGAAAGAAAGAAAAGGGGTTAAAAATAGAGATACCCCGATGGACTCAAGTATACAATTCACTGTATGCTTGAGGGTAAAAAGATTAAAAAAATCCAGCTGAGGTGAAAACCCAAAAGGGCGCTTCAGGCAAAAATGGATAACCCCTCAACGTGAAAACCCGAAAAGGCACGTTGGAAAAAGCTAAAGGGGGCCAGTCTTGGTGAAAACCCGAAAGGGCGCTAAGGCTGGTAATGTGAAATAAAAAAGAGATAAAAGAAAATAAAAATGAAAAGGAGGATTTCTCAATCCTTCATTCATACATCCACAAAGCTATAAATCACCACATCACAAACTTACAAAGGGTGACAGATACCACATGCAAAATAGAAAGGAGATCAAGGCAACAAGCCCAATATACAAATGTTATGTTGTGAAACAAAGGCAGGAAGGCTTCTTCCTCTCCAGTCGTTCAAATCCAAGTGCAAATCCCTTATCCCGGCACTAAGCCATCAAGGAAGGCGAAATTCAAATCTCAAAGCCAAACAATAAACACCATTCCAAAGCCTATTCAAAACCAAGTCCAAAGCTAAGTCATACCCAAAATCTCGTATCCATATCCAAACTCGGATTCAAAATACCATAAAGGTAAGCCAACATGCTCATGTTCAGACTCAAATCCACATCCAGATCCAAATTCCAAATCCGAATTTCCAATCATTGGTCAAATTCAAATCTCAAACCACATCCGAATACACCACGCATTCTACAACCAAACCCTTAGCCATTCAATTATCCAAGTCAGTCGAGTCCTCAACAGTCAAGTCAAAAAAAAAAAAAAGGGTTAAAAAATAGAGATACCCCGATGGACTTAAGTATACGGCTCACTGTATACTTGAGGGTAAAAAGATCAAAAAAATCCGGCTGAGGTGAAAACCTGAAAGGGCGCTTCAGGCAAAAATGGGTAACCCCTCAACGTGAAAACCCGAAAGGGCACGTTGGAAAAAGCTAAAGGGGGCCAGTCTTAGTGAAAACCCAAGAGGGCACTGGGATTGGTAATGTGAAAAAAAAAGAAAAGAAAAAAAAAAGGAGAAAGAAAAAGAAAAGAAAAAAAAGGGATGGAGGAAAATGAAAAGGAGGATCTTCATTATCCTTCACCTTGTATTTACAAAGTCACAAGTCACTCTCTGTACAAATATACAAAGAGTGGCGATTGCTATGTAAAGGTCAAATAAAGAAAAAAAAGCAAGACAATAAGCTCGGCATGTAAATATTATACTGAAAAGCAAAGGCAGGAGGGCTTTTTCCTCTTCAGCCGTTCAACTGCCTTGGCTTTGGAGGTTGTCAGCTGGCGGAGGTGCCACTTTCGTCTTTTACATAGGCAACTTCTTCTTCAGAATCTTTGGCCTCATCTCTGGCCTCCTGATTCAAAGAAGACCTCTCTTCATCAAGCTCGCATTCCAACCGGGCAATGTTCTCCTTCCCGACAACCATGCTCAACACCATCGTCACTCGCAGCATCGCCTACTTGAAAGGCAAAATAAGCTTGAAACTCAAAAAATGGGCTCCCTGCATCTCCCCAAAAATAGAAAGAGAAGATTGGCCACAGATACAGAATATGAATCCATCATCCCCCAGAGAAGAGTTGATCACAGAAGACCTGGTCACCTGAATACAAGGAAAGAAAGTCAATATTAGAAAAGAAAATATCATCTTTAAAGACTGTATATAAGCTCAGTAAAGGAAGTCACCTGCAGGAGTTGATTCCCTGGCAGAATATTCCTTGGCAGGCATCGGATATAAGCCCCGACAGGAGCAAAAGAATACTGTTCCGTCGAGACTCTCAGCTCAGCAAATGCAGAGGCACCGTCATCCGTCACGGCTATCTCAAGAAACAGACAATCGAATGGTGGTTCATGATCATCAACTTCCGGCATAAAATCGGCAGCTGCCCGTGAGAAATTCTCACGCTCCACTCCACAAAGGAGAGGAGGACCTCCAGGCAAGGAGGCATGGCCGCCCGAAGCAATCGGACCGGCACTTTTCCTCATCTGTCTCGTCATCTGAGGTAGATAAGTCAAAAAGAGAAGAAAGGATAAGTAATAAATCAAGAAGAAGAGTCATGAATGACAATGATGAGAGAAGAAAAGAAAAGAAAGTCACCGCCAGATGAGGCGGACTCCGCCACCCTCCTTTTTCCAACTCTCTTGGGTCTGGAAGAAAAGGGAATATTCAAATGAGCTTCACTATTCCTGTCTCCAACAACTTCCGGAGCAAGGATGGTTGAGAATTCAAAACAGATATGAAAAAAAATGATGAATGGAGTAGAAGAGAAAGGAAAAAAAAGGAGAAAGATAGCCGCGAAACCAAGAAGGTCAACCTCAGTAGCCGAATACCATGTCAAATCATGTCAAATCTCGGACAAAGCCGAGAAGACAAGATTCAAGAAAAAGATGTCAAATCCAATCCAAGTAAATGCCAAAAAGACAAAGCTCAGGAAAGTGATATCAGATCCAACTGCGAATCAAGTCAGAATCACAAGTCAAAAAAAAAAAAAAAAATCTCTCAAATCAAGTTGTTGAGCAAAGTCAGAAAGACGAGTCTCACCAATTGAGTCCTCAATCAATTCAAGTCCACAACAAAGCCAGAAAGGCAGATCTAAAAAAAAATCCCTGAGATGAAATCCAGAAGGCAAAGACACAGGCAAAGGAAGCCAAAGTCAGTACTGAGTAAATCCAAGGAAGCGGAGCTGATCGCTCAGCACAAGAAACATGACAAAGTCAATCGTTGCCCGAGGTTGTTGACTTCACAGTGCAAGTGCTGAAGTGTGTCAACTGTGGCTACAACTTTCCGATTCAAGTTTATTGTCAAGTCATGAAGAACAGAAGCACAACTCGAGGAACGCACGGGACGTCCTCCTCCGCCTTCGGCTTCGGCGCACTACCCGTGGGGGGCATTTGTGGACACAAAAAAAAATTTTGTGCCAATTCCCCATTAAATCTCCATTCCCAGAATTTCCCCCTTCCCTTAAACCGATGGAAGCTTTCCCCCTAACCGATGGGGCTACCATCGGTTAAGGGGTAAAGCCCCCTTAACCGATGGTAGCCCCATCGGTTCATGGTTGTAGGTTTCGCCCGAAACCGAAACCGACACGGCGAAACGTGTCAGTTTCGGCCTTGGGCGACACGAAACCGGACTGGAACACTGTTCCGGTCCGAGACTTAATGGTTCGGGCGAAACCGAAACCGACACCACCCGGTGTCGGCCCGAAACCGGCGACACCGGGCGAAACCCGATGCGAACTCCACTGAAAAGGGAGTTCGCGTCCCGTGACCCCCTCAGATCTGAGATCTGAGGCAGAAGGGGGTGGACACTGCCGCAAGGGGGTGGTTTCGGCTTTTCTTGGGGGGGATTTTTTCTGCCGAAGGTGGGAGGAGAGGCAGGGGCGCAAGGGGGGAGGGGGACGCTTCGCTGTATGTATTATTTTTTTGCTTTAGCCTTTCCCTTATAAAATTTTTCTTCTGGGGGCTCCGCCCCCAGAGACCCCCGCAAGGGGCGCTGCCCCCTTGACCCCCGCGACCTGACCAGGCAGGTCGATCCCCGCGACCTGACCGCGCAGGTCGATCCGCGTGCGAAGGAGCATATTTGAGAGTTCGGGCTCCACATTTGAACAATAAGTGATATGTTTGATTGTTTTAGGTTCCAAGCAGTCTTTTATGTCATTCTACTTACATATTTTTGTGCTTTATTTTTTTATTGTAGGACCATGGCTAGAGCTGGAGAAGAGCAAAGCCAGGGACTAGATGATCCGGGGTGGGCTCATTTCACTTTAGTTGATGCTAGTAAAAAGAAAGTAAAATGCAATTATTGTGGGAAAGAGATATATGGAGGAATTACTAGAGGCAAACAACATCTAGCAGGGGTAAGAGGAGAGGTCAAACAATGTGACATAGCTCCCCGAGGGGTGAGGAAGAAGATGCATCGAATATTCCATTAACATGTCACCCAATGTTAAGAGAAAAGGTCAAACAATGTGACATAGCTCCCCTAGTGCATTGTAATGTTTAGGTATGAAAATTTAATTTTTACAGAATTTTATTGTGTTTGTAATATTTATAATAGTGCAAGACGACAACATCATTCCATGTTTATTGTTTAACTCTTAATATATATACATCGAATATTCCATTAACATGTCACCCACATATATCTGTCACTTAATCCAATTTTTTTCAATCTTATATGCATGTCCACTAGTTCTTTTTGTGTTGTGATGAATTTTTATATTTTTACAGATTTATTTGAGTTTTTTTACAATTTTTTTGTCAACTTTTATAGGTTTCGGACGGTTTCGTCCGAAACCGACAACGTTTCGGTTTCGGCCCTACCCGAAACCGAAACCGAAACCGACACCCTCATCCTTGCATCGGTTAGTGGCACTACCATCAGTTAGAAGAGGGACTCCCTCTAACCGATGGAAGTTCCATCGGTTAGAAGGGGGAGAGTCCCCTAACCGATGGGACTGTCATCGGTTAGGGGAGTCCCTACCCCTAACCGATGAGGGTTTCATCGGTTAGGAGGGGTTCCCCTCTAACCGATGAAGGTCCCATCGGTTAGGAGGGGTTCCCCTCTAACCGATGGAGGTTCCATCGGTTAAAGGCCTAACCGATGGAACTCTCATCGGTTAGAGAGTTTTTCCCCTCTAACCGATGGAACCTCCATCGGTTAAAGGGGATAGCCCCTAACCGATGGAACCCCCATCGGTTAGAGGGGCTATAACCCTCTAACCGATGGTAGTCTCATCGGTTAGAGGGAATTTTCCCTCTAACCGATGGAACTCCCATCGGTTAGGGGTCCCCATCCCACCATTGTAAGGGGGGGGCCTTCCCCTATAAAAGGCACCCCCATTCCCCCCATGAAGAAGAGGAGGCCAACCCCCCATAAGGAGCTACAGCCCTCTTCTCAAAGTGCTGTCCCCCATTTTCTAAAATCCCGAAAGAATAGAAAAATCCCAAATTCTCAAAACTTCCCGATCTCCTCCTCAAGCTCCCCTCTTGTGTGAAAGTACTGGCCCCCCCCCTTCCTTGTTCGAGCAAAGTGAGAAATCGAGAGATCATCTTCATACGGCAGCGGCAATTCTCTCTTCTTAAGTCCGTAATAACGGCACCGGCCCCCATGGGCTATAGGGTTTAAATACCGTCCCTACGTGGACACATGGTATTTAAATACCTTTGTAATTCATGCTCTGAATGCTACGCATCCAGACGCATATGTGCCACCTCCCATCGAGTGCTAAGTCTCTGGGATGGTGTGTTTGTGTTTATATGTATGTGTTTCTTAGGGGAGACTCTGCCCAAGTGGAGATTCTACCCGAGAACATATTCGTATATTCGCAAATTTGTGTTTTTATGTATATGTTTCTTAGGGGAAACTCTGCCCAAGTGGAGATTCCGACTAAGGACATATCCATAAGCCTCAAATTTGCACTTATGCATATATGCTTTCTCGGGAGGAAACTCTGCCCATGACAAAGTTCCTTATGAAGAAACATGTCCATGTGACCACAGACTCGTATTTATATGCATATGTTTCTTAGAGGAGACTCTGCCCAAGCGAAGATTCTGCCTAAGAACATACCCGTATATTCGCAAATTTGCATTCATATGTATGTGTTCCTTAAAGGAAACTCTGCCCGAGCAGAGACACCTTTCTCAGAAGAAACTCTGAGGAGCTCCTGCCTTAGAAGGAATATAGCTCGGGAACATATTCATAAAAATTGCAATTTTGCGTTTATACGCATATGTTTCTTAGCAGGATTTCCGTTTGAGTAAAATCTTTGCCTAAGAACATATCCATATAATTACGAACCCATATTTATGTGGATATGTCTCTTAAAGGGGACTCTGCCTAAGTAAAGATTCCGCCTAAGAACATCTCCGTATAATCATAAGTTTGAATTCATATGAATATATATCCCAAAGGAGACTCTGCCTCGGTAGAAATACCTCTCGTGATGGAAACTCTGTTCAAACGGAGATACCGCTCGAAAATATATTCATAAGATGGCAAATTAATAATTATACGCATGTCTCTCAGAAGGAATTTTGCTTAAGCAAAGGTTCTCCCCAAAAGCATATTCGTATAATCTTCCTTGAAGACGTTTTGTCTAAGCAGGGGTTCTGCCTCAAAAAACAACAAACTTTACAACTCTGCACTCATATACAAAAGAAAACTCTGTCTAAGTAGAGATTCTGCAAGAAATATATACATACATCTGATCAAGCAGAAATCCCGTCAAAAATACATCCACATATTCACAGCAGAATTGTATCCATATGGATAAGTTCTCGGAGAGAAACTCCGTTGTGACAAGGACCCTAATAGAGATGTCTCCATATGACTGCAAAATCATGACCATGCAGACAAAAAAGGAATAAGAAAAGAAGCTCTGTTTAAAGGGAGGCTTTGCCCCAAAAACAATATACCATGAAATTTCATAATTCACAATCAAAGTTGTACTATAAATCCACACAGCAATTCTGTCCATGTAGAAGTGCTGCCCGAATTCTCAATATGCCCGAAGCCCAGAAACAATCTGCGGGTGTATACTCATTTCAAACAAAATTTCAAATCAAACAGCATATTTTGAACCTCAAACGGGTCCAGGAATATATACCCGTTCCATTTTCAAAATCATATTTTACACCCAAGGAAAATAGGCAGTCACACCATTTCATACCATTCAAAATGAAACAAACTCGAGCATTTTCGAAGAGTAAAATGCATTCTCAATAAAAAAAGGGAAAATATCATATTAGGACTTTCTAAATTCTTTACATATATATGTTCTCATCCTTGCTATGAATGGTATTCGGGTTAAAGCTGGTATTAAATAATACCAAGGGCTTTTAACTCGATATAAATGTAACATCGATTCCGATCGATGGAAGCAGAGGTCCAGCACACGCTACCCTGATCGCCTGTTGATGAAAAGATACGGAATCAAAGAAGTTCAGATTAAAATTGGCGCACCCGTCCGTTCCTCGGACACCAATACCCGTCCGTTCCTCGGACATCAATACCCGTCCGTTCCTCGGACACCAATACCCGTCCGTTCTTCGGACACCAATACCCGTCTGTTCCTCGGACACCAAAACCCACCCTCCGCATCGCGCGGACTTTTTCTCATGTCTACTAGACAGATTGGCACGCCCCGCAAATACCAAAAATCCAAAATATGGGAAATGAATGAATACCATGAACCAAAATGAAATGAAACGAATAAACAAAATTGAGCGAAGAAAAATCCCGTGTCAACACTGGACAATTAATTCAGTTAGACCTGATATTAATTATGTATGCATCCATTGCCCTTGAGATATGGAATCTACTTCAAAGTTATATGGGCAGCAATGTAACCTTGCAAGGACGTATCAGTTAACTAGTGAAATTAACTCCCTAAAACAAATTGACCGGTCTATTACTGCATACTTTAGTGAGTTGGAGATTAAGTGGCAAGAATTTGACTCTTTTATGCAATACAAATGCACTTGCACTGCTGATCAATTCACCTACAACATGTTGAATCAACAAGGTTTTTCAGTTTCTTACTAGTCTTGATGCCCACTATGACTCACTAGTCACTTCAGGGTCAGATCCTTTCTACGAACAAGTTGCCTTCCTTAGAATTAGTGTTCTCAAAGATTCTCAATGAAGAGGGCTGTCATCAAGTGATGTCTGCACCATCCACAGTAATTTCAGCCGCTTCTCTTGGAAGTGAATTCACAGCACTAGTTAATAAAGATACTTCATCCTCTAGACCCAAGAGCAAGGGTACAAAGCACTGTCTCCACTGCAATCGAAACAATCATGATATTAACTTTTGCAGGGAACTCTATCCTGAGAAGAAGCAAACAAATTTAAGAATGGTGTTGGTGGAAAGGGTTGTCGTACGGAAAAAGGGAATGTTGTTGCAACTCAGCCTACTTGTAATACACCGTCAAATCCCTCTAAGAACAGCCCTACTATAATCCAAGCACCAACATTGTCTACTTCCGACATTGATTGTCTACAAAAGAACTTGTCTCAATTTGGCCAAATGGGTACTACTTCTTCAGGTACCATCAAGACAACACTCAGTGCTAGCACTACCCATCCTCGACTCAAGGGCTACAAACCATATGACTGGTATCTCTACTCACTTCACCTCTTATTCATTGTCTTTAGGACAGGACAAAGTAACCATCATCGATGGCACTTGGGCCACTAATGCTGGCAAGGGTCCATCTGTCTTAATGGTCACCTAATCCTTCCTTCTGTTCTTTATGTTCTCTCTGTCTCTCTATCCATTAACCTTCTTTCTGTGAGTAGTATCACAAAATCTCTCAATTGTTCTATAATGTTTCTTCCTTCCTATTATGTGTTTCAGGACCCAAGGACTCGATAGTCGATAGGTGATTGGGAGTGGTCGTGAAGTCGATGGTCTTTATCATCTTGATCCCCCTAGAATTATTGTCATTTAATCCTCAACTTATACTAAAACAAATTAGTCGGCTAGAGATGTCTACTTATGGCATTTCCGGCTAGGTTATCTCCCCTTTAGGTCTCTTAAGCTTTTGTTTCCTCAGTTATTTGATACTAAATCATTAGTCTCTTCAGTGTTAAGTATGTCAACTTGCCAAACATTGTAGAACTACTTTTCCAATTTCAATAAAAAGAAGTTCAGCACCATTTGATCTTGTTCACTCTGATGTTTGGGGTCCCTCTCCAGTTTCCTCTATGGATGGTCATTGATACTTTATCACTTTTATTGATGATTATTCTCACTTTTGTTGGCTCTATTTGTTGCGCTCCCGAGAGGATGTTCCTCAGCTTGTTCAGGTGTCTTGTAAAATGGGCTGAGACCTCAGCCCATTTTACAAGACACCTGGTCTCAGCCCATTTTACAAGACACCTGAACAAGCTGAGGAACATCGTCTGGAAAACACAACAGATAAAGCCATTAAACTTCATTTGACAGGAACGTGAAAATTTTCCGGTCTCATAATGCTCAAGATTATTTTTAAATATATATATATATATATGAATATCTTTATGAAAGAAAAATGAGTGATTCATGAATCATCATGTGCCTACACCTCTCAACAAAATGATATAGCTAAACGAAAAATAGACATATTCTTGAAGTATCTCGAACACACCTTTTCCACCTAGAACTCCCTAAAAATTTTAGGGGGCTATAGTTCTCCATGCCTCCATCTTATAGGATGCCATCTTGTACACTGGACAACTAAATTCCTTCTCTCACTCTTCGTCTGTCTGAGCCTTTGTTCTTTTTGCCATCCCATGTCTTTAGGTGTCTGTGTTTCATTAATCGTCTCATGCCTAGTAACATGAAACTTGATCCTCAGGCTGTTCGGAGAATTTTCTTGGGAGTGTCTTCTACCTAAAAGGGCTATAAATGTTTGGATCCTCATACTAGGAAAGAAATATATTTTTAAGGATGTTACATTCTTTGGAAATCAATCCTATTATACCTCCACTCTAGCTCAAGGAGGATACTCCAACCATATCTTCGATTCCTTTGCCTTTGGTATCTCCTTTGGTATCTGCATTGCCTTCAAGTGTTACAAAATCTCCAGTTCGGCAAAATTCCCAAGGCACTTGGCGCAAGAAGGGACCTTCCACTGAGCTACCATCCTCAATAATCGTCATCTATCTGGTGAGCCTTCCTCTAACTCTGACCTTCCCATTCCACTACAGAAGAGTTCCAGATCTTGGACACAGCATCCTATCTCTAATTTTGTTCCTTATTCTCAATTATTACCTGCTCAGTAATCCAGTACTCCTTTTTGGACACCATTTCTTCTTATCGCCTACCTCATTCATACTTTGAGGCCATCAAAGATCCAAAGTCGGTATAGACAATGAATGAGGAACTCGCAACTCTTTATGCGAATGGTACTTGGCCCTCAGTGGACCTTCCCAAGGGACACAAGTTGGTCGGTTCAAAGTGGACCTACAATACTAAATTTCATATTGATGGTTCTATTGAGCACTATAAAAAGTAGCTAGTTTCACGTGGCTTCACTTAGACCGATATAGATTCTTCAAAGACTTTTGCCCCTGTTGCACGTTTTAAATCTGTGCGAGCTCTTGTGGCACATTTCTCTTAGTCTCTTTATCAACTAGATGTCAAAATTTATAGGAAGAGATATATATATATATGGCACCCTCTCTAAGACTTGATTCAAAGATGAGAGTATGTAAGCTGAATAAAGCTCTATGGGCTAAAGAAATCACCTAGGGGATGATTTGATCGGTTCCGCAAGGCTATGCTATGTTTTGGCTATTCTTAAGGCAATTCAAATTGCACTCTTTTCACTAAATAGCAGGGTGGTAAGGTTGTTATCCTGCTTGTTTATGTGGATGATATGATCATCAGAGGTGATAACGAAGAGGAAATTGAGAAGCTGAAACAAATTTCGCACAGGAATGTGATATTAAAGATTTGGGGAAGCTGAAATATTTCCTTAAAGTTGCTTGTTCCCAGTATTGTTTTATATTTGTCAGAGAAAATATGCATTGGATTTTCTAGAGGAGATAGGAAAACTTGGTTACAAACCATGTGACACTTCGATTGCAGTCAATCATGGTCTAAATGACATAGATGGTGATCTCCTACTTGAGTTAAAACGAGAGAAGTATCAGAGATTGGTTGGTCACTTACTTCATTTGGGACTCACTCGCCCTGACTTGACATATGCTATCAGCGTAGCACTTAGAGTTCCACATATGAAAGCGGTTGAAAAGATACCTCGCTACATCAAGTCATATCCTGGACAAGGACTTTTATTTGCACAGAAAAAATAACTTGTTGATTGAAAGTTACTCTGATGCCGACTGGGCAAATTCTAAAGATGGCAGGAGATCAACTACTGATTATTCCTTGTTTTTGGGAGGCAATCTTATTTCATAGAGAAGCAAGAAACAGTGTTGTGCAAGGTCCAGTGCTAAAGCGGAATATCGAGCCATGGCCAACTGTGTTACTGAGATGGAATGGCTGAAACTATTTCTAAGGGACCTTGGTGTTCGAAATTGCCTACTAGTGAAGCTTTACTGTGGCAACAAGGCAACAATCAATATTGCAAATAATCCTGTCCAGCATGATCGGACAAAAGACATTGAAATTGATTGCCATTTCATCATAGGAAAAACTTGATTCTAGAGACATTTGTCTATCATATGCAAAGTCACAGGATTAGGCTGGTGATATTTTTAAATAGGGCAATCAACTACTTAGTTTCAACGTTGTTTAAGCAAGCTGAGTATATTAGACATTTAGACTCAGCTTAAGGGGGAGTGCAGTAGCAGTATATAGAGGGGCAATTTAGTCCCTTATTTTATGTTTTCTATAGTTAATTAGTTATTAGGGTAGTTTTATTATTTATCCCTGTTTTAAGTGGTGTAGTTGTCCTGCTTGGAATTTTCTAGCTTGTAACTACCCTAATTGATATAGTCACAGGGTTAGAGAGGCCGCAGGTCTATTCTTGGGCTATGGTTGCTCTCTCTCCCTTCTTTCTCTTCTTTTTCCTCATGCTCAACCTATTCTCTCTTGAAACTTAACAACTCATATCATCATCATCATCATCATCACCAGAGTCTTATCCCATTACTTGGGGTCAGATACATGAATTCTGTTCCGCCAAATATTCTATCAAGTGCTATATTAGTGTTTAAACTCAATAAGCTCATGTGCTTCCTAATAACATCGCACCATCTCATTTTAGGCCTTGCTCGAACTCTTTCACTAATATCCACTAAGATTTAGTCACATCTGTTAATCGACGCTGCGTTAGGGCAACAATGAGTTTGTTCAAACCACCTAAATCTATTTTCTCACATTTTACTATCAATTAGACCTATCCCCAAATCCTCACAGAAGCAGTCATTCATAATCTTATCTTTCTTCGCCTTACCACACGCCTATCTCAAGTTCTCAACATCCTTATCTTTGCTATACACATTTTGTTAATGCGTTCCTTTTGTACTGCCCAACACTTGATACCATATGACAAAACAGGTCTCACGGCCGTTCTATAAAACTTCCCTTTAAGTTTTATAACTATACGACGATCACAGAGGACTCCTAATGCATTTCTCCATTTTAGACAGTCTGTCTTAATCTTGTGTGCAACATCATCTTAAATCACTCCATTCTCTTAGATGATAGACCCTAAATACCGAAAGCTACTAGTCTTAGGAATGTTTTGTCCATCAATGAGAGCCATATCTTCTGTAAAATCCTCTCATTACTATAATTATAATGCATAAACTCTGACTTGCTCTACTGATTTTAAGATCTATATACTCTAAGACATGCCTCCAACTTTCTAACTTAACATTTTAACACAAATATTTAGATCAGAATTCATGCAAAGATCTAACATTATTTAAAATTAACAACTCATATATGCAATACAAATGAACTTCCACTACTAATTAAACCCTTCACCTACAGCATGTTGAATCCAGGGAATCAAAACTCGGCCAACTCGGGATCGGATCGCCGAGTTGGCTCGGTTTTGGCCCCTCCGATCCGAGCCGGGGTAACCTGTCCGGTCCCCTGCGCTCGGATCGTTCGGGCTCGGCTGGGCTCGGCGGGATCGCCGAGCCGGGCCGGTCCGCCGCGGATCGGCCCAGACCGGGGCGATCCGAGCCCCAACGGCTAGTTCAGAACTAGACGTTTTCTAGCCGTTGGGGACTGTTCCCCAACAGCCAGAAACGGCTCTTTGGAGCCTTGGAGGCCTTGGGGGTCTATATAAACCCCCAAAGGCCCCCAATATGTTCTAAACTCAAGTTTTGAGTTCTCCTCCCCTCCTCTCAATATTTTGGGCATTCTCTCTCTCTCGGGCGCTATTTTGCACTATTTGGGAGGCGATCTCATCTTTCACACTCTTGGGATTCTTGTTCGACTATTCGGGCTCTCTCACACACACTCTTGGCCCGAACTCTTGGCTGCGATTCATCTCCCTCTCTCTCATCCGCAAAAAAATTATTTATTTTCTGTTTTTTTATTATTTAACTTCTTTTTTTGTGTTGTAAGTGATGGCCGCCGAAGGTGGTGCTGCTCCGGCTCCCCATTCTTCAAGCAAACCTCCTAGCACCGATCCCGCTTGGGCTCATGGTATCGTTGTGGACATGGCTCGAAGGAAGGTCCAATGCAAATATTGTAACCGGGTCTTATCGGGCGGCATATTTCGTTTGAAACAACATCTAGCGGGAATTAAAGGTGAGGTGGCACCATGCTCGAGAGTTTCTGCTGAAGTTCGAATGCAATTTTGTCAATATATGAAGGAGAAAGAGACATCCAAAGCAAACACTAGTAGAAGACGGCAACAAATCCGGGAAGATTTGTCTGCCCCTCCTCGAAGGTCCGTAGATTTACCAAGAGGGAGACAATTCTTTGATCTTGATCAAGATGAAGAAGGTTAGTAATTAGTTAACTTACTTTTGGAACATTTATTTTACTTTAAGGCTTTAATCACCCTCCGACCCTCATTCTATTTCTATCTCATATTATAGAACAATTTCGTCGGGCATCGAAAGCAAGTCGAAGGTCTAATGCGGAAGAGGACTATCTCCGACGTACCGGTCATCACGTTGGTCAAGGTAGTGGCCATGGGGGTAGCGGACAAGGGAGTTCAAGTGCTGGAATGAGTTCAAATATACCTGAGGTTCCAGTGGATATCCCTAGAGACGGAGATCCTAGAGTGGGACCAATAGACCCATTTCTCACCAGGCGAAGGGAGAAGCAACCATCCATTTCTGCAGCATTCAAGAATTTGAAAATATGCAAGGAGAAGATAGGGAGAGCGACGTCAAGATGGTTCTTCTTCAACAGCATACCGGCTAATGCAGCAAAAGGACCATATTATGAGTCCATGATGGAGACTATTGGTGAAGTGGACAAAGGGGTGGAAGGCCCTACTTCATATGAAATCTACAACAAATACTTGGATATGGAGGTTGAAGATATGAAGGCATATGTTTCCACATTTGAACGAATATGGGATGAATATGGTTGCACGTTAATGTGCGATGGATGGACAGGTATGTACAAGTGTTTGGCTAGTTAATTGTTATTCACTTATTCATTAATAAGACATAGGTTTTAATTTTTCATATGGAATTGTGCAGGCATTACACGAAGAAGTATGAGAAACTTCTTAATCTACTGCAAAGCAGGGACTGTTTTTTGGAAGTCGGTAGACGCTTCTGGCAAGGTGAAGAATGCGGACTACCTATTTCAGTTGATGGATGACATGGTGCAGGAGATTGGAGAGAAAAGAATTGTCCAAGTGGTAACCGACAATGCAGCGGCTTTCAAGTTGGCGGGCCAAAAACGAATGGAGAAAAGGGAACACTTGTATTGGGTTCCTTGCTCCGCGCACTGCATTGACTTAATGCTAGAAGACATTTGTGAAGATCCAATGGTGGAAAATGTGGTCAACAATGCAAGGTTCGTAACCACTTTCATCTACAACCACAACAACATATTGGACATCATGAGGACGCATACACATGGACGGGAGTTGCTTCGGCCAGCACCTACAAGATTTGCATCCCAATATATTGCATTGGATAGCATAAATGGGCAACGTAGCAACCTTATTAGGATGGTAGCATCGGAAGAGTGAGAGAACTATATGTCCCGACATGCTCCTACACGGGTGAGGGAGAAGGGAAAGAAGGTGACCGATATTATCCAATCAAAGCCATTTTGGAAGGGGGTCCAAAATGTGTTGAATGTAGTAGAACCGCTTGTTCGAGTGTTAAGGGCGGTAGATGGGGAGAGGAGATCCGAGATGGGTTACTTGTACGAGGCTATGGATCGAGCAAAGGAGCTTATCCAAATGAACAACAAAACAATGTATGCCAAGTGGTGGGAAATCGTAGATCGACGATGGGAGCACACATTGCATCAAGATCTTCATGCTGCAGGTAAGCATAACACTTCAACTCTTGTGAATTGTGATTACATATTATTTACAACTCATGTTTTAACATTTATCTTCTACATGTAGGGCATTTCTTCAACCCCCAATACATATATAGGACTGATGGGAGGAGGGAGAACTATGACAATTCCTCCGAAGTGTTGATTGGGGCCAAAAATGTAATCAAACGGATGCTAGACAATGAGGATAGGGCAATCATAGCATGCAAACAAATGCATGATTATAGACTTCAACTCTACCACTTTGGTACTAGCACAGCACAACGAGCTGCTCAGATTTTGAGTCCAGGTTAGAAGTTACTCATCATATTTATTTGCCTGTAGAATGAGTTGGTTCTATTAATTCTATTTTCTAAAACATTATACATGCTTCATTTACAGCGGATTGGTGGTTGGATCATGGAAGAACTTATGGATATGAAGACTTGGCCTATGTAGCTATTCGGGTTTTAAGCCAAACAACGTCTGCCACAGGGTGTGAGAGAAACTGGAGCACATTTGGCTTGATCCACACAAAACAAAAAAACCGCTTGAAGTCTGCACGTCTTGAGAAGTTGGTATTTTGCCACTACAACATGAGATTGAAGCTTAAAAACCTCCAATTAATCAACAAGTTCAAGATAGAGAGAAATATAGATCCTCGGGGCAACAACAAGCTGAAGCAACTCCATCGGAGACAATAGATATAGAAGAAGTTTTTGAGGAGGAACATCCACTACATGCATGGGTAAATGCAAGCACTTCGGTTCAACCAGAGTTCGACCCGCATGATCGTGCATGGGCTGAAGGTAAATGACATTTACAATGTACATGCATCATTTATAAATTATTTATTTCTCATGTTAACATGTTTATGTTTCATTTAGGTGAGCTTGATGATGTGCCTTTGCTTCCGGAGTTTGAAACTCCTCCAGCCCCTAAACGCCAAAAGAAGACAGTGGGTGCAAGAGGAAGGAGCACGAAACATGGCATTAGCATTGCAGACTTGGACACGATCGAGGAAGATATAGATGATGAAACACCGGAGCCAAGCGATAATGTTCAATACCAAACTTCTAATGACTCGACATCGAAGACAAGTACTCCTAGTGAGGGATCCGATCATGGAGGAGATGTCCTAGTTGTCAGCAGTGTACCGCCACCGGCACCGCCACCCGACCCTATTGTATTCACCGGAGAGGAAGACTTCACCCATGCTACTCAAGATCAACATCATGGGAGTAGGGAAGGGAGGGAAGCACAAACCTCAAGTCAACAATATGCACGAAAGGGGAAGAAAGTGGCATCTCAATTACAAGGGCAAGGGCAAGGCCAAGGTGCATCCGAAGATTCGGGATACAATCGCAACTTCATTCCGCATAGACGGAATTGGTTAATGAAGAAGAAGAAGATGCAAGAGGAGTGGGAGCGTCAAGAAAAGCTACGGATGGAGTTTGAGACCATGGAGCAAGCGTCAGATACATCATCTTATGCTTCCACTAAAGGATATTACCAAGGGCAGGGAGGCTACTTGGGATATCCTCAATACCCGGATGCATCATATTACACCGGAGGTGGAGCATATGCACAATCCACTGAGTCCGATTCACATTCACATGACTCATATGAGTCATATGGCTCATATCAAGTGCCTGAAATACCGGGCTACACACCAATCACTATCATATATGCGAACACGGATGCCTATAGTCAATATTTGACTCAATATGAGGCATATTACCAACATTATATGTCTTGGACAGATTATGTAAACCTTATGTCCACACAATATAATGTGTGATTCCAATAAATACAATTTTTTCATGTATTTCAGTTCATAAATACAATGTTCATATATTTCTTATTTTTTCATATTTTTTCTAATTTTTTTTCAATTTTTTTAAGGGGGGCGATCCACCCCCCTTTTGCTTGGCCCAACCCGGTCGGGCTCGGCCCGGCTCGGCCGAGCCGGGCTCGGGATCGCCGGGTCGGATCGGTTTTGGGCCGACCGATCCGATCCCGATCCCCGAGATTTTGAACCTTGGTTGAATCAACCAAGGTTTTTCAGTTTCTTCCTGGTCTTGATGCCCACTATGACTCACTTAGGGGTCAGATCCCTTTTGCAGACAAATTGCCTTATTTAGAATCAATCTTCTCAAAGATTCTCAATGAAGAGGGCCGTCATCAAGTGATATTTGCACCATCCACAGTGATTTCAGCCTCTTCTCCTCTTGGAAGTGAATTTGCAGCACTGGTTAATAAGGATACTTCATCTTCCTCTAGACCCAAGGGCAAGGGTACAAGGCACTGTACCCACTACAATTGGAACAACTGTGATGTTGACTTTTGCTGGAACTCTACCCTAAGAAGAAGCCAGACAAATTTAAGAATGGTGCTGGTGGTAAGGGTCGTCGTACTGCAAAAGGGAATGTTGTTGCAACTCAGCCTACTAGTAATACACGACCCCACCAAATCCCTCTTAGGACAGCTCTACTATAACCTAGGCACCTACATTGTCTACATCATCTATCTACAGAGGATCCTGTCTCAATTTGGCCAAATGAGTACTAGTGTACTACTTTATCTAGAACAGGAATTTGATATTAAAGATTTGGGGGAGCTGAAATATTTTTCAAAATTGAAGTTGCTCATTCCCAACATGGTATTTATATTTGTCAGAGAAAATATGCCTACTAATGAAGCTTTACTGTGTCAACAAGGCAGCGATCAACATTGCAAATAATCCTGTCCAGCATGATCTGACAAAAAACATTGAACTTGATCGCCACTTCATCAGGGAAAAACTTGATTCTGGAGACATTTGTCAGCCGTATGTAAAGTCACAGGATCAAGTCGCTGATATTTTTACAAAAGGGCAATCCGCTGCTCAATTTCAATGTTGTTTAAGCAAGCTGAGTATGTTAATATCTATCTAAGCTTGAAGGGGTTAGGGGAGTGTAGCTGCTGTAGCAACGGTGTATAGAGAAGCATTTTAGTCCCTTGTTTTATGTTTTCTTTTAGTTAGTTATTAGGATTGTCTTGCTGTTTATCCCTATTATAAGGGTATACTTGTCCTTTTGGGAACTTTTGGTTTGTAACTACCCTAATTAAAATCACAGGGTTAAAGAGGCCACAGGTCAGTTTTTTGGCTGCCGTTGCTCCCTCTCCCTTCTTCCTCTTCTTCCTCCTCATGTTCAGTCTGTTCTGCTTAACATGGACGATGGTTTACCCTACTCTTCAGTTTCCTCCTTCGACAGGGTGAACAGTAGTTCAGCAGGACAGACCAGAGAGAAGATTTGAGTGCCATTATAGACAATGGTACATGGCATTACTGACCAAGTTAGCTTTATAAAAAATGACAGATGCTTTCTTGGTTCAAGAGATAAATTAGACCTGATATTGTACTCATAGCTGCTACCTCAACTCGCCCGCCTAATGCCGCAGAAAGAGCAGCTCTTTGGGACAAAGCAGCTTTCTCGTTGCCACTGCCCCGTCGACTGCCAGGATTATGCAAAGCATTTAGTTCCAACTCATCTTCAAGCCACTTCACAGAGCTGACAACCTACAAAAGAATGAATTGCAACATTAACATGAGCTTACACTGACAATACTGTTACAAGTTAATCATCAGAAGATACAAATAACTGGTCCATCAATTTACAAATGAGATCTAGTAGGCTGGCTTGAATTTGTTAAACGTTAATGACAAACATATTTGCATGACCATGTGAATCTAAAACATTAATGGTTGTTAGAATATCTCACTGTGATGACACATTGTGGAAAAGGACAATTATGTATATGATATTTCTTGTTTGGAATATTCTTAACTCTTAAGTACAGACTGTGGATGGCCAACTCATCAGAAAGAAAGTTGAGAATGGAGAGTCCATGACTCCACCTTTCTGTATGATTGATGGTTGGGGATGTCACTTTGAAAGATAACTTCCCCAGCCCTTCTTCTCTCTCTTCCTCACAAAAGTTGTGTAAAATCAGGGACAATGTGCAGTTTGGTAATAATTGTTACTACTGACTGTTGGACCCCGTAAAATTACAATTGGCATCCAAATGGGAATGCCGGAAAATATTCATAATTGATCCAATATTTACTTAAATAATGTTGGGCCTTAGTCTTTTATTAAGTCGAGAGAAAGCTTATTACAAAGGTTGGCTTCAAATTCTTCATTGGAGTACAAACGCTTCGAAGGAGAAGATAATTTCGAGTTCTTCGACGGCACGAAGTCAACAAGACCAAAGTTTCGAAGAAAAATACAACTTCAAATCCACTTGCAAGGGGAACTACCGAGCACTTGCAAGACAAAATACAAACAACTCTTCATCGGAAAGACACCGAGGAATGAAGCTCAAGTCCTCTCGTCACAAGAAGCACGAAAAATACCAAATAACCCCCGGTGAAACCCGGGGGTTATATTTATAGGAAGCCAAGGAGCAGAAGGCCCCTTACTGGAGGGACGGTCCCTCCAAGTAAGGAAGCCCCTGTTGACACGGGGGATTTTTCCTTTTTTGGTTCCAATATCGGATCGAATCGTTCGTTGATTTCTTTTTGGTTCATTCATGGCGTTCCATTTGGTTATTCATTTTATTTCGCATGTTTTGATTTTTGTATTGCGGGGCGTGCCAGCCTGTCTAGCAGACAGAAGAAAAAATCCGCACCATGCGGAGGAAGAATTTTGGTGTCCGTGGAACAGACGGGTGGTGTCCGTGAAACGGACGGGTGGTGTCCGCGAACGGACGGGTGGTGTCCGTGAAACGGACGGGTGGTGTCTGCGAACGGACGGGTGCGCCGTTTTTTAATCTGAACTCCTTGAGTCCCATGTCTATTCTCATCAGGCAATTAGGGTAGCATGTGCTGGACCTCTTTCTCCATCGACCGGAATCGATGTTACATTTACATCGAGTTAAAACTCTTGGTATTATTTAACACCAATTTTTAACCCGAATATCATTCATAGTAAAGGACGAGAAAATATGTACGTTTTTAGAAAATCCTGATTATGACATGTTTTTCCTTTCTTTTGATTATTTTGAAATGCTTTTGCTTTGGGTATTTCATTTTTTTATGACTGCCCTTTTGGAGCTCAAAGTATGATTTTGAGAGGGGAACGGGTATATACCCGTGGACCTATTTGGGGTCTTTCTTCTTTTTGCAAAAGGGTTGATTAGACATTTTTATTTGGGAAAACATGAGGGTTGTTATTGTGAACAGGTATATACCCGTGGATATTGATTCTAAACTTGGGGGTGTTTATGACCCGGAATAACACTTCCGTATTAGAAGGATTGCTGTGTCCATTTTTTTTATATGAGATTCTTTTACAGTGCCTTTTTTGAGCAAAGTCCGGATTTGAGGTAGAGTTTCTTTTCTCCTCATTTCTCACTTGTGCGGGTATGATTTTCGGAGAACATATGAATGTGTCCCCAGGAAGGTTCTTGTCATATTGTAATTCCTGTCCAAAGTCTATTTCCACGGGTATGGTTCTCGTGGAGGTGCATATGTGCCCCCATTTGAAATACTTGGACACAATTCTTGTCTTATTCTCTTTTTTCTTTGGATGTGTGTATGTCATCATAGTCCTTTTGAATGCGCGAGTATGTCCTGGTGAACCTCTGCTTAGGCAGGGCGTCTTTGTAGAGGTATATTTATGTGGGCGTGCTTATATTCATGTGTCCTCGGGAGAAACTTTGCCCGGAGGGATTTGCCCTAAGAAGGTATATGTGTATAAACACAAATTTGCACTTTGTGAATATATTCTCAAACGGTATCTCTATTTGAGCAGAGTATCCGATAGAAAGGTGCCCCCATATGAACAGGATTCCCTTTTGAGAAACATATACACAATGGGGCATATTTGTGATTATATAGATATGTTCTCGGGCGGAGTCTCTATTTGGGCAGAGATTCCACTAAGAAACACATTTATACAAGCATGAAGTTTGTGATTATACGGATATGAATTTAGAGGGAACTTTTGTCCGGACAGGATTCCTTCTAAGAGACATACGCGTATAGGCGCAAATTTGTGATTCTATGGATATATTCTTAGGGGAGTCTCCATTTGGGCAGAGTTTCCCCTAAGGAACATACACATAAGAACATAAATTTGTGAATATACGAATATGTTCTTGGACAGAACCTCCGCTTGGGCAGAGTTTCCTCTAAGAAACATATACATATAACACGAGTTTGTATTTATATGGATACGTCCCCTAAGAGAGATTTTTGCCTAGGCGAGATTCTCCTCAAGGGACATATTTGTATAATTACAAATTTGCGATTTTTATATATATGTTCTTAGACGGAATCTCCACTTGGGTAGAGTTTCGTCTTAAGAAACATATATATAAGAACACAAATTTGTGAATATACGAATATGTTCTTGGGCAGAACCTCCGCTTGGGCAGAGTCTCCTCAAGAAAACATATACATATAAGCACAAAATCCACCATTCCAGAGACTTGCTCGATGGGCGGGGAGAACATGGGTATTTAAATACCATGTGTCCATAGAGACTTGCTCGATATGGACGGCATTTAAACCCCGGGGAATATCACCCCACAGAGACTTGCTCGATGTGGGGGATGGAGGTTAAGAAGGGATGTTGATGACGATTGCGCCGACAACTCTCCTCTCCGCGCCTGGCCTATCGGGCTAAAGAAGGGGATTTGTACCTTCGCACACCAAGCAAGGGGGATTGGAGAATGAGAGAGGGAATGAGCAAATGCTCTTTTCTATTTTTCTGGATTTTTTTCAACAGGGCTTAGCAATCTCCAGGACCCCCTTCCTTTTGGAATGGGGGGGGGTATTTATAGAGGTTTAGGCCCCTTACATGCGGGAGAGAGGGAACCTCCCCCAACCGATGGTGAATCACCATCGGTTGGGGGAGGCCAACCGATGAGGTCACCATCGGTTAGACCCCCTTGATGAGGTCACCATCGGTTGGGTGGCCAACCGATGGTGAATCACCATCGGTTTAAGGGGAATGTCCCCTTAACCGATGGTGACCTCACATGAGGTCACCATCGGTTGGGGTCCCCTAACCGATGGTGACCTCATGATGAGGTCACCATCGGTTGAAGGGGAGAACCCCTTGACCGATGGTGAATCACCATCGGTCAAGGGGAGAACCCCTTAACCGATGGTGACATCATTGTGATGTCACCATCGGTTAGGGGTCTCCTAACCGATGGAGAGAGAGGGGGAGGTTTATAAATACCCCCCCACACCCTCATTTACATATGTGCTGCTTTGGTGAAGGTGCTGCTGGAATTGTGCTTCTCTTCTTGGGGTTCTGCCCGACTTCTCGGCGTTCTGCCCAATCGGAGGGTGCTTCTGCAAGCCTCGGAGTTCTTCCTCGAGCTTGTTTCTTGTACTTGTCCTTCGTACTCGGTCTATAGACCTTGTGCTGCCGGATTTCTTCCGCGCTTGTACTCTGGACGGAGACATATTCTCCTTGTACTTTCAATTTAACCGGGAATCCGGGCGCCATTTTAAGGGCCGGAACTCCCCTGCTGAACTTTGGGGATGAATCCCGCGGATAAGTTTGTAACTTAAATAATCTTGGGGTCATTTTAAATCACAACTTATTTAGCCTCTGAGTAGGCTGTTGATAAATATTGTAACCAGGCCTGTTGATAACCAACATTTAATCTTTGTGGTTCAACGACCCCTTTCATCATATCCATGACTTGAACGATTGTCCGCCACAAATAAGCTTCAACTAGCCAAGCCGTCGGACCATTGTCTGATGGATTCTATAACTTCTGCTGATATAAACGTGTCACATTTTTACCGTTCAACAGCCCCTACCCGGAGGGACCTCCCTCTGGGTAAGAGATTTCCTACTCAGAGGGAGATCCCTCTAGGTAGTCTACTCGGAGGGACTCCCCCTCTAGGTAGATCTCTCTCCTCCCTCTCTCTCAAATGGGGATAAACCCCTATAAATACCCCGATCAACGGAGGTCTGAGGGTCGGAGATTTTTGGAGAAAAACCATGAAAAGAAAGAAAGGAAAAGAAGGATTGAAGTTTTGCTCGTGTTCAGCATAAAGATACTTGTGCTCGGCAAGCCAAGGTTGTCGCCGACTGAGTAAATCCATATATACTGTATACCCCCCATGTTAAGCTGGACTCCATGGGGGGTGAAATTTAAATCTTCATGCTTATATCTCCATGTTGAGCTGGACTCTATGGAGATGAAAAATATATATTAAGTGTTTGTATCGTTATGTTGCGCTGGACTCCATGAGGATGAAAATGTTCGTATGTTCATTCTGTGTGTGCCTTTATAAGGGGACTCTACTCATGCGGAGATCCTGTCTGAGGCATGATCATATGTTCATTATATGTTTATATATGTTGTCTCTACTCAGAAATTCCGTCTATGCGGAAGCTCTGCTTGAGACACGACTTGTTCAAATGATAACAAATTCCTGAGTTCTTGCCCATTTGTTCTGTCAAAAGTGCATGTTAAACTCACAAATGGAGTCCATGCCCCTTCTTTTTTTTTTAAATATATATTTTTTCATCCGTTAATACAAGTTTATTCATATCTTTATTTCTGTAAAATGTGAACGTCGGCTTTACTATCAAGGGTATTTGGATTCAATCCGATGTAAATTAACATCGACTCCGGTCGATGGAGAAGAGGGTGCAGTACACGAAACCTAAATCGCCTGATAAAATAAATACGCGAAATAAATATATTAAAGATAGGTGCAACTGTCTAGTAATGGACACGTATTAGGCGAGTTTTAAGTTTCATTTTTTTTAACTGGCACGCCCACAAACAAAATAAATAATAATAATAAAGCAAAAAAAGATAAATTTTTCCACGTCCAACAACTGGCGCGCCCAATGGGACTCTTTTCTTATCGTTTCATAGTAAGAGTCAAGGTCTAAATATTTTCTATAGAAATTCTGACTACGATGTTTTCCTCGAAGGTGAACTCGGACGAAAACAAAAAGTTCAAGCTTCCGTCTACAAAAGGCGTCGGAAGGAGATGGCGGTCACTTATGGACCACTCGTCGTCAACAACCATGTTAGCTTCGGCTACTTGGCAACTCCGATCGTGTTCGGAGATTTTCCAGCCATTGTCGGGTCCCCTTTCTTCTTGGGGGTAATCCCAGTAGTCCAAGACGCGGCTCGAGGTCCGCCTGCCAACAAATCAACAAAGAATGCTAGCAGGAGTTTCGGGCATCTCAAAGCTCATTCTGATGCTATCACTGGGGGCATTAAAACCCTCTTAAAAGGTGTTGCTGCCAAAGGGGATAAACCACACTCAACCTAAGTTCAGAATTACTCTATTCGAGTGATCTCCTCTGAAGTCGTAGTTGTTGTCCCCTCACAACGAGGGCAATATAAAAATCACAAAAGTAAGAGGTTGTCCGCTACCACTTCCAAATCAAGCAAATCAATGATGATCAAGAATTTGCGGGTGCAACTTAATGGTAGTCAGCCTGTCACCCCTCGTGACAAGCATGTTCCTACTATCCCAACCTCGAACCGCTTTTCACTCCTACAGTGACTTCAAGGAAAACAAGAAGACCCTAAGGCAAAAGCTGGGATTAAACAAAAGATACGGCAGCCTGCCAAGGTGAAGCAAATTTGGGTCCCCAAAGAGGAGGCCCAAAAGATTAAGAAAACTCAAGCAAGTGCATCCAAGTTGGTTGAGACTTGAGAGCAAGAGTGGCGTCAAATGCACCCTCCCTCAAATTACTGAAATCAAACACCCCAAAGGACAAAAAAGGAAAGGGGTGTATAGAAAATCAAATTATATCCCTCAAGACCCGAAGCCTATCGCTAGAGACCTGTAACCCAAAAGGCAAAGAGGAGTCTTCTAGATCTAACTCAGAAAAAGATGTTCTCTCTCCCAAAAAAGGGCCACCAAGTGAAGAGTCATCAGGAGACCCCGATGAGCAAATTTCATCGACGGAGCCTTAAGATTCAAATTACTATGAGGTATGTGTCGCCGACTCTGACGACGAGAAAGACTTCGTGGACTTACAACCGACTCCCCATGAACTCGAGGATGGCGAACAAACCACGGTTGATGAGTTGATTGAACTCAATCTCGGCGATCAAGAAGACCCTCGACCAATCTTCATCAATGCTCGTCTTAATAAACAAGAAAGGCAATCTTACAAAATTCTCTTGCTGGAATTCCAAGACTATTTTGCTTGGAATTATAAAGAGATGCCCGGATAGAAGCCGTCAGTGGCCGAGCATGAATTATCCATATTTCATACAACCAAGTCTGTCAAACAGCCTCAAAGGCGTATGCGGCATGAGCTGAAGTTTAAAGTAAATACTGAAGTCAACAAACTCTCTGAAGTAAACTTCATCGAGTCTTCCATATATTTTGGCTCGCCAATATTGTTCCTGTGAAGAAGAAGAATGACCAAGTCCAAATCTATATTGATTACAAGGACTTAAACAAAGCATGTTTGAAGGATAATTTCCCGGTCCCTATCACGGAAACCATGGTGGATATGACCATCGGCTATGAAGCATTATCTTTTATGGATGGGTCTTCAGATAACAACCAAATCTGCATGGCAGTTCAAGATAAAAAAAACACATAGCCTTCGGATCCCCCAAGGGAATCTTCAACTACAAAAGGATGCCCTTTGGATTAAAGATTACGGGAGCAACGTATCAAAGAGCAATGACAAAAATATTTGATGAAATGCTCCATGATATGGTCAAGTGCTATGTGGATGACTTAGTCGTCAAAATTAAAAGGCGAGAAGATCATCTATTCGATCTACGCCGTGTTTTTGAAAGACTTCGCCATTATAAAATAAAATGAACCCCGTGAAGTGTGCCTTCGGTGTGTCAAAGTGAGAAATTTCTAGAATTTATCGTCAAATATCATGGAATAGAAATAGATCCCGACAGAATCAAGGCAATCCACCATTTGTCGCCCCCTCAAAATTTGATCGAGCTAAGGTCATTCCTAGGAAAATTGGCATATATCAAGTGATTTATCTCCAACCTCTCAAGAAGGTGTGCGCCCTTCGGCTAATTGATGAAGAATTCGTCTGGGACTAAGAATGACAAGATGTTTTTGAGCATATAAAGAAATATCTCCTATTGGCATAAAATTTTGTCAAAAAACCCCATTCCGAGAAATCCCAAAAGCACCCCTATAGTGGGGGATATGGGGGCCTATTTATAGGAAAATCCCCCTTCTCCTCCTTAACCGATGGACCCCTCCATCGCTTAAGGAGATTTCCCCCCTAAACCGATGGGGTGTACCATCGGTTAGGAGAGCAATCCCCCCTAACCGATGGACCCCTCCATCGGTTAAGGGAAATTCTCCCCCTAACCGATGGGGGGTAACATCGGTTAGGGATTATACCCCTAACCGATGGACCCATCCATCGGTTAAGAGGAATTCTCCCCCTAACCGATGGGGGGTACCATCAGTTAGGGATGATACCCCTAACCAATGGACCCCTCCATCGGTTAAGGGGAATTTTCCCTCTAACCGATGAAGGGTACCATCGGTTAAGGGGGGGGCCCACCTCCATGAGCATGTAAATGGGAGGCCACCCCTATAAAAGGCCATGTACACCCCCATGGGAAGGGGGTCCTTCTCCAAGCCCTTCCCCAGTTCCCTTGCTCCGGTGTCAAAAAAGAAGAAGGAAAAATCAAAGAAAAAAGCAAAAAGCTTTCTCTCTCTCTTTCAAATCTCCCCACTTGCCCTTCAAGTTCCCCTGCTCGTGTGAAGGTACCGGTCCTTCCCCTGCTCGGTGCAGAGTGTGGAACATCCAATAAATGCAAAGAAAAGGGAGATCGCCTCCATACGGCATCGACGTCTCCTCCATCCCCCCTCCATGGCATGGAAGGCAGGATCGGGATCGGGATCGGGATCGACCCTGATCGATCCGATCCTGGATCGGATCGGATCGAAGATCCTCTGGATCCCAGGGAAGTCTGGCCGATCCTGGATCGGCCAGACTATAAAATGTTTATTTTTTTGGAAAAAATGCAGGAAAATTCAGGAAAAAACAGAAAAAATTTGAACTCCTGAAAGAACTAAGATTTGCATCAAAAATCAATTATATATGCATTCATAGTACATAAAACATGAAATTTAAGACATTGTACATGTAACTTACATTTGATAGAAGACTAATAATCTTTCCATCCACTTCCAGACATAGATGAGCCACCATCATTTGGGTTTTGGTAGCTATGACCAAAGAAGGAATTTGTTAAATCATGCATACCCATTTGAATCCCTCTTGGTGTAAATTGTTGACTTGAGCTTTCTCCAGATTGTGATGGAGCTGGACACCATATACCAAGCGGTTTGTATGTACTTGTTGCTTCACTAGGGCCACTAGGCTCTTGTTCTTGTGAAGGCCAAGGTCCCCATCCTCCTTGTACTCCATAAGGTGAGCTACTAATATCTGAGTACGGTAAAATGGGAGGCTGAAATGCAGGTATATGAGTAGACCCTGAACTATAGTTTGGCTCCCAAGGTGGCCACTCATAGGCTGCATGATGTTGTTGTCCTTCATATACCCCTTGTCCATGCCCTTGTCCTTCTCCTCCGCCTCCCTGATGTTCTGTTTCTGGTACATAACTTTCAGTAAGCCCTACACCTGTGGCCCCAGTATATCCTGCTCCTGCATATCCCTGGCCAGCTCCTGTGGCCCCAGTGGCAGCCCCATCATCATCATCATCATCATCATCATTTGGATCTTGTGTGGTGTCATCACTACGAATTGGTTGCTGCACTTTTCTCTTTTTTTGCCTGGCATATGTTATTTTTTCTAACTCTAAGGCTTTTGAACTCTTCTCTTTTTGTGTTGCAGCTCTTCTTAATGCAGGCTGAGTGGGAGGCACTCTAGATGTCTCTGGCAAGATAGCTGAGTGTCGTGGCAAAGAGAAGAGAGGACCGAGGGTGAGAGGTGGGTCCTCACTTACCCTAAGCTCTGGATCTCCAGCCTCTACTCCATCCAATTCTCCTTCCGCCCATGAGCAATCACGAGGGTCAAATTCTGGAACATCCCTTTCCTGTCTTGTTTCCACCCATGCATTTAGTGGGTGTTCCTCATCAAATAACTCATCAACATCAATTTGAGATGATAATGCTTCCCTCTCTGCAAAACGTTGCTCCCAATGACTACCTGCAAAAGTCATTAGCCTTGCCTCGCTCTTCTTTTGTCTATCTTTAATGCATTTCAGCTTCAACCTCATATTGTAGTAGCAATAGACCAACTTCTCTAGCCTAGTTGCACTCAACCTGTTCCTCACTTTTGTGTGAATAAGTGAGAAAGTGCTCCAATTTCTCTCACACTGGCTAGATGAAGTGGTCTGACTGAGTACTCTAATAGCAATCCTTGCAAGTGGACTTCTTTGACCAGTCTTGTAGTCTAACATAACCCACCACTCACCTATAAAAAAAAAACATACAATGAATTAGCACATAATACAAGTGATTTGTCATTTTGTTATGAAGTAAGCATGAGCTTAAGTCTGAAGGTTCTTACCCGGACCCATTCTGGTCACTGCTTCTTTAACATCATAATCTCTGTAGATGTCCAACTTCAGTTTAAATCTGTCCATCTACAGTATAATACAGTTGCTAAGTGTAACTCCAAAAGTATATTGAATACATGATGCTGGAATGAAGTTTTTAACTTGGCCGTACCTCTATCATAGCATCTATTCTTTCGTCCATGCTCCTAGATAATCTCCCGATGACATTGATTGTCCCCTGGAGCACCTCACCATCATTGTGAGGGGAATCACTATATTGATGCCTAGGGTTAAAGAAATACCCTATATGTACAAAACATGTCTAGTAAGTTAGAAATTCAACTCATGCTAATAAGAAATATGCATAATAAGATATAATACATTTACTTGCTGCATGTAAATCATGGTGGAGTGTTGACTCCCATCTTGCATCAATAATCTTCCACCATTTTTTATATGCTTGCGGATGCTTCTCTCTCAACCTTTCCTTGGCTTTATCCATAGCCTCATATAAGTAACCCATGTCATTCTTGTCCTCTCCATCAACCATCCTCAGCACCTGTACTAGAGGCTCTATTAGCTTCAAATAATAGTGGATTTTCTCCCAAAAACGATGGTCACTGACCAAGCAAGAAATCTCATGTGCCACATCTCTGGATTCCTCTCTCAATGTAGCCACATGTGCCAAGTACTCGGAACTATGTATGAGAGTGCCCAACTCATGTCTAAACTGATGCAGACTCTCTAATGCAATAAATTGTGAGGCAAATCTTGTTGGGCCAGGACGAATTATGTCATGTCCATCTGTGCACTCTCTCATCATATGTAAGATTCTATTGTGTCCATAAATAAAAGTAGTAATCATTTGCGACTTGGACACCAAGTCATGCACATGTTTGTCTTTGCCAATATCCTCCATCATCAAGTCTAAGGAGTGGGCTGCACAAGGGACCCAATAAAGATGATGTCGTTTTGCCATCAATTTTCTTCCAGCTGCCTTGTAACTAGCTTCATTATCAGTGACAACTTGGACTACATGTTCCTCGCCAATTTCATCAATCATCTCATCCATGAGCCTAAACAATAATCTGCATTTTTTATTTGCCCACTTGCATCTATAGATTTCATGAACACTGTACCCTCACTGCAATATACAAGAAAGTTAATCATGGACCTTCTTGTTGTTCCCGTCCATCCATCACACATAAGAGTACAACCTCTTGCCATCCATATATCTTTGAATGACGCCACCTAATCCTTTATCTCAGTTAATTCCTCTTCAAGATATTTGCCATAAATCTCCTTTGGTGTAGGAGCTTTTAAACCTGGGCCTGCCTCACCAACTGAATCTATCATCGTTTGGAAATAAGGACTAGATGCTGTAGGGCTGGGACCCCTGCATGCAAAAACCATTTTACAATGTTTTTAACTGCATGTTTAGCGGAAGCAGCTGTGGCCTTTACCCCTTTCATTGCATGCTTTATGCTAGGCTGTTTTGATGAAGATTTCCTTCCCAAAATTGTGTCAACCCCACTAGTTGGTCCCGTTCCCCTCATTGAACCACCTCTCCTGATAGGTGGTGCTGGTGGTCGTGTGACACTAGCCCCTGATGATGATCCTTCTCTTGTACTATGGAACCTCCGCATGTCAGTTTCCAACATGGCAGCACGCCGACTCTGCCATAGTCCTTCTCGCCATTCTCTCTCATTAGGTGAGAGATCCTCATAATCTGTCTCATCTGAGTCCTCAACATCAACAAGAATTTGTCTTCCTTTCATTGCAGCCTTACTTTTTCCCTTCCCAGAAATCTCTTCATGCAGTTCTTGTTGATGTTGAATACGTATGCCTCTTTGTTGTTGTCTTCCAGCCATGTAGTCTTTCATCTCATTCACTAACTCCCGTGGACAATGCTTGCATTTTAGTACATTTGTTCCAATGCCTGCAATGTGTTGTTTTAGGCGGTATACACCTCCATTCATTTCCTTACCACAGTGGTTACACCGCACTCTCTTAGAGGCAGCATCAATAAGGACACCGTGTTTCCATCCAATATCTACTTGTGGTTGCTCTTCCTCGTGTCCCTCATCAGCCATACTTGCTAATCCTATAACAAATTAAGAATACAAACATATTCATGTGTAAGTATACAATTATAAACATAATTACATCTAATATTAACCCTAATTAGGGTGAAATTTAGAGATTTTCTCTAATTTCCCGAAATGAAATAGTTCCATTATCATAGAAAGGCATGATTAAGTCAATTAAGTGATTGGAACACTTAATTGATCTCTAATTGTGCTAATATAACATAAGCCCCAAATATCAAACCCTAATTAGCCAATTAGGGTGAAATTTGGAGATTTTGTCTAATTGACAAAATGTAAGGGAAGAATAAGAAGATATAAGAAGATTAAACATGTGTACATGTGTTTTCATTTTTTCAGAATTTATAACTGAATTTCGAAATTAAAAAATGAAATATACCTTAAGAAGAACAACTTCTTCCTTGCTTGAGTAAGATCTCTTGAGATCTACTCAAGAAAATCACCCTTGGATGTGCTCCTTCTAACCTCTTTCAAACTTGAAAGAGAAGATAGGGTTTAGAAGAAAAAGTAGAAGAGGAAGGAGGAGAGGAAGAAGAAGAAGAACAAGAACAAGAACAAGAAGAAGAAGAGGAGGAGGAGGAGGCCGGCTGGGGAGGACGCCGGCGGCGGTGGAGGAGGCCGGCGGCGGCGGTGGAGGAGGCAGCTGTTGAACTCCAAAAAGGCATGATAAACATTTACCCAAAGAAGTACCCGGGGGACCTGAGGATGTGTGGAATTCCCACTAAAAGGATTTCTGAATAGAAGATATGTGGAATGTCCAATAGAAGGACTTCCTGAATTCTCCAAGGTGTGTGGAATATCCACTAGAAGAATTTCTGAACTAAAGGAATTTCTGAACAATGAGGGATACCCAGCTGAAAGGAGCCCATGGATCTATTTATACTGATCCAAGTGGTTAAAACACCTAGAAAGATGTCTTGGAAGCAAGGTGATGCATGCCTTAAAGTCAAGGTAATTCACACCTTGAAGACAGGAAATTCAGAAAGCAAAGCTTTTAGTTACTTGAAGGCAAGGTAAAAGAAAGAGAAATGACTTGAAGACAAAGCAACTTATGCCTCCAAGGCAAGGTAAAAAGTGGGACTGATGTCCCCCTCCAAGCCAAGGGAGAAGCCTTATAAATACCATTGGCATTAAGCCCTCCAGAAAACACCAAAGTTCATAATGGAATGACACTCCACACAAATCGATGTACGGGAGAAATCCGGCAGCACAAGGTCCATGAAGACCAAGCATGAAGTACAAGTACAAGTACAAGTACAAGCACAAGGACAAGCCGGCGACAGAAGCTCCGAAGATGCAAATGCAACTCTTCACCGGGCAAAACTCCAAGCAAGGGGAGCGGGACTTCAGCAAACCAGTCCCCCTAAATGAGCCCCTTATAGCCTATTTATAAGCCACTCTCCCCCACTTCAAAACACCCTTAAGGGGAATGGGGGGAAGAGAGGGCGGTTGGAGGGGAGGCCCCCTCCAATTTCTGAAACATAAAACCGGTTGGGGGGTGCCCCCCCCCCAACCGTTTCATGTAAATCAGGTTGGAGGGGAGGCCCCCTCCAACCTTCTAATATAAAACCGGTTGGGGGACTCCCCCCTCCAACCGTTTTATATGAAAACAGGTTGGAGGGGACCCCCCTCCAACCGGTTTTATACATAAAAAGAAAAAAAAAAGTAAAACAGGTTGGAGGGGACCCCCTCCAACCGGTTTTACATAAAATCAGGTTGGAGGGGAGCCCCCCCAACCTGTTTTATGTAAATCAGGTTGGGGGGTGCCCACACCCCCAACCTGTTTTATATAAAACAGGTTGGAGGGGAACTCCCCCCAACCTGTTTTATATTAAACAGGTTGGGGGGGTGTTCAGACCCCCAACCTGTTTAATATTAAACAGGTCGGGGGTGCTTCCCCCCCAACCGAAATGGGGGTTCTCCCCCCCTCCATCTCCTGTTTATGCAAGGAGGGGAGGAGAAGCCAGCCCCCTATAAAAGGGGAGGCACCCCCTCTTCTGAAATGTGTGAAAAAGCCCCCATAAACCTCCCCTCTATGCTGGAAAAACCAGTCCCCATAGGTGCAAAGCCCCCCAAAAAAAATCCCTGCTGGTTGGCAATCCCCCAAGCCTTGTAAAACCAGTCCCAAAACCCTTGTAAACCAGTCCCACCAAGCATTGTAAGGTCCTGGTTCTGAAATTTTCAGAAATAGAAAAACTTCCTTCTTCCAATCCCCTTCAACTTGTTCTTCTAAGTTCTTGGTTTGGAGTGAAGGTATTGGTTCGTTCCTTGTTCAATATGGAGTGAGGAGTGCCCGATAACGTGGAAAAGAGCGGGAGATCGCCATCGTATACGGCTCCGACATCTCCCTCGCGCCACGTCCCCACATCGAGCAAGTCTCTGTGGGGGATCCAGGGGTTTAAATACCGTCCATATCGAGCAAGTATCTATGGACATATGGTATTTAAACACCCTTTATTCTCTCTCTCTCGGTATATTTATACCCCACATCGAGCAAGTCTCTGTGGGGGATTCAGGGGTTTAAATACTGTCCATATCGAGCAAGTCTCTATAGACATATGGTATTTAAACACCCTTTGTTCTCTCTCTCTCGGTATATTTATACCCCACATCGAGCAAGTCTCTGTGGGGGATTCAGGGGTTTAAATACTGTCCATATCGAGCAAGTCTCTATGGACATATGGTATTTAAACACCCTTTGTTCTCTCTCTCTCGGTATATTTATACCCCACATCGAGCAAGTCTCTGTGGGGGATCCAGGGGTTTAAATACTGTCCATATCGAGCAAGTCTCTATGGACATATGGTGTTTAACACCCTTTGTTCTCTCTCTCTTGGTATATTTATACCCCACATCGAGCAAGTCTCTGTGGGGGATCCAGGGGTTTAAATACTGTCCATATCGAGCAAGTCTCTATGGACATATGGTGTTTAACACCCTTTGTTCTCTCTCTCTCGGTATATTTATACCCCACATCGAGCAAGTCTCTGTGGGGGATCAGGGGTTTAAATACTGTCCATATCGAGCAAGTCTCTATGGACATATGGTGTTTAAACACCCTTTGTTCTCTCTCTCTTGGTATATTTATCCCCCACATCGAGCAAGTCTCTGTGGGGGATCCAGGGGTTTAAATACTGTCCATATCGAGCAAGTCTCTATGGACATATGGTGTTTAAACGCCCTGTGTTCTCTCTCTCTTGGTATATTATACCCCACACATCGAGCAAGTCTCCGTGGGGGATCCAGGGTGTTTATATGCATACGTTTCAACTAAAATTTTGTCTCTGAAAATGAGTATATACTCGGAAGATAATTTCGCTAACACGGGCATGTTCCTGCCCATGATAAGCTACATACCCTTTTCAAAAAGACAACCCTATTCGTTTTTAAACTTGGACTCATTCCGTTCAAAATAAACAAAGCAAAAAATGTTGTTTTGAAATTTCTTACAGATACATATATTCTCGCCCATGCTATGAAATGGTATTCGGGTTGAAACAGGTGTTAATACGACATCTAAAGCTTTTAACTCGATGTAAATGTAACATCGGTTTCGATCGATGGAGACTGGGGTCCAGCACACGCCACCCCAATCGCCTGATGATTAAAAGGCACGGAATCAAAGAAGTTCAGATCAAAATACGGCGCACCCATCCGTTTCACGGATATATTCAAAAAATTCTTTCTCTGCATTGCGCAGACCCTTACTTCTGCCTGGCAGGCAGGCTGGCACGCCCCGCAACTCAAAGTCAAAAGATAAATGAACAAACATCCTTCAAATCAAATGAAGAAGGAAAAGAAAGAAGAGAGAAAAAATTCCCGTGTCCACAGCAGCCCGAGCTGGGGGGGGAGGGGGAGCACCTTCCTTCCTTCCTAGGACACCAAAACCTGCATCTTTTGGTGTCCTCGGGTGGGAAGGGGCAGAAATAAGGGGATCGACCTCGGATCGATCAGGATCGACCCTTATCGGGTCGGATCGACGCCGGATCGATCGATTCGACCCGATAAGGGTCGATCCGGCGCCTTAAGTTCAATTTGAACTGAACCCGGCCGGATCGACTGAATCGAGCCGGGATCGCTCGATCCCGGTTCAACTCGAGCGATCCAACTCAGATCCTACTGAGTTGGGTCGATCCAGCCGGAAATGTGGGGTTTTGGGGTTCTTCAAGGGGGAATCGACCCTTGGGGGGTCGATCCGATCCGGGATCGAGCGATTCTGGCTCGATCCCGGCGATTCTTCCTTCCATGCTCCATGGAGGGCTTCTCAAAGAAATCATAGTGCGGTCCATGCCCCCACATCGAGCAAGACTCTGTGGGGGTAATATCCTTCGGGTTTTAAATATCTTCCATATCGAGCAAGACTCTAGGATATATGGTATTTAAATACCCTTGTTCTCGTGCTCTAAATGCCTCCATATTGAGCAAGACTCTATGGGTATGCGCATTTAGATGCATATGTTCTCCCTGCCCGTCGAGCAAGACTCCGGGATGGTGGTCGTCGTGCTTATCTGTATATGTTTCTTAGAGGAGACTCTGCCCAAGCGGAGGTTCTGCCCGAGAATATACCCATATAATCATAATCTCGTGCTCATGTGTATATGTTTTCTTAAGGACACTCCGTCTAAGCGGGGGTTCTGCCCGAAAACATACTCATATGTTCACAACTTTGTGCTTATATGTATATATTTCCTAAAGGAAACTCTGCCCAAGCGAAGGTTCCGCCAGAATCATATCCATATTCACAAATATTGTGCTTATATGTATATTTCCTTAAAGGAAACTCTGCCCAAGCAGAGGTTCTGTCCGGGAAAATATCCATATACTCACAAAAAGTTGTGTTCATACGCGTATGTTCTCGGGGAGAAACTCTGCTTAAATGGAGATCCTGCCGAGAATATATCCATATGTTCCCGAGTATATGTCCATATGAATATGTCTTTTAAAGGAAATTCTGCCTAAGTAGGGGTTCTACCCAAAAGCATATCCATATGTTCATAAATACATATGTTCATACGACTGTATTTCATGGGGATACCCTGTTTATACAGGGGGTCTCCCCTAAAAATCAATATGACCATATGTACATTAAACTCATACTCATATATTCGCGCAGTAACTTTGCCCATGCGGGAGCGCTGCCCAAATTTGCAACATACATAAATTCCAAACAAATTCGCGGGCATACACCCATTCATTTTCTAAATCACATGTCAAATCCTCAAAACGGGGTTCATATTCTTCTCAACGCAAAATTCCAAAGCAAATACCATGTCCCGAACATCAAATAAATCCACAGGTATATACCCGCACACTCCTCAAACTATATTTTCAAGAAAGTCTCCCAAAAAGGGAATTCACACTCTTTCAAAATAATGCATTTTTCCTCAAAGCAAATGCTTTCCTTCAAAACAAAATGTTTCAAAGGAACAAATCCTTTTCTAAAGCTCATTTTGTCCGACAATAATAAAAAAAAGAAAAGGGAAAAACATCGTATTACAATTTTCTAGAAAGTGCATATTACCTCGTTCTTGCTATCAATGGTATTCGGGTTAAAACTGATGTTAAAATAGCATCAAGGGCTTTTAATCCGATGTAAACAAAACATCGATTCCGATTGATGGAGACAGGGGTCCAGCACACGCTACCCTAATCGTCTGACGAATATAACGCAGAACCAAAGAAGTTCAGATTAAAAAATGGCGCACTTGTCCATTCCATAGACATCAAATTTTCTTCTCCGCACTGCGCGGATTCTTACTTCTGTCTGTTAGACAGGCTGGCACGCCCCGCAAGGCAAAATGAATAAAATGAAATAAGTAACAAATCAAATCAAACGCCAAACGTTAATAAACGCTCTCCAAGAAGATCAAAACCACGAAAAGCGGGGGAGGGAACCATAACTATACCGTATCACCACATGCGTGATCGGTGAAGATTAGGATGATTTTTTCCGCGTGTCCACATCTCCTCACTCCACCAATTCTAGGGGCACCTGTTGGTGGAAAACCTCTCATACTTTATATTGCAGCTATGGATGTCTCCTTAAGGGCCCTATTAGCACAAACGAATGAAGAAGCCAAGGAACAACCTCTGTACTATCTCAGTAGAAAGTTGATTGGTCTAGAGCTCCGATATGCCCCAATGGAAGAAGTCTGCCTAGCACTTGTCTTTGCAGTCAAAAAAGTTGAGGCATTATCTATTAACCCATGAAGTAAAACTCATCTCCAAGTATGACCCTCTCAAACATCTACTAAAGCAACCCGTATTGTCAGAAAGACTTGGAAAAATGGGCGTTGCTTCTCATAGAATTCGATATCTCCTATATCCCACAAAGGGCAATCAAAGGGCAAGGCTTAGCTGAATTCTTGGCCGCACATCCAGTGCCAGATAGTTCACCCTTATCTATTGAACTTCTAGAAGAAGAAACTCTCTCCCACAAATAGGGGGAAGAACCAAATTGAAGAAAACCCAAATTCCAAAATGGTCGTCACATTCGAATTACCTTGTTGGGAGTTATATTTCGATGGGGCTTCTCAGACTCTGCATTTTACAGATGGTTCTGTCAGTTTTACCACTGGAGCGAGCATCGTCCTCGTCACCTGTAACGACCCAGAATCCGCATTACCAGTAACAACTAGTAACCCGAATTCTGACCCGCTGACCCGCTAACCCACGAGACAAGCTCGGAAGGGTAGGAGTGAACGTCCGAGGAGACTATATGTAAGAAGATACACACCATGTAAAACTGTAAAATTCCACTATATGAACATAATATGTACAACTCAGAGTCTGAACAAGGTACAGAGTACAGAAGTATAACAAAAAGTACTACTCACTGCAGCTAAGGAGCACCAACACCGGAGTGGCTAGACTCGCCTGGAACGGGAGTCGACGAAGACCCACCTGAAAGGGAGGGGAGTGAGTCTCAAGAAAAGAAACCCAGTAGGGAAAAGTAACCCCACCGGCAACAGAACTAAAGTGCAGAAAGTAAAAACTGAAAGTGAGTACACGTCGCACCACAACACAAAACTGTAAACCTCGCGGCTCAGTAACACACACTCACACACACACACAGTAAGTAGGACTCAGCTAGGGTCTGTGGCTCGGCGTCCCGTCACCACAGAGGCTCTCAACCCCAGCCAAGTGTGCACACTACAGACGCTCTCTCTCGCGTCTGGTCCACGACCGGTTTTTCCCTTACGCTTGACCCTAGCGGTAGAGAAGGGGCTCCACGGAGACCGGCTCAAAACCACCACAAGGAGTACGCACAGGACAGAGTCGCACTCGGCGTCCTGGCTCACTAGCGGAGGACAACCACACGCTAGTCATCTAGACGGAGTCGCACCCACGCCTAGGTAACACAACAGAAACGGGCACGCGGTAACGAAACGCGCGTACAACAGACGGAACACACTCAACGCCTGAAACTCCGTACAGTAAGTGAACACTCATGTCACAACTAACTACTCAAATGCACAGGCGGAGTCACACTCTAAGCCTGGCCCATATGTGTTATCAGGACAGACATCACATGTCAATCGCCTCCAAACACAAAACTCAAGCCTGCTGGGACACAGGATATTAACGGCCATATCGATTGCCGCCAATATAAAGTAAACGGCACTCATCATGTCGTTAACCCTGACTCAACGGCAATCGACCTTGTCGTTTATATCACCCTTGAAGATCTCAACGTCAACAGATGTGGACGTTAAGCTCTTCAGTCCCCTAAACCTAGAACAGCTCCGAATCAGTCCAATTGGGTAGAATTATCCAACAGAACACTGACTGATGGAGGGAAATGCTTCCTCTCATCATTTAACACAACCAGAACTTCCAATTTAAACAATCAAACACCTAGATTGCCCAAAACACCCAAAATTTCGACATGGTACAACCCAACCCTAAACCACAATTTGCATACTGATTTACACAAATGAGCATGCTGGTTTGCTAAGGAGGGTTATAGGAGTTAAGTCCCTATCTCAGAACGCTTTATAAACCCCCAAACAGCCACTAAACGCGTCGGAACCCCCCGAAGACTCCGCGCGAATCGCACCAAAACCTCGCGTTTCCCGCCCGATCAAGCACCGCCACGCGATCCAGAGCCTTCCCACGAGCTCCCATCAACCATCAGAAGCTGTGGAAAAAGAGAAAGGCAGAGGTGGAGGGAAGGAGAGGAGAAGAGAAGAATGAGCTCTGCTCTCGGGTTGCCCTATTTCAATAGGTCCGACCAGTTGACGTCCATCTCTCTAGCCACTTACTGAACCGCCAAAGACTTGACGTCCAGATCACATGCCGTTGAGTTCAACAACAAACGTCCACATCGCTGGACGCTGACACCAAGTCAACGGCTAGCCCCCGGCCGTCAACCCCAAGTCAACGACAATGGTCTTGTCGTCAACCACACAGAACCTCTACAAGACCCAATAAGGATCCGCTAAACCCGAGACCTTACATCACCCTACAGGGAGGAATCTTATATAACTCATGTGCTCTCATGAAGCCATTAACCAACAATGAAGCTAAGTACAAGGCTTTGATTATTAGACTTTTACTGGCCCTTGAAATGGATGTTAAAAGCATGCAACTATATGGTGACTCCCCGTTGGTCATCCGACAAGTTTTGGGCCAATATGAGGTCCGAAAAAAACAATTGAATCGATACCATGCTATGGTTATGGAACTCGAAGAGAAGTTTCACTCCTTCGACATAGCCTATGTGCCGAGAAGTGAGAATTCACAGGCAAACGCTTTAGCCAAGTTGGCCTTTGCCATAAAACTACCTCCCGAAGGGGAATTGGGCATAATGGTCCAACATAGAAGACTCATGTCAAGTGTTCTCGTCAATGAGCCCAATTTCATAATTATGAAAGCAAACAGCACAGAAGAAAGTGCAGCAATTCAAAATGAAGATTGGCACGAGCCAATCATCAAAATAAAGAAGGGGTCGCTACCCTCTGATCGAGCTCAGAAGATTCAGCTCCTGCGTAGAGTTACATCATATCAATTAATAGGGGATCAATTGTGCAAACTAGTCCATAAAAAGGACAGGTCAGCTCTTCTCCATTGCCTGTCCTTTTAGAGAAGGTGAGAGGATCGGCCGAGTCGGCTCGATTTTGGGCCTCCCGATCCGAGCCGGGGTAACCTAGCCGGTCCTTGCACGCGGATCGGACCGGCTCGGCCGGCTCGCCGAGCCCAGCCCGATCCGATTCAACCTTGTCATGGGCTGAGTCCAGGCCAATCCCAGGCTGAGTTCAGGCCGAGTCCACTGCGATTTCAGTCCTTATTTACCCGAATATCATTTAAGTGCATGTTAGATATTACATGTAAATAAGGAAGTACCCCCCATTTGAATCCAATAAAAATATCAAAAAAATCATATCTCTTACCAATAAAAAGTCAACTCCCACCGAAGAAGAAAATCGTAATTTCGTTGATTTTAGCGAAATGTTAACTTTCTAATCTCTCATAATTTAGTCTATCTAAAAATTTGATAATTCAAATAAGCCATATAGAACACTAAAAATCTAAAGTCCGGTAAAAAAAGTCAAACGTGCATATGACTTCTCCAAGGGAGCCACTCTCCTACTGACAGCACTTAGTCTGCTTGAGACCTCTCAGGATTTGGTCAAACCTAAACTATCATCATCTAAACTCATGAGATTTTTCACTTTTTAATTGAAAAAAAGTTAGAAAGTGACAATTCTCATGACTTTGAGTGATGATAGTTTAAGTTTGACTAAATCCTGAGAGGTCTCAAGCAGACTAAGTGCTGTCAGTAGGAGAGTGGCTCCCTTGGAGAAGTCATATGCACGTTTGACTTTTTTTACCGGACTTTGAATGTTTAGTGTTCCATATGGTTTATTTGAATTATCAAATTTTTATATAGACTAAATTATGAGAGATTAGAAAGTTAACATTTCGCTAAAATCAATGAAATCACAATTTTCTTCTTCGGTGGGAGAGTTGACTTTTTATTGGTAAGAGATATGATTTTTTTGATATTTTTATTGGATTCAAATGGGGGGTACTTCCTTATTTACATATAATATCTTAAGTAAATGAAACTACAAATAATAACATTTACTTAGATGATATTCAGGTAAATAAGGCCTGAAATCGCAGTGGACTCGGCCTGAACTCAGCCTGTATAAGATATACACCTGTATAATGGGCCGATCTAGCCACCCCTGGCTCAGCCGGGCTCGGCCGAGCCGGGGTCGGGATCGCCGGATCGGATCGGTTTTGGGCCGACCGATCCGATCCCGATCCCCAGGTTTTTGAACCTTGTCTAAAAGAGGCCAAAATTATTATGCAAGAAGTCCACTCTGGATTATGTGGTGCACTCCAAGCAGGTGAGAGGATAAAGATCAATATCAAATTGAAAGGCTTTTATTGGCCCACCATGTACACAGACTGTGTTCGATATGCCCGTACATGTCACCAATGTCAAGCTTTCGGCTCCGTACTTAGAAAGTCACTCAATATATTACATCCCACAGCTGACAGCACCAACTTGGCCTTTTGCGGTATGAGGAATGGATATTGTGGGACCATTCTCACCCTCATCCCAAGGTCATAAATTCATATTGGCCGCTACAGATTACTTTTCCCGATGGGCTGAAGCGATTCCATTGAGAGAAATGACATGAGAAGTTGCTGCGAAATTTGTCAAACAACATATAATATAAAGATTTGGTACCCCTGACGGAATCTTGTCTGATAATAGAACACCATTTCGAAATAAAACAATATGTCTTGGCAACCAAATTTCATATTGATTGGAGAACGTCATCGGTCTATAATCCACAAGCTAATGGGTTAGCAGAGGCTCTTAATAAAACACTCTACAAACAAGTTGCTCGCTAAAATAGTTAGCAGTCGGAAGCATGATTGGGGAGAAAAGGTTCACGAAGCTCTATGAGCTTATCGAACAATATACAAGACCCCTACCGGTTGTTCGCCTTTCTCTTTGGTATATGGGGCGGAGGTTATGATACCTATAGAAATTGAAATGGCATCCTATCGGGTGACAATGTAAGTTGGACTTCAAGGTCAAGAACAAAATCAAATAGAAAACAAACTCGAGGAGCTCTCCAATTTAGAAAGAAAGTGACTTGAAGCATATAAATGTCTCCAAACGTATCAAGTCAGAATGGCTTGCGCATTTGACAAATTGGCAAGACCCAGAGCATTTAAGCAAGGAGATCTAGTCATGGTCAAATGCAAAGAAGTAATGGTAGGAAAATCCAGCGGCGAGCTGCAACCCATTTGGCTTGGCTCATATATTGTCACCCTAGCATATGAAGAAGGTGCGTACAGACTCGTGGACTATAAAGGCACCGTGCCCTTTCCTCCGCTCAATGGGAAGCATTTAAAGCTTTACTATGCGCCAGAACATGAGTTCTCTAGTCAACCTCTAAAAGAAGATCCAGTTACTACAAATAGGCAAGAAGCCAAAGAAAAAGAATGAGTTGGCAATCGAGTGCAAAAAAAGTCCTCTTCAAGAACCGATATTAAAACCGGACCCCATCTAAAAGGAGAGACAAAGAAATCAAACTTCTGCATGTTCACTATACAACTTAAATCCCAAATCCCCGAATACCGTCAAGGCATAAAGCTTATGTCACTCTTTGCACAGAAGAAAAGACAATATCCATCTCCGAATAAGGAACGAGTGAATGAATGAAGGTTGAGAGTCGTTTTGCATCTCTTACTCCTCGTTATTCATTGTTTCTAAGCCAAATCCTATATCCCAAATCATAGCCAGTAAACCACAAAGGTAGGCTATATTACAAACCATAGCCAGTAAACCACAAAAGTATGCCATACTACAAATCATAGCCGGTAAACCATAAAGGTAGGCTATATTCAAATTCAAATCCCAAACCATAGCCATCAAATCATAAGAGTAGGCTACGTCCCAATTCCAAGCTATAGCCAATAAACAACAAAGGTAGGCTACATTTCAAATCATATAAAGCAAACCACAAAGGTAAGCTATATTCAATTCCAAATCTCAAAATCTTAGCCAATAAACCACAAAGGTAGGTTGTATCTAAATCAAATCCAAACCCTAACCAGCAAGTCGTAAAAGTAGGCTAATTCAAGAGTCAAATCTAAAACCATAGCCATCAAACCATAAAGGTGGGCTATATCTAAAACCAAATCCACATCCCTTCAACCATCACAATCAACCAAACTTGAATGTCAGATTTCAAAAAAGAAAGAGAAAGAAAACAAAAGAAAAAAGAAAAAGGAAAAAAAAAGGCTTAAAATAGAGATGCCCTAACGGGCTTAAGTATACAGCTTACTGTGTTCTTAACGGTAAAAAGGTCAAGAAATCTAGCTGAGGTGAAAACCCGAAAGGGCGCCTCAAGCAAAAATGAATAACATCTCAACGTTAAAACCCGTAAGAACGCATTGAAAAAAGTTAGAGGAGCTGGTAATGTGGAGGAAAAAAAAAAGAGAAGAGGAAAGAAGGAAAAGAAATGACTTCTTCAAAATCATTCTTTCTTTACAAAGTTCCAAAGCTCTATTACAAATTTACAAAATAACCATAAAATATACATCAAGCAAAGAAACCAATATACAGCTACTATACTGGGAAGCAAAGACAACGAGGCTTCTTCCTCTTTAGCTTTTCAATCCGATCGGCTTAAGAAGAAATAGATCTATGAAGCTTAGATCACTGATCAGAAAGGGCAGCCTCTTGCGTCAACGCATCTTCAACCTGCTTGGTTTTTTTGTCTGCAAAAGATCTCAAATCATCAAGCTGACGTTGCAACATTGCAACCATATTCCCCTCTTCGACTGCCTCTGACTCCCATGTCTTTAGACGCTTTTGCGTCTCGTCTACGCGGGAGCCTAATTCATCAGCCTCACTAGTCAAAAAACACACTTCAGTCTGTAAAGCCTGGATCTCTTGATTATAGGGTTCCCATGTCATGGTTGCATGAAGACGACACACCTCATCCCAAATTTCTTCAACGACAATCATCCAGGAATCTCTAAGAAGCCCTATATAAAAAGCAATGGCGGTGTTCTGCTCAAAAACATGCTTTACAACCCCAATTGATGGGGAATCTTCTGCCCTCACTGAGGCTCTCACTCTCCCTACTAAAGACTCAAGAAGACCATCTGTTAAAGTGAGGGAAGCAGGCTGAATCCCGGTCGGCCACTCCACACTATGTTCTAGAAAGGCGGCCAATTCCACCGACTGAAACCCTCTATCACTAGATTACGATGAAGTAGCTACTGAATATATAAAGTATAAACAGGCAATGAAAGAAAAGCAATCAGTGAGGAAAAATAGGCAAATGAAATGCAAGCATCAAAAAAGAGGGAGGAAAAAGGCCGATATCAATAAAGTCTGCTCCTCCTCTTTACCCGAAAAAGAGTTCCTTTCTTCGATTTCGGGACCTGGGGGTCGAGAAAGGCTTGAATACTCAGTATAAACGCCATAAGACGAAGATGGTAAATTCACCGGATAAGGATAAGAGTCTCCTGCATCTCCCGATAAGGCGGACCTCCCTAAATAGTGTTCCTTATCTTGGGAAGCATGGTCATGTCCAGTGGTGTCACCCACTTGTAAAGTAGAATGGACCCACATCTCTTGAAGGGAATCTCTTGTATCTTCCAGAAACGGGAAAGATGGTCCAGCCTCGGATATAGGACCCTAGAAATTTCCCTCATTGAAAAAGGCATCCCCCGTCCTGGGGATGGGGTTCTGCATAGTCTCCCCAGTTAAGGAAAAGATACCTGCAGCAGGCGCAGGATATGGAACGAGTTGCTCTTTTGAAAAAATCGCCCTTAAGAAATCTAAGACACCTGAGCAAAAAGAAAGTTAACATGAAGCTCAAATGTCAGGTAACATGTACAAAGTAGGTCAAATGGGCCACACTTTGGCTCAAAATAAAGTACCTTCGGAAATTGATTCTTCAGCAGGGAATGTCCCTACCGCCACTGGTATATACTCCTCAACCGTGGTAGGGGGAGGATATTACCCTACTGAAAATCTCAAATCAGCAAATGAAAAGGCAGTATGGTCATCTATTGTCGCCACTCCAAATGAAGCACCATGAATTGGCGAGTCATCGCTCCTATCCAACGCCTAAGGGTCTCTAACTTCCCCAATGGACTCGGATAAAAGCACTCCAATTGCCTGAGAAGAAGTCCCATATTCTCTTCCACGAGACGACGGAGAACCGCTAGATAGGGGATTATAAATTTATAATCATCTGAAGCCTCTGAATCATATGTGCATGTATCTTCCACCGTCCTACTACAAGAAGTGGCGGCAGTGTCTGAAGTAGAAGGGCCTAAGGCAAAAAAAGAGGGGAAAGATGGAGGATTGTATCAAAAAAAAAAATTTTGAATAAATGATGAACGATGATGAAAGAAAGGAAGGGGAAACAACTACCGCAGGGTGGAGTAGAATCTACAACTCCCCCTCTATTGGTTCTTCTCCTCCTCGAAGAAGAAGGAATGTCTGAAGGAGAACTAGCACTCCTGCCTAGGGCTGCAAACGGGTCGGGTTCGGAACCGGAAACACAGATTTCGATTCCGATTTTGATAACCGAAATATGGTTCCGATTCCGATAAAATCGGAATAGTTAATTCCGATTCCGTTCCGATTCCGATAACATTATCGGAACCGAAATTCCGATAAGCTAATGTGTTACCATAATTTTATCTTTTGAGTTTATGATAATTTATCGGAATAACCGATTCCGATTCCGATTATTTTTCAATTTCGATTCCGATAGCTTATTGGAATATCCGATACCGATTCCGATCAGCTATCGATATCATTTTCCGATTCCGAAACCGATATTTTTTATCGGAATCGGGTCGAAATATCGGAATATCAGGTTCCGTTTACACCCCTACTCCTGCCTTTGGCAATTCTAGAAATAGGAATTGCTGAAAACCCGAAAGGAGATAGATGAGAAAGATGTCAACAAAGAAAGAAACAGAAATAAAAAGAAAAAAAAGTCAGGCTGTTCAATATCCGCTGGCCTGGAAGAAAAAGAAATCATCGGCACTAGTTGGTCGAATTCAACTCCACAAGCCTTGCTCGCCTTCTCCACCGCATCCCAAATATCTTGAAGGGTGGACGCATTCTCAATCAAAGGCAGGCATTCTAATGGTCCTACACACCTAATGGCGTTGATTAAATGTTCTTCTTAACGCTCTCATGCCTCGTTGGTAAAGTTTTTCAAAGGCAGTTCTGTTGACAAAAGAGCGTCAAGAGCATAACCACAATCAAATAAAAAGTGACTCCACCAGTAATAAGTTGAGGAGTCATCAACGGCGGGAGCTTTCCCCAAAAAAAAATTGCAAAGGTTTGTTGAACCCAAAATTGTTCATCATAATTTTCCCAATGAAAAATACTTGTTTCGATCTTTTTAGAACAAGTATACAGGAAGAAAAAAATATTTATTTGGGTGCCCGGATACAAACAACTCCCCAAATCCTTTATTCTGAATTTTCAAGACAAATAAATGAAAAAGAAAGCATTTGTTCTGATTTTTCAGATTAAATTGCAGAAAATAGATAAAGAAAAAAATGTCTATTTCTGTGAGATTTTGAAAAAGCTGAAAGTGGTCCCTCCAAGATGAAGCGGAGCGGAAACCATCTAAATCCCGGTGTTTCCGGAATAAAATTCCCCCCCAAGAATTTTATTACACTTGTTCTAAGTGTTTGGAACAAGCAAACAAAGGGAAAAATATTTAGCCGGGGTCCCGGGTGAAAGATAACCCATTGGCCCATTTATCCGTAATTTTCGGAATGAATAAATAAAATAAAATCATTTATTTTAAATTTTCGGAATAAATAAATACAGAAAAATAAATATTTCTGTATGCCCCAAAATGTCGGAGGAATATCTCTCGGGTCAAGACTACAACAAAAATCAGTCATTTCATGACGTTCCGGGATAAAATCCAACATCGGAATGACAATTTTAATGCCCCGGGATGTCTCGGTGGAAGTCGTCCTACGTGGCGCGTGACATGTCATTTGTGCAAAAGGTGCGTCTAATACCTATGTCTTAGAAAAAATGGCGTGAAAATGTCGTAAATGCCCGCACAAATAGACAAAAGCTAAAAAGAATCACCTTGGAACAACCACGTGGCAAAAGCCAATGGCCCACGTGGGTTATTTATTGGAGAAAATAAAAAAAAAAAAAAAAAAGTGGACCACTGGTGGGACAGCCCGGTGGTGTACACCACCGGCCAGCAAAACGCACCACCGGTGGTGTACACCACCGGTGGAAGAAGCCCCAGTGGGTCCCACTAGCCGGTTGTACACACCACCGGAAATACATACCACCGGTGTGCACACCACCGGAAGGAAGAAGCCCAAGTGGGCCCCACTAGCCGGTGGTACACACCACCGGAAATACATACCACCGGTGGTGCACACCACCGGAAGGAAGAAGCTCAAGTGGGCCCCACTAGCCGGTGGTACACATCACCGGAAGAAGAAAAAAAATCCAAGCGAGCCCCACTGTCCGGTGGTATACACCACCGAGAATGCATATCACCGGTGGTGTACACCACCGGAGGGAAAACCCAAGTGGGCCCCACTGACCGGTAGTATACACCACCGGGAGAAGGGAACCGGTGGGCCCCACCACTGCCAGGCCGCCCAGGCTGGGCGCGCACACTGCGCACGCGCACTGCACGCGCACACTGCGCGCGCACGCGCACACTGCGCGCGCACGCGCACACTGTGCGCGCGCGCACGGCGCACGCGCACTGCGCCATGCGCCGCGCACGGGAACAGTGCCCACGCACTGTGCGCCGCGCACACTGTGCACGCGCGCGCGCTACACAGGCCGGCCCTGTGCGGGCCGGTGGTGGACCCCACCGAGAGGGCTTCCCGGTGGTGTACACCACCGAGGGTCCCATTTGGGGTGCGCCTCATTTTTCCAAATAAAAAAAATAGAAAAAATGAGGGAGGGGAAAAAGCATGAAATAGATGCTTATCCCGGTGGTGTGCACACTCCGGTGGTACCCCCACCCACTTACTCAACCCCTATAAAATGGGACCAAGCTCCAAACTCCGGGAGAGGAGTCCACAAGAGAAAAGGAGGAGGAGGCCAGACAGGAGAAGAGATCTGCCAAGGTTTAGCCACTGCTCTGCTGCTTGTTGGTCCTTCGTGGGAAAGAAAGAAGGCCACAGCCCGGCCCCTGTTCATGGATTCTCTTTTGCAGAAAAGTCCATAAAAGTTTGTTATTTGGAAAATGGCCCAAAGTGAAAAGAAAAGCATGTCATGAAATTTTCAAGATGGAGAATTACAAATTGCTCATATTGGTCCATTTACATGTTTTAATGGACTTATATCTTTTGCAATAGATTACAAATTGCAATTATACCCAAAGCTCTTGTATAATTGCATAAAGATCTATAGAAGTTACAGAAAATCAGAAAATTGACATGTTGTGAATGGCAATGTTGAACACATGGCAAGAATTGCAAATCAACCCATGTCAAGGGAAAATTGCATAAATACCCCCATGTCAAGGGAAAATTGCATAAATACCCCCATGTCAAGGGAAAATTGCAGAAATGCCCCCATGACTAGGAAAATTGCAGAAATACCCCCATGACCGGGAAAATTGCAGAAATACCCACATGACTGGGAAAATTGCATAAATACCCCATGTCAAGAGAAAATTGCAGAAATATCCCTGTTTGAGGGGAAATTGCAGAAATACCCCCCCCCCCATGTCTGGGAAAATTGCAGAAATACCCCTGTTTGAGGGGAAATTGCATAAATACCCCCATGACTGGAAAATTGCAGAAATACCCTCATGACTGGGAAAATTGCAGAAATACCCCCATGTCAACGAAAATTGCAGAAATACCCCCATGATGGGAAAATTGCAAAAATACCCCCATGACAGGGAAAGTTGCAGAAATACCCCCTTGTCAAGAGAAAATTGCAGAAATACCCCCATGTCAAGGAAAATTGCATAAATACCCCCATGTCAAGGGAAAATTGCATAAATACCCCCATGTCAAGGGAAAATTGCAGAAATGCCCCCATGACTAGGAAAATTGCAGAAATACCCCCATGACCGGAAAATTGCAGAAATACCCACATGACTGGGAAAATTGCATAAATACCCCCATGTCAAGAGAAAATTGCAGAAATATCCCTGTTTGAGGGGAAATTGCAGAAATACCCCCCCCCCCCATGTCTGGGAAAATTGCAGAAATACCCCTGTTTGAGGGGAAATTGCATAAATACCCCCATGACTGGAAAATTGCAGAAATACCCTCATGACTGGGAAAATTGCAGAAATACCCCCATGTCAACGAAAAATTGCAGAAATACCCCCATGATTGGGAAAATTGCAAAAATACCCCCATGACAGGGAAAGTTGCAGAAATACCCCCTTGTCAAGAGAAAATTGCAGAAATACCCCCATGTCAAGGAAAAATTACAGAAATACCCCCATGACTGATAAAATTGCAAATTGTAGAAATACCCCCATGACTGGGAAAATTGCAGAAATACCCCCTTGTCAAGGGAAAACTGCAGAAACAACCGAGTCTGGGAAAATTACATAAATACCCCCGGAGAATAGAAATTGCATAAATGCCTCTCAAAAGGTTCCAAACCCAAGACCTCGAAAGGAAAAATTGCACAAGTGCTCCCGCTTGTGAGAAGTAATTCAAGCTATGTTCGAACTTCACGGAAGCCAACAAAATGCCGTCGAAGTTTAGAAATTGCAAGAAAATCCCTTCAAAGGAAGAAACTATACAAGGTCCATGCCGTTCACATGACTCGGTGGAGCGGGACACACGTCACTTCCCTGAAGTGGCGTGCGCTCTCCCGAGTCTGGTTTATGGTTGGCAAAGCTTTGGGATCGTCAGTGAATGACAAATATATCCACGGAAGTCATGAAATGATTGAAAATCCCCAAGAAGTCGGGAAATGATACAAGATGCTCAGAAAAGCCAAGAAATTATAGAAATGTCCGAGAATGTCAAGAAATGACGGAAAAGACATAGAATGCCAAGAAATGGCAAAAGCACCCAGGTAAAGTCAACCAATGATGGAAATGCTCGTGGACTACTCGAGAAAGTCAAGAAATGACGGAAAGAACCCGAAGATATCAACTGATGGCAGAAGGTCTAAAAAGGCCAAGGAATGGCAAATGTGCCTGGAAATGTCAGAAAATGGCAAGGAGCTCTTGAACAGTCAGAGATACGATGTTGTCCAAATCTCCTCCGGGTTTCTTCTTCAAAACATAACATTGGCCAAGTTTTCAGCTCTCTGATCATAGTGGTTAATACTTGCAAAAATATCCCGACGTGGGAGGGTTGCAAAATTCCCAAAAAGGGTGAAAGATTGCAGTGAAATCCCAAAAGGAGTACAAACTTGCAGAAACCTGACATGACCACTTAAAGGTCTCATCACTATCAAAGGGTGATGGTGACCACAAAGCAAATACAACGGGCCGACAGTAATCATCTTGGCGATCCAACGACTTGCTCGTGATGGAACTCAAATACAACGGTCCGATCGTGATGATATTCAAATCCAACGGTCTGAACGTTATGATATTCAAATCCAGTGGTCCGATCGTGATGAAGATGCAATCAACGATCAGATCGTGACAGAAGCAAGTCCAAAAAGGGCCGATCACAACCGAATATAATTATGAAGACCGATTATATAATCGGCATCATTTGTAAAGGTCTTGAAAGACCAGTTGTATTTCAAATTACATGTGTATAAGCAATGAATACTTCGAATTTCTTTGCAAGAGTATATATCCACGAAGGACGATCATTAAGATCAATAGTGTCACAACGAATAGAGACAAAAGATGTTCTTTGACAGAGAATCAAAGGTGTTCGAGATCACCTCGATGTAAATTAACATCGACTTCGGTCGGTGGGGAAATGTCCAGTACACGACACCCAAATCGTCTGATAAATGAATGAAATTTGTCTGTTTTAACAGACTGGCACGCCCGCAAAATAGATAAACATCAACAATTTATCTTTTTCTTCTAAAAGATAAAGATCGAAAGAATATTTCCGCGTGTTCCAAACAAGGTTCCAATGGCTTCGTTATGCCGAAATAACAGAACCTGTCGGCTGAGGGAGGGTCATGCTTTGCCACCCAGGAATCACAAAATTTTGCATATAAATATGCCAAACAATAAAAATGGTGGCAAAGAAAAGAATCTTCAACAATGATTAGAGCCAAATCCCTTCTCTTGAGGTGAGACTCATCGGCTTCTATCAGCCGTTAAAGAGGTTGCAGAAAAATATTACTATAGTTAAACCACCATCGTGCATAAAAAAATATCAATCCGCCCTACTGCATCTAAGGCGGGCAGCATGCAACCGGGTTCCGATTCCTGTCTGCGAAAATAATCCCACCAATAAGCGGCAACTAGATGGACGCAATGGTCGCGACAAACGCGTGCCTCCAATGGGAAATCTGCATTTGGTGGAACCGACTGATCATAGCCAAAATTTCTGGCAAAACAATCATATGGCTCCAAGAGAAGTATTTTGCCTTTGTGAAATGCCAATATGTTCGGCCTAATGCAATATAGCCAGTCTTCATAAAGGGACTGGTCGGAGCCTCCATAATGTGGCAGATGATATGTCACCAGGTCGGTTCGATAGCACTATATGGTCTAGAGCCATGAGAAAATTGGTCAAATTGTAAGAATCATTGTTCCCCTGTCGGGAGAAAACATAAGGCTCGGTGGGCTATGATAAGTTAGTCAAGTGAATCTTCTGAAGGTCGATTTCTAAATGATAAAATCAAAGGAGTCGTTGGACTAGATGGGTCCACACATTGACATAAACTCGACAGCAGAAGACTTGCCCAAGCACTCAAATAGTGGGAAGCCATCAACATCTTCCGATCCCGAGGAGAGGGATGTGAAGTCAAGTTTCCCAAGCCATGAAATATATTGGTCCAAGCGGTTGGAGCTATAGCAAGTTTATAACCTTCAGCCAAAAGATAGGCAGGGTATATTAGCCCCGGCCTTATCAATTCTTCTTCCCCATGGGGCATCACAAAAGTGGCCAACCAATAAACCAGATACGCAACGAGATAGGTGTGATTTGGTAAATTGCGGGGGTTCCACCCCTCATTTTCTGGAGCATATAAGTAGTGTCCACACCGTCGAATCTTCGATTTCAATTGCTTGTATTGATCCACAGAAGCACCTTCCTTTGCAAAATTCCTGAAGAAACAAAACAACCCGTTATAGAAAAGAACGGAGCCAGGCATTTTGGTTGACCCAAATGGTGCTTGAAGAGCATGATCGACTATCCCTTCCTCCAGCACGAGCCAGATCTCGCCATATCTTCGTCAAATATCAGAGACTGAATAGGAGAATATACTGCCCCGAGCCAATACTCCTGTTACGATGCAAGTCATTAAGAACAACTTCCTCGTAAGGCAGTCCAGATATTAGCAGGCCAAAAATCCTATGGAAACTCCACATATCAATGGTAGTTTCACCCTCGGCCGTGCCAAAAGTGTTCCAACGAGCGGTAAATCACTCGGCAAACGCCTGAAGTAACCCTGTGTGACAAAGATAATCATACAAAGCAGCAACTACGGCATCCCGGATTCCAATTAAATTGAGGAGTTCGCCGTAATGATGCAAAATGCCCATCAACCACTTTGTGGCCCCCAAATAGAAAAATATGAGGGGAAAGCACAGACCATTTACCATACCAACTAGGTGTGGTGTTATCAACAATTTTATCAAGAAGAGATGACTTGTCATATCTATCGGTAATATACCAAGGATTACATGGCATCAATAATAGGCCACTAGTGTGAGCCGGAGCCTTGTGGCGACCATGCAAATCCCAGGTCGCAGGGGCAAGGCTACGCGATTGAGTATGGCAATCGTAATTTTGACTAAAGAAGCTCAATTCAACTGCTAAGGGAAGTCGGCTCTGATGAGCGAAGCCCAAAGGGAAGCTTGGAAAAGATATGGCACAAGTCCCAAAAAGGCTATCCCGAGATTCCAGGATAACCGTCTCCAAGTAACGACGCTCTACTGATATGCAAGGATCACAAGTGTCCATATGATCTGGAACAAAGCTTTGAATAAAGGGAAACAAATATTTGTCGAATGGAAAATGTTGTGGGTAATCCATGGCCCGTTGGTATACATATATTCCTTTTTTCCTCATGATCAAAGAAGTATTAACTTCACCATCTACCAAAGTATCTTCAGCGGACCCATCAGCAACAATGCTATGTCTGCGATCCAACATGTTAAGGTTGCCTCTCATCACACAAGGTGACCCTAAGGAAGGCATCGAGGGGGTCGATAAGACCGGGTCATCATGAGTGCTCTGGGAATAATCCTTGCAGAGCCAAAATTCTTTGGCACGAGACATGATGAACACCTAAAAGAAAAAGAAAGCAAAGGCAAAAAGAAAAGTAAAGAGAAATCAAAGTAGCAACAAAATAGCTCAGCCAAATGAAGAAATAAAGCTCATTCAAATATCTACACAGGCCACACACCGTCATTCTCCATTCCAGAATGTACCCCATGGGGGGCATTTGTTGGACCCCGTAAAATTACAATTGGCATTCAAATGGGAATGCCGGAAAATATTCATAATCGATCCAATATTTACTTTAGTAATATTGGGTCTCGGTCTTTTATTAAGCCAAGAAAAGCTTATTACAACGATCGGCTTTAAATTCTTCGACGGAGTACAAACGCTTCGAAGAAGAAGATAATTTCGAGTTCTTCGACGGCACGAAGTCAACAAGACTGAGGTTTCGAAGAAGAATACAACTTCAAATCCACTTGCAAGGGGAAGCGCTGAGCACTTGCAAGACAAAATACAAACAACTCTTCCTCGGAAGGACACCGAGGAATGAAGCTCAAGTCCTCTTGTCACAAGAAGCGCGAAGAGTACCAAACAACACCCTATGAAACCCGGGGGTTATATTTATAGGGAAGCCGAGGAGGGGAAGGCCCCTCCAGGATAGCTGGAGGGAGGTCCCTCCGAGTAGGGAGGCCCCTTACTCGGAGGGACTCCCCCTCCGAGTAGGGAAATCCCTACTCGGAGGGACCTCCCTCCAGGTAAGAGATTTCCTACTCGGAGGAAGATCCCTCCGGGTAGTCTACTCGAAGGGACTCCCCCTCCGGGTAGATCTCTCTCCTCCCTCTCAAATGGGGATAAACCCCTATAAATACCCCGATCAACAGAGGTCCGACGGTCAGAGATTTTTGGAGAAAAATCTTGAAAAGAAAAAAAGAAAAAAAAGGATCGAAGTTGAGGAGGGCTTCCAGCAACATTCTCCAATTCCAAGTAGTGGTCCTTTGATGATATGTGGAATTATCTAAGGTCATTATCATCCATTTACACCAGCACAAGGCCTAAGAACCTTGCTATCATCCATCCCACACGCCATATGCTGGAGGACTTGGAGAGAGGCAGAGAGCATGGTGATTGCATTTCTCATGGAACTAGAGTAAACATTCAAAACATTTATTTACATGGCTTATCATTTACTTATTCTTGGTCAAGGTATATTCATTGTATTTCCATGGAAGATTGGAGGACTATAATGCTAACTTCAGGTTATGTAATTTTTCTCTTTCCTGCAGAGGAAGTTTTCCTCCTGATTGCACCTCCTCTTTTTATTTAAAATAAAATTTGGTGGTGTAACCCATAAGTAAAGAGAAAAATCTTTGCATGACATACATCCATCCCTACTGAAGGTAACACTTGTCCAGACCTCCATAAATGTATGTAAGCTTACATTTCCTGGTTAAAAGGAGGAGGAACAAAAAAACAAGAAGTAGAGTGCAGAGACCCTTCTGCATATGACACCATATTAGCATCAGATACATACTCAAGGGGTGGCCTAGAGGATAGCCCTCCATGTACACTGGGAGTATGACATCTGAGGTTCAAATCCCATAGGAAGCAGGCTTATAAGGAATTTCTATAGAATAATGTAATAGGCTAGTTTTCCACCCAAAAGAAAAAGGTCAACATCATATACTGTTGTCCTTTCCCGGTCACTAGACTGCTGTCCTTTCCCAGTCACTAAAAGTTAGATGCTTACATCATCTATTTAACCATATCAAGTTTATGCATTTGCTAAGCAGTATGGCAGTATGCCAGCCTCTTCCCTCTGCCATTAAACTATTAAAGCCTTCCATTTTCAACCAAAATGTTCTCTCAAGGGCACAAGCCTCTAACAGTGACAGACAGTATGACATTTTCATCGAATGATCTCCCATCAGTAACTGGAGTCTTGCAACCTTCATATCATTTGTACAGACACATTGAACGTTCTATCTTTCCTCAGGCTTATGCATCTCAAATGTGTAAATTCTATACTATACTTAGTTTGAATACACAAAACTTATCCCAAAAGGCATAACTACTAGAGCCGTTCATGGGACTAGCCACTTTGTCTTGGTCCACACAAAATTAAGACTGGTACAGAGGTGCAGCAAATGATTTAGATATCAGACACTACCTGTTAATATAATCACATTGATGCTAAACCAAATTTCTTCCAAAGAGGACTAAAGAGGGAACAGGATTCTTCATATGAAGTCGATGTCCATTGCATGACGATTCCTTTTCTAAAGATAGAACAATGTTCCTCACATTAAGTCAAAGTATGTTGCTTGATGATCCCTTTTCCTTCTCTTTCCTGTAAAGAGGACAAGCTGATGCACCTAGATGTGTGACCTAGACACAACCTAATAACGAACATATACACTGGCAAGCAATACCCACATAAAAAAGTAGAAATCTGTACCAAAATCATGCAAGAATTAACAACCGTGACTAAAGGATACATACGAGGCACAAACCCTTAGATCTAAAAAATGCCATTTGAAACAGACAATGATGCAATCTTACAAGAGGTGGAGTATGTAATGCAATCAGCTTAACAGCGGAGGACCACTGCTCATTCCACATGTAAGGTCCCGTCACAGCTTGAAGGGTTATGGTGCTCATGCTTCCTGAACTATTTAGAGTTGTTGACACTGATTTAAAAGGAGACTGACTCTGCTGCACTGGAGGTGCCAGCCCAAATAACACAACATAAAACCACAAGTTGCGAAACAACTTCAAAAGAGAAGGTTCAGCATCTGAGGTTGGAATAAAATCAGAACAGATTTCAGCAACTGCGGGAAGAAGAGGACCTAAAAAATCAGCTCCACTCCTGTAGTAAAAAGTGTCAGATCAATGTTATGTATTCATCAATTAAAAACCATAATATGATGCAAGAGAGGATTAACAAAAATCAGTGCAGAATCCTTCAAACTACTTCAAATGGCTGACCTTCCAGTTTTGGACTCAGCAGCAAGCCCCACATCAGAGCACAAAGATAACAATCGATAGCGATAGTCTGACCTCAACTTGGAGCTCTTAAGGCGAGATGCAACCAGAAGAAATCCTGCAGGAAGAGTCTACAACATGGCAAGCAGTCAACTAGCTCTGACATGGCAAAGAAAGGCGTTCATGAGAAACATTAAAAAAAAAAAGTCAAAGTTTACTGAAGTTAAATGACTAAAAATGTTGGTAAATAGCCAAAACATATAATAGATACATACACATCTAGATACTGGATACATAGGGGTGAAAATTGCTACAGACCTCTACTCGTTCAGCAGTAGCCTCTGGGGGCAATGTTTTACTTTCTGCAGATCCTAAAGTTTTTAGTTTATCCAAATAGCTTCTTGTCATCAAGACAATTGTTTCTCGATAGGATTTCTCAAAACCCAAACAGGCAATGCGAGAAACAGCATCAAGTAACTGAAACATAACGAACATGATTTGAGAATCATATAAGTAGAAAAATTAATTAGGACCCATACTGGAAGTATCAATATGGCGAAAGCAAGAAAATGGGGAAAAGACACCATAAAAGACCATGTATGTTCACATGTCCATACCCGAAGACGCAACGAACTTGGAACTGATGCATCACCTTCTTCCAGGTTTTCAATAAATAGAGGCAATATCATGTCTACAACCTCCCACTTACTAACCGACATACACAAATCAGCCAGCAACCTTATGAGATTCAGCTGCACAACAGGAACAGTTTGTGTTTCTTTCCTGTCCTGACAATCGAAACATGAAATGTCAAAACTGGGACGCAAATAGGAGGGAACTATGACATCACATATACCAGATCATGCAAGTAAGCAATAAGCCATGCATAATTTTCAGCTGCCAAATAAGCAAACTTCAAGGTAAAACTGGATCAAAGTGAGGAAGAAACCATAATCAAACTTTATCTATCTAATAATGGTAAGCAAGTTCAAGATAATGTTACATTCAATAGGAAGGACAAACAAGCTTCCAAAAGTAAAGCAGCATTCAGTAGAAAAAAACAAACAAACATCATAACTGCTGAACCTTTTTTTGTTTAAGCACAATCAATTCATTGGGCAACCAAATGATCAAAAGCAGAAAGTCTTAAACCATGGATGGCAAAGTCGGCCGACTCGGAGAAGAATCGGCCTATGACAACCTTTTTTTTTTTTTTTTTTTTTTGGGGGGGGGGGGGGGGGGGGCACCCACAATATATCGCTCCACCCCGATCCACTTGCTCCAAGCCGCTTCCATAGGAGCGGGGCTCTTTTTAATGGAGTCGACCCTAATCAGGCCGGATCCGCCTTGAGCGGTCCACTCCAGGCGGATCCGGCCCGACTAGGCCCGGCTCCTGCGGATCCCTCCTTAAGGAGGGATCGGGAATGCGCAGACAGAGAGCTGTCTACACAGTCCCAACCCAGGTCGGCCCCCTCCGCCCCTTCCAGCCCCCCACCTCCGGAGGCCCCTCCCTCGCCGTCGCCGCAGGAGCTCTGAGGAGGCTCGCCGCCAGCCGCCACTGCCGCCGCTTCTTCCTTCTTCCTCTCTTTTGCACTTCTCTTCTTTCTCTCTTCTGTATTTTTTTTTTTTGAAATGTTCAAACCAAATCCCGAAGGTGCCCTAAGAAGACTTGTATTTGCTTTGGGTGTTTGTCCAACTCTTGAAAGATCTTTTTGTGGGTGAAGGAGGATGGTTTCCACTGCCGCCGCGGGTTGTACAAGGTAATTTTTTATAATAAAAAAATAAATATCAAAAAATAGGAAATATTTAATATGTTATAGATCTATAGATAAACAGCATTGATAAGATGTTTATGACCCTCATTACTAAAAACCCCCAAATTGAACCCTAATTAGGGTCAAGGTTCGACGCATCGGGGAATCGGGGCGAATCGGGTTTTTCCTGATCCGCCACGACTCTCCTGAATCGGGCCGATTCGCATGGGAATCGGATGGGATTCTGGCGAATCGGGTTTCTCCTGATTCGATCCGATTCGGCCGAATCGGACTGATTCGATCCGGCACGCCAAACCATTAGGGTTTAAAAATTAGGGACTTTGTCTCATTAATGTAACTAATGTGCAATTGAGTGTCCAATGCAGTCATTTAAGTTGGTTAGAGTTTCCTTGTAGACTCAATTGCATTGCATGATTTATTTTCCCCAAAATCCCCAAATTGAACCCTAATTAGAGTTTAAAAATTAGGGATTTTGTCTCATTAATGTAAATAATGTGCAATTGAGTGTCTAATGCAGTCATTTGAGTTGATTAGAGTTTACTTGTAGACTCAATTGCATTGCTTGGTCTATTTTCCCCAAAATCCGCAAATTAAACCCTAATTAGGGTTTAAAAATTAGAGATTTTGTCTCATTAATGCAACTAATGTGCAATTGAGTGTCCAACGCAAACATTTGAATTGATTAGAGTTGTAGACTCAATTGCATTGCATGATCCATTTTCCCCAAAATCCCCAAATTGAACCGTAATTAAGGTTAAAAAATTACAGATTTTGTCTAATTAATGTAATTAATGTGCAATTGAGTGATCAAAGCTCTCAATTATATTTATTAGTCTTATTGCAGATTCAATTGCACTCATTTACTCTCATTGTACAAAATGCACACGCATAAACATCACATCTAAGTTTCTATCTTACATAGGAATATGGCAAATCAAGAACATCAAGAGCAAGAGGTGGAGCAGCAGGCCACTGATCCTGGTTGGGCTCATGGTACTCTCCTTGATGCTCGGCAAAAGAGAGTGAAATGTAATTGGTGTGCAAAGGAGATGTTTGCAGGCATATATCGTCTTAAACAACATATTGCTGGAATTTCAGGAAATGTAGAAAAATGTCCATCATGTCCACTTGAGGTTAGGAATGAAATGAAAGCATACATGAAGGGGAAAAAGACTGAAAAATTATTGACAACTCAGCAGCAACAACAGCTTCAAGATGAGATTTCTGGGCGACAGATTCATAAAGATTATAGTTTACCAATCAATGTTGACGATGATGAGGATGATGAAGATGATGATCATCCTGATCCTCAGTTCACTGCAGCTGCACGTGCTAGTCGGCGTTCTTATGTAGAGGAAGACGATAGACGAAGGGGCATGGGGACATTAGGGTCGCATTTGCCTAGAGATGACTCTAGGAGATCTCTCCCTAGGACCACATCAGTTCGTAGGGCTGTCGGTGCATTAGGGTGTGGAGGTAGACTCTCAGATGTTCATAATCCTACACGGGATTCTACAGATAGATATTTGTATAGATCAAGGTCTGTAAAGCAACCTTCTATCAAGTAGGCTTTGAAAGGAGTCAAAGCCACTGCAAAGGCAGCAAAGAGAGCAATCAAAGGTATTGTCAAATGATTTTTACATACAGGTGTGTTTGCACATACGGCAGAGAGCCCATATTTCATACTATGTTGGATGCAATTGCAGAAGCTAGGCCTGGTCTTAAGGCTCCCACACTGAAGTACATTTATGATGTTGGGCTTGATGAGGAGTATGATGAGTTGAAAGGATAGGTTAATGGCTTCAAAAATATTTGGAAAGAACGTGGTTGCACCATTATGTGTGATGGTTGGATAGGGACAACAAGAAAATCTATGATTAATTTCCTTGTTTATTGCTGTGAGGGTATCATTTTTCTTAAATCTGTTGATGCCTCTGACAACATCAAGAATGCAGATTACTTATTTAACTAATGGATGAAATTATGGAGAAAGTGGGTGAAGAAAATGTTGTACAGGTTGTCACTGACAATGAAGCAAGCTACAAGTAGAGCTGTAAACGGATCTGAATAATATCCAGATCCGATTCGAATTCGTATCCGATTATCCGGATATTATCTGTTTAACAAATATCCGGCGGAGCGGATTTCGGATACGGATATTATCATTATCCGGATAATAAACGGAGCGGATACGAAAACAGGTGATCCGCTCCGTTTAAGATCCGCTCCGAAATGAAATTATTTTTGACCATTAGATCTTAAATCTAATGATCCATATATAATTATATCTAATGCTAATCTTTTGTTTAGAGAATATTTTTGATATTTGTACTTTTTTTAATTTTTTCAGATTTTTTTATTTTTTATGATTTTTAGATCACTTAATATCTTTTATTAAGCTTATATTTTCGAAGCGGATAATATCTGTATCCGCTCCGAATCTGATTAAATTATCCTCTCCGTATTCGAATTGTATTCGGAGCGGATATGAATTATCCGATTAACTATTCAGATTGGAATCGGAAAACTCATATCCGCTCTGTGTCCGCTCCGTTTACAGCCCTAGCTACAAGGCAACTGGTAGATTGTTGATGGAAAAAAGAAAACATTTGTATTAGGTTCCTTGTGCAGCGCATTGTATCGATTTGATGGATGACATAGGTAGAGATCCACATATTCATGGCCTCGTTGACGATGCTCAAATGAACACTTCATTTATTTATGGTCACAAAAGATTTTTGAATATGATGAGGTAATACACAGACGGACGAGATCTTCTTCGTGCTGGTCCCACTCGATTTGCATCAAATTTTATTTCTTTAGAGAGCCTCATCAAATATAGGCATCAATTGGGCCAGTTGATTAATTCTGAGCAATTTTTGCAACATGTAAACAGTCTTAAGCCTGAAGGTAAGATGTTGCTCTCCAAGTACAAGATTTGATTAGCAATGTACAATTTTTGGAGAGAATTTCCTACTACCTCAAAGTAATAGAGCCTCTAGTACTTGTTCTTAAAATAGTTTATGGTGATGATAAAAATGATATGGGATATTTGTATGAGGCAATGGACAGAGCAAAGGAACATTTGAGGAAAAGGAATCCCAAAGTATACAGAAAATGGTGGGCCATCATTAACAAGAGATGGGAGATGACTCTCCACCATGATCTTCATGCTGCAAGTAATTTATTGAATCTAATTAATGGATGAATTTTTATCATACCTTGCTGAAAATTCTTATCATATGCAGGGTATATTTTCAACCCTAGATTTCAATACAAAGATAATATACATAATGATGGAGAAGTGATGAGAGGCACCATGAACGTCATCACTCTCCTAGCAAGGACAATGAATGAGAGATTAGATGCAATGGCAGAGGTAGTATAGAATGTTTTCTTTTGCATATGTATGCATGTTTCATTTTGCAACGGTCATTTGACATATGTTATATCTTCCATTTTGTAGGTGGAGAGGTATAGGATGAAACTTGGGATATATTGAGCATATGACATGAGATGTGCAGTTCAAAGGCTCACTCCAGGTTATTTTACATGAGAATTGTTTGCCAAAAATCATAAATTTATCACATTTAGGAATTCACCATTATAAACTGATTAATGTTCACTCCTTTTATTGCAACAGTTGAATGGTGGATTCAAGTAAATTACCAACAAGCCGGCACGAACCCTTTAACATATGTTGCAGTGAGAGTGTTAAGTCAGACCACTTCTTCTAGCCAATGTGAAAGAAATTAGAATACATTCAGCCTCATTCACACAAAAATCCGCAATAGGCTGGGAGTGGATTGGCTAGAAAAGTTGGTCTATTGCTACTAAAATATGTGTTTAAGGGTGAAGCAAAAAGAAGAAAGACAAAAGTTACAAAGATAGAGATTCATGCAACTAGCTGGCAGAACAACTGAGGAAGTAGTTCCTGAGATAGATGTAGATGAATTGCTAAATGAAAAACACCATTTACATGCTTGGGTGGAGACAAGAGCTGAGGGCATGATACCGGAGTTTCATCCTGATGATCGCCTAGTTTAGGCATGCGCAGAAGATGTAGAATTTGAAAAACATGTACCTGCACATGCGTCTCTTCCTGAGAGAGGTCAAAGGCCCGAATTAAGGAGATCTACTAATGTACAGGAGTCTAGTAGACTTTCTTTATCTCAGCCAGAATTAAGAAGATCTACCACTCAATTGGACCCAAAGAGGAAGAAAGATAAAGGCAAGACAAAAACAAAATCGCACAAGGAAAGAAGAACATAGGAACCAAGAAGAAAATCACAAGATCATGCAGAGGACTCTCCCAAGGAGACACTTGTTGGGAAGCGATTTTCTGAGGCTCCACCACTACCACCGCACTTCGCTAGATTATATGAGGCAGAGCAAAAGCATTATCACCGTCGAAGAAAGATGCTTAAGAAAGGAAAATCAGTTGGGAGTGATGACTCCACTCAATCACCTAATGATGATGATGGTGTTGTTGTAGGTACTAGAGCCACTGGAGGTTATGGGCTTTGGGGTATGAGGGTATCCTTTCAGGATATGAGGATTATTCAGTACCACCCCATCAACAAGAAGGATGCTAAAGGGAAGCACAAGAACAACATGGGGGATATCAAGGCCAACAAAGGCAAGCAAGGCATGATTGGGGATATGGGCCTTCGTATCCACCCATTTTTAGTCCTCAGAAATTGCCATATTCAGATATCAGCTCTAGTACTGGGACAAGTTACTTTGGCAATATTCAAACTATTGGGTATGGTAGTTTCTTCACTCCAGGACAATCAGGAGAAAGTTGAAGCCAACAAGCAACGACACCTCGAAACATCCAAAGAGGATTCCAAGACATCGCCAATTCTTTGTTTGGCTATGGATATACCCAGTATGGAGGACATGACTATAGGCCACCTACTCAATTTCATGAGGCAGAGGATGAGGGTTCTGAAATGTGAAATTGACAAGGTATTTTTATTTATTTCATGTTATAAACTTGTAGATTTTTTTTTCAATGTATGAACATAATCATCGTTATTGTTCTTCATGATACATGAACATGATAAGATTTGAATTTCATTGTGTTTGTATTCAATGAATGTTGTATGTGTTTTCATATTTTTCTGCAATTTTTTTGATTTTTCAGAATTTTCTGTGATTTTTCCTTATTTTTTTCACAATTTTTCATCATTTTTTAACCTAGTCGATCCTGGATCGGCCAGACTCCCATGGAGCCGGGCGGATCCTACAACCCGACTCGGATCGGGGCCGGCTGGGTCCAATCCAGCACCCCGATCTGACTTTGCCATCCATGTCTTAAATTGTTCTCAAATACAAAAAATATTCTAGAAAAACAATAAAAGAATAGAGAAAATGAGATTTTATCCAAATAGATTGGAAAGAATAAAATTGGGAACAACCACCATAGAAGATTAACATCTAAAGAAACAGTATCACCCTCTCAATCATAAACCTCTGAGAAAAATACTATTCCAAAAGCATCATAGATGCCAATCAGAAATGCAGTCGTGCATGGCATGCTTTACTAACAATACAAATACATCAAGTTATTCGCTAGATGGTTTTGCAGTATATGAATATAGTAGTTCCTGGATCACCAATGACCCTTTTGGTCATTCTGAACTTCAATGATGCCTGGTTCTTTTAAACAAATATTGAGTCATAACAAATCTCATCATCCGGCATATGGTTAACATTTGCAGTTTGGAATACTTGTTTTGCTTCTTCTCCTTCCATCCGCTTGAGCATTCTCTGCAGCAGTGCACCTAGAGAATCAGTAGTAATTTAATGCATGGCCTAGGCAACTATCTTTCACATCTACTTAACATGGACACTCGAAAACAATGAACATTACTCCTTCTGGCTACTCTAAATAGCGGAAAGAAAGAGTAACCAAAGTTCTTTCCCTTGAGTTACCCCTTATGTTTAACTTATCTTGATTCTTGCATGACCACTTCATCTTCTAATATGGAATTTGTTATCCAGATCTATGAATAACCATACCACTCACCTCTTATCAGATTAAGCATTTAGGCTGAGAACATTTGGATTACTGCAGCTACTCCAGATTACAATACCTGTTAGCTTATGCTGGCATTTACCTCCCAAAAACTAATAATACTTATTGCAGTCTGAGGATATATTCCAACTTTACTGCACCACACACATGAAGTGATGAAAGAAAGTAACAATACCCCATCCTTGTGAAGCACTTCTTTAGAAGCATATAACCCATTCACAGTACTTCAATATTCTATTTGCCACACAAGGACTGTGAGGTACCCAAGGCAACCTCAGTGTCCAAGGTGACCGATGTAGACACCTTTTGGGTCAGCATTCCCCAGACCACCAAATACAGTTGCCTCCTGCAGAGCTTGCTTTAGACAGCTGCCCATGCATCTGCTAACAGCCACACCAGAAGGATACAGCTGTATCACCCCAAATTTTATTTTGCAGGATAACTTCAATTCTTCTGCTACACTCATTGTTCTTATCCATACTGCTAGAAAGCTGTGGAAAAAATTATTCAATAAAAGCCTCAACAGTTAGTGGTTGTTTTCGTGAGAAAAAAAATTTCTCATATCTCTCACGATGGTTTTTTTTATTTATTTGGTTGATTTGTTTTAATTGGTTTTATGGCATGTACGTGTGTGTTTTTGTGCTTTTTGGACCAAGCATTATTAGGCTCATGTCCTTTAACTCTCCTCATCAACTTACATTGATGCTAATTATATCAATTGTATAATCGATTACCCCTGATTAACCACCACATGATTTCCCACAATTTAACTAATTAGAAAGGAAACTTTGAAAGTAAGGGAATTTTGAGAAATTATACTTTCTATTTGTTTGCTTATTCATTATTTGCATGTCTGATCGCTTTAGTTATTCGGATATTTGGCTAACAAATATTGCTTATTCAGTTTTTTTATTGTGTTGTATTATTTTTTATTGTTTTTTTTATACATTCAATTTAAAATGTATAGACTACATCTTGCGGATAATTCATGCAACTATTTATGCAACAAGGGTTAAATAAGTAATTAGTCAGTAGGGTGTTCTTGAAATTAACCAGAAATCAGAGTATTATTGCAATTACCCAGAATCAAGGTATTATTATGACCATATATCCATAGGGTTAAGAATTCCCTGTTTGATATATTACATGTGCGAGGCATATTACATCAAGACTTAACCAAACTTAAACAACTTAAACTTGAAAGGTATTCAACAATTGTTTACTCTGCAAGAGGGTTTGTTGCAAATTTTCCACCTCCCGCCTTCAGTGCACAGGAACAGATTTCCTGGGAGTTTTCCCTGCGCTGAACCCTTCTCCTTTGCTTAAATTTTCCTTTTCTTCTTAGTGCTGACCTGAGTTGCCTTTCGTCTGTCTTCTTCTCCTTCACCTCTTGGCACTGCAAATACGCTTGTAGCTGTGTCTTCTTCACTTGAGTTGTGTTTTGCAGGGAGAGCAGGCCCTCTAGATATAGAGGTAGGGGAGCAGCAGGGAGAGGGGGGTTCTTTCCACCGGCGTCATGCACCAGTGAGGATTTTCTTCTCCCCTCTCTTGCTATTAAATGCATGAATAGGCCGCCCCACATGGAAGGCAAAATCGCCAGGATCGGCCGATCCTGAATCGGATCGACGGTTGGGGATCCGACTCCAGGGGGGAAGTCCCCCGAAATCCAAGTTTGTAATGTGGAACGGCCGAACTCGAGTGGAATCAGGTTGGATCGAATGGATCGACCAGGGATCGAGCGATCCATGGTCGATCCCGTCGATCCGGCCGGTTAAAATTCAAATTTTAAGTTTGCCCGCCAGATCGAGCCCTTATCGGGCATAGTCGGCCGATCCCTGATCATTCCGGCCCGATTAGGGCTCGATCCGCCCGATAAGGGCCGATCCCTAGTGGATCCCCCTTGAAACACAGCCGATCCAGAGATCGGCTGTGTTTTCTCTGGTCTGCAGGCCCCCTCCTCCCTCTTTTCGCCCTTCCAGAAAGAAGGCAAGGGGGAAGGGCTTCTCCCCCCCCCCAAGTCCGTCGTCACCGCCGCCCGTCGGCCTCCTCCTCTTCTTCTTCTTCTTCCTCTTCCTCTTCTTCTTCTTCTAAGACTCCTTTGTCCTCTTTGAAAGAGGTTAAAGACAAGCTCAAAGAAGGCCAAGGGAGATCCTCTTGAGTAGATCTCAAGAGATCTTATTCAAGTAAAGGAGAAGCTTTTCTTATTAAGATATTTTTTTTAATTTCTTAAATTAGACAAAATTTTAAATAAAAAATAAAAAATCATGCATATATGTTTGATCTTGTTCTATCTTCATATTCTTAGATTATAGAAAGGATATGGGAGCTTTAAAAACCTAGAGTTTGTAAATTAGATAGAACCCCCGAATTTCACCCTAATTAGGGTTTGAAATTTAGGGTTTTTGTTCTATTAGCACAATTAGAGATCAATTAAGTGTTCCAATCACTTAATTGACCTAATTGTGTCTTTGTATGATAATGTTGGTGATTAATTTCGAGAAATTAGATAAAACCCTCATTCTTACAGTAATCATGGTCATAATTTTATATTTACACATGAATGTCTTTGTATTGTTATAGGATTAACAATTATGGTTGAGGAGGGCAATGAGGAAGGGGTCCAAGGGGAAGACCACTAGACCAGTCACCAGGCCTACAATTGGACATCGGGTAGAGGCATGGTGTTCTTCTTGATGATGCCTCTAAGAGAGTGCAATGTAACCACTGTGGGAAGGAAATGAATGGAGGTGTATACTGCCTAAAACAACATATTGCAGGTATTGGTGGGAATGTATCAAAATGTAAGCAATGTCTACGAGAGTTAGTGATTGAGATGAAAGAGTATATGGCTGGAAGACAACAACAAAAAGACATACATATTCAACAACAAGAATTACATGAAGAGCTTTCTCGGCAAGGGAGGAGTAAGGGTGTAATGAAAGAAAGACCAATTGTTGTTGATAAGTTAGAAGATGATGAGGATGACGATCTCTCACCTATTGAGAGAGAATGGCGATAATCACTACGGCAGAGTCGGCGTACTGTAGCTATTGCTAGAGAGGAAAGTAAGATGAGGAGGTACCATAGTACAAGGGAAGGATCATCACCATAAGCTAGTGTAACAAGGCCAACTGACTTGGTCAGGAGAGGTGGTTCAATGAGAGGAATTGGTGTCATTGATCTTGCACGAGATCGTATGAACACATTCATGCATAGAAAACCATCATCAAAACAGCCTAGCATAAAACATGCAATGAAAGGGGTGAAAGCCACAACTGTTTTAGCCAAACATGCGGTAAAAAATATTGTAAAATGGTTTTTGCATGCAGGGGTCCCAGCCCATACAACTTCTAGTCCATACATCCAGACAATGATAGATTCCATTGGGAAGGCAGGCCCAGGTTTGAAAGCTCCAACACCAAAGGACATTTATGGCAAACATTTTGAAGAGGAATTGGTTGAGACAAATGAGTGGGTAGCATCCTTCAAAGCTATATGGATGGCAAGAGGTTGGACTCTTATATGTGATGGATGGACAGGAATAACAAGAAGGTCTATGATTAACTTCCTTGTATATTGGAGTGAGGGTACAATGTTCATGAAATCAACAGCCATAGAACAAGAAAAAAGAACGTATACCAGGCAAAAGAAGAGGAGAGTGCAACAACAAATTCGTAGTGATGACACCATACAGGATCCCAATGATGATGATGATGATGGGGCTGCCACTGGGGTCACAGGAGCTTGTCAGGGAGATGCAAGATATATTGGGCCAGGATTTTCACTGGGTTTGAGACTTACTACAAGCTATGTACCAGAAACAGAACATCAAGGAGGCAGAGGCGAAGGATAAGGGCATGGACAAGGGGGATATGAAGGACAACATCATGCAGCCTATGAGTGGCCACCTTGGGAGCCAAGCTATAGTTCAGGGTCTACTCATATACCTGCATTTCAACCTCCCATTTTACCATACTCAGATATTAGTAGCTCACTTCTTTTGGAGTACAAGAAGAATAGGGGCATTGGCCTTTACAAGAACAAGAGCATAGTGAAGCAACAAGCACATACAAACCGCTTGGGATATGGTGTCCAGCTCCATCACAATATGAAGAAAGCTCAAGTCAACAATTTACACCAAGAGGGATTCAAATGGGTATGCATGATTGGCAAATTCCCTCTTTGGTTATGGCTATCAAAACCCACATGATGGTGAGTAATCTAGGTCTGGAAGTGGATGGCAAGATTATTAGTCTTCCATTAAATGTAACTTACATTCAACATTTTATGTTTTTCTTGTGTTATTATAGTAGTATTAATACACAATGTCTTAAATTTCATGTTTAATATACTATGAATGCATGTATTATTGATTTTTGAAGCAAATGTTAGTTCTGTCAATTTATCAGATTTTTCCTCATTTTTGCTGTTTTTCCTGATTTTTTTTTATTTTTCCAAAAAAAATGTAGAGTAGTCGATCCAGGATCGGCCAGACTTCCCTTGGATCCGTGGGATCTTGCAATCCGATCTCGAATCGGATCGGATCGGGCCTAGGCGATCCCGACCCGATTTCGATCCTGCCTTCCATGCTGCCCCACCCTTCCTTCTTTAAAAGTCCCACCGGTGGCATGCACTTAGGGATTAAAATAGGTAAGTGGCGGTGGGAGGGTACGGCCTTGCCTTTCTCCCTATGAATCCCACTAGTGCCATGTACCGATGGGGATTTCCCATTTGGAGGAGGGAGGCCAGCCTGCCCTTCCCCCTTATGTTGGCCATTTAAAAAGGCAAGAGAGGGAGAGGGGTCCGACTTGAATTGGGAATTTCTCTTTCGGAATCCCACCTGTGGGCAACACCAGTGGGGATTCCTAATGGGCAAGGGAAGAGGGTTAGAGATCCTAGACTTCCTAGTAATAGGACTAGGAAGGGGGGAAGGAAATACCCATTCCCCCTTTTAATTCCCACCGGGTTCAAATCCCGAATAGGACAATGCTCCCCCCCTTCTCTTCTTCTTCTCCCTCTCTTTCCTTTCCCTCTTCTTTTTCTTCATACTTTGACCCCATTAAACAGCGGAGGGGACCTAATTGGTGCGCCCAAAGGGAGCTTAGGCTGGCTGAAAGTGGTGCTTTTGGACTGGGTTGACAGGAGGACAGCTGTTCAAGGTGCTTTCTTTTTTTAAGCCTTTTAAATACTGCACACCCCCATGACTTCGCATGAGTTTATGGTCCTTTTCTTCATTGGAATCTGTGTTTTTATAGAAAAAAAATCTATGGGGTCAATAGTGGTCCTTGCTTCTTACAAGTTGACAACAATGATTTGATGCCACATGCATGGATGGGCATTCCAAAAGTTGGTCTTTGGATGGCAAGATCATATCAGAAGAAAAGTTCATAAAGGTGAAGATAAATATTATGGTACCATAAATGAATAGGTGATTATCCTTTAAAGAACAGATTCCTGAGCTTATGTGCTTATGTCACTCGAGATAGCTTCTGCTGGGACAGCAATAATAGGATTTTCAGCACGAAGGCTGGTTATATATTACTTCAGACTTCCTGAATTGATGATTCTTTGTGGTCTTTAATGGCCAGCTCAGTGGTTTCTTTCCGGTACGTAGGATGATCCTTTGGCTCTGAGCCTTTGTATTCTCACTGAGGAAGCTGAGAAGCTCTTAGTACTGTTTCCAGTCCTTTCTCTGGGGGCATCATCACTACATATTCCACTTTTAATGATGGGCCCATCATGTCTCATCTTCTCTTTGCTGATGATACCATCGTCTTTTCTAATGGATCTCTGGCTTCACTTTGTCACCTCATGGCCTTCCTTTCCAACTACGAGAGATATTCTAAACAGAAAATTAACATGAGCAAGAGTGCCTTCTGTATCTCTTCCTTTGTGTTCCTTCAGAGAATCAACCAAATCTCTTCCACCACAAGTATCCCACACAAATCTTTTCCAAGTCTCTACCTGGGTGCTCCTCTTTTCAAAGAGTCGGCCAAATCAATCTACTTCCATCCTCCATTAGAAAAAAATTGGAATAAATTAGCATCTTGAAAATCTCGTCTTCTCTCCCCTAGTGGCTAGCTCATCTTGATCAAGTATCTCCTATCCATGATTCCTATTCACAATATGTTTGGTCTCTCTCCCCCTAAGAGCATCATTCATTCCCTTGCGCGGACATGTGATGCTTTCTTTTGGGGTTTTTAGCCTTTGGTACCATAGGCATTGCATTTTCTGGTGTCACCTCATTCATCCCGCTTTTAAGGGGGCAATGGCATCCATTCTCTGTCTGATTTGGCAGTTGTACTAAAACTCAAATTCTGCAGGAAGGCCAATACCAAATCTGGAATTTAGCACCAGACCCACCTCCAGAGGCATCATATTTTCTCTTGTCCTTCTTATAGTTCACCAGATTGGAGAATGATCCTCCGGACCTCTGTTACAGCCACTGGATTCAAGACGATACTTGTCAATAAGTGGGGGAGGGTCAAATCTTCTCGCACGATGATTGCATTGGTCATGGCCCTCTTTATGAGCTACTCTCTAGTGACTAGTGGTACTCTATTACGCCAGCTCATAGTTGGACAGTTAGTGATGTTATCATTATTGGTCAGGCCTCTCTCTATCTCTCAGGACATTCTCGGTCTTATTCAGCCCCTCATCATCCTATTTGGCTCTAGGGGCAGGATAGGCTTATCTGGAAGCCCAACCCTTATGCCTCTTCTCCAGGTAATCTGCTTGGCATATTGTTCACCATCAATATCCCCCTCTCCAAATCACCAGGTAGATTTGGAGGCCCTCATCTCCCTAAGAAGATTTCCATTTTCACGTATCATGCACTTATAGATAGGCTCCCCTTTGACTCTGTATTTTAAAGGATTGGCATCACCTTGGTCTCTAGATGCACATGTTGCCATTCCCCTCCCTATGAGTCTCTTGATCGTGTACATGCCTGCAGTGACCATGCTTCTTACTTTTGGAGATTTTTCAAGGTATGTGTGGTGTCTCCCTTCCCATATCCTGCTTTGCTAAGATCTTTGGTGTCCTCACGTCTCTAGCCTCCAACACTTCATCTCCTCCTTCTGCCTCAACATTACTCCCTCAATCGTTGCCTAGTGCCTCTGGAAAAGTAGGTACACTGCCAAATGTGATGGCCAACCTACCCCTAAGGTGACTTGAGCATCCTTCATCAGAGCAGATCTCTCCTTTGTGATATTAATTTCATGTAGGGCACTAAGCATGCTTGATCTATTGAGGAGAGATTCTCTTTGCAGGCCTTGAGTATTGCAGATGCATCCTCCCCTGTCCCCTCCCAGACCTACTCTTGTTCACTCGGTTCCTCCTCCTAAGGTAAGGGTCAAACTGAACATTGATAGTTGTTGCCGTGGCAACCCAAGCCTCTCTGTGTGTGCCACTATCTTGAGATCATCTTCTTCTTCCTAGCTGTGCCTTTCTTGATCACTCTATTAGCATTGATGTGGAGTTAAAGAGCTTTTACTTTTGGCCTCCAAGTTTGTCATCAGCAAGGATTTTTTGCTCATTATTTAGTCTAATTGTCTAGTTCTCATTTCTCTCAACAATTCAACTCGAGATTGTATCCCTTGGACTCTCAACCCTTGGAGGTCCGACTTTGCTACTCTTCGGGTTATCATGGATATTCAGTTCTATCATGTTGTTAGAGTGTCATAGGGCTGCAGACGCTTTAGCAATTATTTCTTGTACCTCTCAAACCACGCAATTGTATTTAGATGTTTTTTATTTGCCTACTATTGTACAAGGTGAGATTACCATGAATATATCATCTACTTTATCTACATTTTTTTATGTATTTTGTTTTTGTGTTTTTTGTGAAGTATTTTCCTTTACTCTGGGTCAAGGGAGACGTCACCCTCCCAAACTGAACATTGATAGTTGTTGCCGTGGGAACCCAAACCTCTCTGTGTGTGCCACTATCTTGAGATCATCTTCTTCTTCCTAGCTGTGCCTTTCTTGATCACTCTATTAGCATTGTTGTGGAGTTAAAGAGCTTTTACTTTTGGCCTCCAAGTTTGTCATCAGCAAGGATTTTTTGCTCATTATTTAGTCTAATTGTCTAGTTCTCATTTCTCTCAACAATTCAACTCAAGATTGTATCCCTTGGACTCTCAACCCTTGGTGGTCCAACTTTGCTACTCTTCGGGTTATCATGGATATTCAGTTCTATCATGTTGTTAGAGTGTCATAGGGCTGCAGACGCTTTAGCAATTTTTTCTTGTGCCTCTCAAACCACGCAATTGTATTTAGATGTTTTTGATTTGCCTACTATTGTACAAGGTGAGATTACCATGAATATATCGTCTACTTTATCTACATTTTTTTATGTATTTTGTTTTTGTGTTTTTGTGTTTTTTATGTATTTTGTTTTTGTCAAGGGAGACGTCACCCTCCCCCAAGCTTGTATTTTAAAATTTGTGCACTAAAATTTCAAGGGAAACCCTAGGGTCTTCGGTAAGTTGTAGGTTTGTAAAAAAAATGTAAAGGGTCTTTTAAAGGTAAAGACAACTCAAAAAAGATGTGGGGTATTTCAAATCTTCCATTATGTTCAAGGTGCCATGGGCCCTTGACAACTATGATATTAAAGGACCAAAAAAAGGTGGCCCAGCACCCAAATTTTTTAAAGGTGTCTCCTAGGCAATGTCTAGGTGGGCGCCATGTCACCTAAGTGCTTAGGTGCCCCAAGGCATCAAGGGCGCCTTGGGTTGCCTTGTCACCTTGACAACTATGATATTAAGTTTAAGATGAAGAGTAACTCTCCATCAAATAGGTGAGGCGACAAGCCCAGCTATTCCTGGGCTGCAGGTTTGAGTGGCCAATCTGAACCTCATTGGGCCAACCAAAGTTGCTAAGTTGTGTTCAACTGCTACTAATTTGTCAAAGCCCAAGGTAGAATTCAGGTACATACTACTGTAAATGAAACATTTAAAAATGACATGTTTTCTGCAATAACTCCAGCAATACAAACCTGCTCTTCATAATCATTCCTTTCACGAAGACATGCAGCTAATCCCATAATAAATGTATCAACAAGTGCTCTGTCTTTGCTCCAGCCAAATTCAATTATTTCACAACTAATCTTCATAATTGTCTCAAACATTGCTCCCTGATTGTTTCCCCACAGATCAGCCTGTTTTAGGAGACGATGGTATCATAATTAAATATAAGATGGGAGGCCCATAGAAAAACACAAACAATAGACAAGAAGTTCCAAAAATCATACTTGAGCACATGTTGTTAGCACAAGCGGTTTCAGAGGGATAAGCAATACACGTAGCAATTGTCCTCCACGGGTAACTGTAATCTGTGTGATTCCATACAGCAAGGAACTGAAAAGTTCTTCACAGATCTTCAACTTCCTCCAAGAAGAGAGTACACAAGCTTCAGAAGCATCCAGAAGCAAAGCAAGTGTCCTCCTCAGCAAATCCTTCGAAGTTTTCCCATCAGTCTCCAGTGAAAGAAGACTTTTAATCTGCACCGACGTTGCTGCTTTACAAGCAGACAACTTTGAGTTTATCCTCATTTTCAGCAATGAGCCTTGTTCTCGCCATTCATGTTTTCGTATCTACAATGAAACAAAAATGTTGGAAAAGTGAACATCCAACAACATGGAACCCATCCGAAATGATTTCCCGGGAAAAAAAAATGAGACAAAGCACAGATGAATGCCTATTCAAATGCAAGTCCAAAGCAATTGTGAGCAAGGACTGCTGTGTAGTAACCGTAGCCCACAGTTCTACATGGGCATGTAATTTGTACAGAACAAGTCAAATCACCAAAAAAGACCTGATAAATCCCAAATCTCAACCTCAAGACAGAACTAAATTTGGGCAAGTAAATGAGCAAATCAGCGTGGCCATGGATACCAAGACAGCATGTGCCCTTATACCTTAAGAAAACTTGGCAACGATTTGAGCTGCTTGGCTGCCACCTTCCTGACCTGTTCCAAGTGCCCAGTCTTCACAACGCCACCCCTGTCCAAAACATGGCTAAACAACTTAAACGCAATCTCTTGCTTCTCCAACCCTCAATTGACTCCTCCTCGAACGCCACAACGTGCTGCTTCGTAGCTGGACCTACTCCACCGCTGGTTTCATTGGAACCCGCCAACTGGTCCACGCTGCTCCTCCCAGAAATGACGCTCCCGTTTGCCTTTGACGAGGCCTCACTATCCCCGTCGTCTGCAATCTCCTTGTCCTCCTCCCTCCCCTTCACCTTGGAAGGCGTGCCCTGGACCGACAAACTCCATGCTGAGTTATCCGAGGAAGATGTCGACAGCAAGTCTTCGACCTCTGCCGAGCCGGAGAACTGTTCCAGGAGGCAGTCGAGAAGCCGCTCCGCGTCCGCGGTCAGGATCGGTGGGCAATTCTGCGATACAGCGACCATAAAAGCCCTAGCGATCGCCGCGTCAGGCCCTAATGCCTCAGCGGCCGCGACCAGCGTCCCGCCGAAGAAGTTGGAGAGCTCGGCAGAGAAGTCCGGTGACAGCTCCGCCGCCTCGGCGACGTAGCGCAGGAGATCGGAGAAGAAGGCGGAGACCGCGTCGACCGGGAAAGACTGGGGCCAGAACGAGGCGCGGAGGGCGGCGGAGGGGGTGGCGCGGAGGAATTCGATGACGAGGGACCGCGCAGTCGCCGCGGCGGAGGCTGCGGCCGGGTAGAGATCAATGTCGGAGCCGGGGCACCGCGACAGAAACCGTGCAGTGGTGAGCAAGCCGTTAAGCTGGGAGCGCGAGGCGCGAGGCGGCGCCCCGGCACCGAGGAGTGAACCCTGGGGAGGGCAGCGGCTGCAGATCCAAGCAAGCTTGTCGGCGAACTGGCCGGGGTGGGCCGCAACGAGGTCGCAGAGCTCCGTGAGGGCTTCCATGACGGGGGAACGCCGTGCAGATTCGGAGATGATCTCGAGCCCTATTCCACCTCCCTATCTCTCTTCCTTTCTCCTCTGCATAGTGGCTGCAGGCACCGTCGTCGTGCTCTTCGCAGTCCGCTTGCGTCGGAGACGTCGGAGGATCCGACAAGGTGGTGGAGGACGACTCCCGGGGGATCCAGCGAAAAGGGAGGACGACGAGGAGGGGCGTTTGGGATTCAAATAACGGAACGAACGGGGCAGCGGGCGGCCGCAGGCGACGGCTCCCGATCGGCCGGTCGGGTTCCGGGTCCGTCGGTGTCCATTCGGTCCGAACCGGATGTCATACGGATTATTTCTGGAATTGCATTGGTCATAAATTTAGTGAAAGTTCTTAATGAGTTTATTCAAAGAAGAATTTTTAAATGAGAGGAGAATTCAATTCAAACTCCCTAAGATTTTGAATTCACTTTCTTAAAAATTTCTCTTCGATTCAACTTTCTATTAGTACGACTCCTTTTTTCCTAAGAAAATATCAACATATCCAATTTATTTAACCTGAGGCCGTAATTGTACAACCAAATTATCCATTGCAGTAACCCCTTTTCATGTGAAAGACTTGGTTAAAATTTTGTTATGCGATGAAAATGATGTCTGCATGTTGGCGAGAATTTTTTCCGCGTCTTTTCAACGAAGAAAGGGTTCATCCTCTTGTTTCTAGCGGTCAATGTTTTTATGGATTTTCTATTTTCTGGTTCCCATAACTTTTTGCAATCAGTTTCTAGTAACCTAACATTAAATTTTGCGTTGTTTAGCTTTATCACTACAAAAGTTTATAAAGTAATGAAAACAAAAGGCAGCCTCGGGGAATCTACAATCATGAGCAATTTTAGGTGTTTCTCCAAAGTATAAATGTTTTTCTACTCTTTGATAACGTGATAAACTATTCTGGGTGTTTAGTTTATACAGGGTAAACTTGTTTTTTGCTTTGGCTGCACCAAACTTTTGAGCGCGCATATCCCCACTTTTGAGTGCGCGTAGCCCTCAATTTGATTACTTTTTTAGCGCGCATAACGTTTAAACACACCTGCACTTCTTACCAACTTCCAAAAGTACCCCTGCCAATGGTATTTTTTATTAATTGGAGCAACACAGTTGTGGCTGCGGTGAGAACAGTAGGAGAGCTGATGTAGGGGGCGAAAAAAACCTACTTTCACATCAAGCAAGCAGTGGCTGCACTGGCCACCATATTGTCTTCAGTTAACTTACTTCTCACGCGTATTTGTGCTCATTTAATAGGATGAGTAAATGGAAATTGGGGTATGGTCTTTCTGGTTCCTCCCACATTGTGTGAGTCAACTCCAACACCATATTTCATAAAAATAAAACCAACCCAAAATCCATGGAATTATCGATAAATTTCTGCAAAACCAGCAACGGAAAGTATTTGGTCTTCAAAATCAAGTCAACACTACACAATGATGATGAACACATGCAACTCTATTTATGCAAAATGAGACTTCTGTGTTGCTCCAAAGAATTATCGAATCCAAACGTCCACAGCAAAAAGAGAAATGCAACATCAATGAAACATGCAGGACATTTTTGCACATTCTCTATAAAACATCCTACAATGAGGAAGCATTCCCAACAACATGCAATAACATTGCCGTTCTCAAGTACATTGTGAACATTCTGTTAAATTAGCCTCACTCAGAAATATAAACATTGGTACAAAATATTCATGTGAACAGTATTAGCACACACTAAACATTCCACAAAAAAGGATCATACATAAACAGATACAAATATCTTCCTATACACGAACTGTTCCTTCCCATACATTCCATACTACATGGGTATTGTAGAATTCAACAAAAAGAAACATACGTCCATCATTTAGAATTCTCAACCACAGCCAACGTCGCTGTCCAACTTACAAAAGTTTTTGGGAAATCAAAATGAAGTTTGGTTCGTGCATAGGAAATACTACTAATACTTATATAAAAGGGACACACCGCAGGCCGCTGATATTTGCCTTTTTCTCAATGATTGAGACCTCCCCAATTTAGAAAGAGATTCACCACATCCTCATACCATGGAAACGTCTTCCCTCTCACCCATTCTGCACTTGGATTGAACTGAAATATAAGAAAGTTATAATCAATATAAGGAGGCGACACAATAGTAAGAACCGAAAAAGGTGTCATGTATTGAACAATACAAAAGAGGACCCACCTGTGCATAGTACTCCCACTGCACACTTTCAGCATGCACGCAACAGTTGTCCACATCCCAATTAAATGCAGCATTCCGTAGCAAATTTTCAATTGTAATGTAAGCGGTCTTATAATACGTCAAACGGTGCTTCAATGCACTCTTTGAATAATAACCTTCGACGCCCTCATTGAAGGATTTCTTTATGTTTGCCCATGCATAATCAGTTAAGGCAAATGCCTCAGTCTCCCCTGCTAACACTTCATCTGTTAGCAACTGTATGAAGAACACATCTTTCTCATCAGTCCACGCACGACCTACAACAAAGTCAGGAAGAATATGTATGACAATTTCCACAAAATTTTGCAGTAAAGAAGCGAAAGTGAAAGTATAGAACGCACCTCTCTGTGTTGATATATGGATAAGCAACATCGCATTAGCAACCATGGTAGTTTAAAAAATACAATACAAAGTAATACATAATCACTATCAAATAGGGCCTCACAGTACAGAACTCTGAACATTATATCAAGTATGAAAATTCTGCACACGAAAAAGAAACTTCGAACCTCAAATTCTAGAAATCATACAGTACATAATCACTATCAAATAGGGCCTCACAGCACCTTACTCTAAACATTATATCAAGTCTCAAAATTCTGCACACAAAAAATAAAGTTCCAACCTCAAATTCTGGAAATCATACAGTACATAATCACTATCAAATAGGGCCTCACAGCACTTTACTCTAAACATTATATCAAGTCTCAAAATTCTGCACACAAAAAATAAAGTTCCAACCTCAAATTCTGGAATTCATATACACAACTATGAAATTAACAAGTCACGATCTGAATTATGTATACACCACAAGTGAGAAAGGAGGACCTTGAAATGTAAGACATACATACCAGAAAAAGAAAGCAGATACCACAAAAAAGAAACTGCACTATCACAACTCCAAATATGAACTTTTTAACACTTTTGTACTCATTCAGCACTGATCATCTATTCTCAGTTGACCAAAGTTGGTTGGCAATTTCTTCACGGAGGACATTTCATGTTGCTACTGCAGCAGATGACATCTCGATGTCAATAGGTACATCATCATCCCCAGCTCCATCCTCCATCCAGGACGTCATCTTGAAGTCCATTGAAGTACATATCGAACCCAAACTCCCGACGAATAAAATTGTGGACAACACAACATGCTGACACCATCGCCCTTTATGTTGCCCATGGGTACAAGTTTCCCTCACGCAACGTCTGAAAACCGCATCTTTAACACACCAAAAGCTCTTTCAACAACATTTCGTAATTCAGCATGTCTCTGATTAAACTTTTCCTTTTTATTTGCATATAGCACATTTCCTCGCCAACAAAAAGCTGATGGATGGTACTTTTGGGCACGATATGGGGCTAGAAATGACTTTGTGTTCGCATATCCAGCATCCACCAAGTAATACTTCCCAGGTGGCACACGAAAACCCCCTTTACAAATAGCCCATTTCAACACGGCCATGTCTGGGGCAGGCCCTTCATATCCAACAACTAAGTATTGAAAGACCATGTCAAACGACACTACAGCCATAACATTCTGACTTACTTGCTGCTTTCGATTCCTAAAGCGAGGGTGATCGTCGACAGGGATGTGTGCAGAAATGTGAGTGTCGTCAATTGCCCCAATCGCATCCTGCATGAAGATTCAAAGCGATTGAAGTTAAATACTATGTATTATCCTCTTGAAGTTCATTGCATCACATTACCTTGAAGTACGGATAGTAGCGTTCACTCCCACTGATACGAGGATGGCATTCAATAACTTGGCTATTAGTGGGGAGCACAAGGTAGTCGTATTTTAAGGAAGCAAGTGCAAAAGTCACTTTGTTCACATAATGGGTGATAGTTTGGGATGAGTGTTGAAAGTGTTCACACAATGCACCTATAGGGACCCCAAGCCCAGCAGCATATAAGAACATGGCCAGTTGCTCACTTGCAGTCAAATACCTAGAATCACATATCAAGTTCTTGCCTATTAACAAATCTCTCAACTTCCCAAACATGCTTGGATGTACTCTGAACATGTTATAGCATCATTGCTCATGGCCATGCAACAAGTCATTTATCCAAGCTTGTCCATTGTATGCGGATGTGTGCATCCGACGCCTTGGCACAACAGTTTCCATGTCTCGTTGAATTTGTTGGAAAATGGCTTCTGCTGTGGCATTATAAACATCCTCATCATCCAGTAACAAGTCCAATACCTCATCAAAAAAATCTACAATTTTTAACCATAATATACTTAGAGAAAGTTGTCAACCATAGAAAACAGGACTTGCATTAAACAGTACAACTAGTCTCATTGAACTAATTACATACATGAGTCAGATATAGGAATTACAAGTAACATGAACTTCTGACAACTTAACCTAATGTCACACCATATGGTGTGACAACTATACCATATTGTACCGAAAGTAACATTAACTTCTGACAATTAACATTGCAAACAGACCCATAACTATCACAACCAAGAAAACGACGACCATCAGTAGGAAGGCAATTGTGATATATGACATTGGCCATGCAAGAATATTCGTGTTGGCCCTGCCTAGTTTGTAACGACCCAGAATCCGCATTACCAGTAACAACCAGTAACCCGAATTCTGACCCGCTAACCCACGAGACAAGCTCGGAAGGGTAGGAAGTGAAAGTCCGAGGAGACTATATGTAAGAAGATACACACCCTGCAAAGTAGTAAAATTCCATATATGAACATAATATATACAACTCAGAGTCTGAGCAAGGTACAGAGTACAGAAGTACAACAAAAGGTACTACTCACTGCAGCTAGGGAGCACCAACACCGGAGTGGCTAGACTCGCCTGGAACGGGAGTCGACGAAGACCCACCTGAAAGGGAAGGGAGTGAGTCTCAAGAAAAGAGACCCAGTAGGGAAAAGTAACCCCACCGGCAACAGAACTAAAGTGCGGAAAGTAAAAACTGAAGTAAGTACACGTCGCACCACAACACAAAACTGTAAACCACGCGGCTCAGTAACACACACTCACACACACAGAAAGTAGGACTCAGCTAGGGTCTGTGGCTCGGCGTCCCATCACCACAGAGGCTCTCAACCCCAGCCACGTGTGCACACTACATACGCTCTCTCTCGCGTCTGGTCCACGACCGGTTTTTCCCCTACGCTTGACCCTAGTGGTAGAGAAGGGGCTCCACGGAGACCGGCTCAAAACCACCACAAGGAGTACGCACAGGACAGAGTCGCACTCGACGTCCTGGCTCACTAGCGGAGGATAACCACAAACTAGTCGTCTAGACGGAGTCGCACCCACGCCTAGGTAACACAACAGAAACGGGTACACGGTAACGCAACGCGCGTACAACAGACGGAACACACTCAACGTCTGAAACCCCGTACAGTAAGTAAACACCTCGAGTCACAACTAGTCTCTCAAGTGCACAGGTAGAGTCACACTCTAAGCCTGGCTCACATGTGCTATTAGGGCGGACATCACATGTCAATCGCCTCTAATCACACAACTCAAGTCTGCTGGGACACAGGATTAACGGCCACATCGATTGCCGCCATAAGAGGTAAACGGCACTCACATGTCGTTTATCCTGATTAAACGGCAATCGACCTTGTCGTTTAAATCACCCCTGAAGATCTCAACGTCAACGGATGTGGACGTTAAGGTCTTCAGTCCCCAAAACCCAGAACTGAACCAATCAGTTCCAATGGGCAGAAAACTCAATACAACTTCGACTGATGGAGGGAAACACTTCCTCTCATCAATCTAAACTATCAGCACAATGAAATTAAACAGTCTAACGCCTAGATTGTCCAATTTACCCAAAATCCCGGCATGATACAACTCAACCCTAAACCATGATTTGCACACCAATTCACTTAATTGGGCATGCTGGTTTGATGAGGAAGGTTGTAGGAGTTAAGTCCCTACCTCAGAAAGCCTTAAGAATCCCCCAACAGCCACTAATCGCGCCGGTTTCCCCCGAAGACTCTGCACGAATCACACCAAAATCTCGCGTTTCCCGCCCGATCAAGCAACGCCACACGATCCAGGGCTTCCCACGAGCTCAAATCAACCAACAGAGCTGCGGAAATCAAGAAAAGCAAAGTGGAAGGAAGGAGAGGAAAGGAGAAAGATCGTTCTGCTCTCGGGCTGCCCAATTTCAACAGGCCTGGTTAGTCGACGTCAACATCACTGGTCGCCTATTGAACCGCCAATAGACTGACGTTCATATCCCATGTCGCTGAGTTCAACATCAGACGTCCACATCGCTGGACGCTGACTCTGACTCAACGGCAAGCCCTGGCCGTCAACCCCAAGTCAACGACAATGGTCTTGTCGTCGACCACACAGACCCTACAGACCCAATAAGGATCCACTAAAGACCCGAGACCTTACAGCCCTCCCCCCTTAAGGAATTTTGCCCTCAAAATTCAAACAACACAAAGAAAGAAGACTCACCAAAGAGGTACGGAAACTGCTCGCACATCTCGTCCTCCCGCTCCCATGTCGACTCACCACCGGAGTGCCGCTGCCACGCAACACGAACTAAAGGGATAGCCTTGTTCCTCAACCTCTGAACTCGGCGATCCTCAATGTGCAACGGAAACTCTGGTACAGTCAACACTGGAGTCACCTCAGACCACTCTGCACTCTGCAGAACGTGAGACTCGTCAGAAAGGTACCTCCGAAGCATCGACACGTGGAACACGTCGTGCACTGCTGCCAACTCTGACGGAAGCTCAAGTCTATACGCCAAACCTCTGACACGCTCAGAAATGGTAAAAGGCCCAATAAAGCGAGGACTCAACTTTCCACGCTTACCGAACCTCACCACTCCCTTCACAGGAGACACACGAACAAACACCTGGTCTCCTACCTGAAACTCGAGCGGTCGCCTGCGCTGATCTGCATAACTCTTCTGCCGACTCTGAGCTGACTGAAGCCTCTGTCTCACAAGCTGAACTACCTCAACTGACTGCTGAACCAACTCCGGCCCCGTGACAACACGTTCGCCAACCTTGAACCAGTCAAGAGGAGTGCGACACAGTCGTCCGTACAAAGCCTCATATGGTGCCAAACCGATACTGGAGTGATAACTATTATTATATGCGAACTTGACTAACAGTAAGTGAGCTGTCCACGACCCCTGCCACTCCAGGCAACAAGCTCTAAGCATGTCCTCCAAAGTCTGGATAGTCCGCTCTGACTGACCGTCTGACTGAGGGTGGTAGGCGGAACTAAAAGCCAACTCTGTCCCCAAAGCTCTCTGGAATTGCGCCAGAACCCAGAAGTGAAGCGAGGATCCCTGTCTGACACAATAGAGATCGGCACTCCATGCAAAGGAACAATCCGCTCTACGTACAACGCGGCCAACCTACTCACACCCCAACTAGTCCTGACAGGCAAGAATCTGGCAGTCTTCGTCAATCTGTCCACAAGAACCCAAATGCTATCAAAACCTCCAGCTGTCCTCGGCAAACCACAAACAAAGTCAGTCGTCACGTGGTCCCACTTCCACATCAGAATCTCTAACGACTGCACAAGTCCTCCTGGACGCTGATGTTCGGCCTTCACCTGCTGACAGACCAAACACCTAGCAACAAAAGCCGCTATGTCTCTCTTCATCCCAGGCCACCAAAACTGACGTCTCAACCTGTGGTACATCTTGGTCGCCCCTGGATGAATAGAGTACTTGGAACCATGTGCCTCCTGCAACACGACTCTCCTGATAGACTCCTCAACAGGAACATAGAGTCTATCTCGGAACCTAACAGTCCCGTCCTCGCAAAACTCAACTTCTGGAAGAAGCAACACACTGTGCAACTCGGGATCTGCCTGCTGGGCCTCAGCAACCTGTCTCACAACGACGGGAGCTGCTAACAAACTGCCCAACACACACTGACGACGACTGGACGAAACTCTGAAAGACCCCTCTGTCGCAGACTGCCACAACTGCCACTCTCTAAGCATCAGATGACTCATCTGAGCTTTCCTACTCAAGGCATCTGCAACTACATTCGCCTTTCCAGGCTTATACTCAATGCTGAAATCATAGTCTTTCAGATATTCCATCCATCGACGCTGCCTCATATTCAGATCCCTCTGAGAAAACACATATCTCAAACTCTGGTGGTCGGTGCGGACTACAAAACTCACTCCGTACAGGTAAAGACGCCAAATCCGCAAAGCAAACACCACAGCTGCAAGCTCTAGGTCGTGGGTCGGGTAACTCTCCTCGTGGGGCTTAAGCTGGCGAGACGCATAAGCCACCACTCGGCCTTGCTGCATCAAGACCGCACCCAAACCAACACCTGAAGCATCTATGCAAACCTCAAAACCCTCCTCACCTGAAGGTAAGGCAAGAACTGGCGCCGACGTAAGCAATCGCTTCAACTCTATGAAGCTCTGCTCACACTGCTCCGACCACAAAAACAGAACTCCATTTCTCGTCAACCGAGTCAAGGGTGCAGCAACCTAAGAAAAATCTCGAACAAACCTGCGGTAGTAACCTGCCAAACCCAGAAAGCTACGAATCTCAGACACAGATCTGGGACTCTCCCACTGCAAAACTGCCTCAACCTTCGCTGGATCTACAGAAACTCCTTCACCTGAGATCACGTGCCCCAAAAAGTGAACCTGTTGTAGCCAAAACTAACACTTACTAAGTTTGGCATACAACTGGTGCTCTCGCAAAGTCTGCAACACGATCCTCAGGTGCTCGGCGTGCTCCTCCTCCGAAACGGAGTACACCAGAATGTCGTCAACAAACACTACGACAAACCGGTCCAAGAATTGGTGGAACACCCGGTGCATCAGATCCATGAAGGCCGCTGGAGCATTGGTGAGCCCAAACGGCATCACCAAAAACTCAAAGTGTCCATATCTAGTCCGAAAAGCAGTCCTCTCAATGTCCGAATCCCTAATCCGCAACTGATAGTAGCCTGACCTCAAGTCAATCTTTGAGAAGACACGAGCAGACTGAAGCTGATCAAAGAGATCATCAATCCTAGGCAAAGGATACCTATTCTTGATGGTCACTTGATTTAGCTTCCTATAATCAATACACAATCTCACGCTACCATCCTTCTTCCGGACAAACAAAACAGGTGACCCCCACGAAGAAAAGCTAGGACGAATATAGCCCTTCTCCAACAACTCTTCAAGCTGCCTCTTCAACTCCCTCAACTCTGCTGGTGCCATACGGTACGGTGCCTGCGCAAAAGGTAAAGTGCCAGGAACTAACTCTACAGTAAACTCAATCTCTCTCTCTGGTGGAGGACCAGGCAACTCTTCCGGAAAAACATCCGGAAACTCACTCACTACAAGAATGTCTCCCACTCCCGAGGCAAACTGGTCAAGAGTCACTGCAGAAACTAGGAAACCCTGACAACCAGAAGCAAGCAACCTCCCTGCCCTCAAAGCAGAAACTAAAAAGCGAGAAGTAAGAGGTACGATACCCTGGAAGTAGAACGCCGCTTCCCCAGGTATCCGCAAGTGCACCCTCTTCTTCTGGCAATCCATCACTGCACCATACTGCTCTAACCAGTCCATACCCAAAATCACATCATAGTCATGTAACTGCAAGGCAAACAGACGGGCTGACAACAACTGATCCTGCAACTGCACAGGTACCTCCTCGAGACAGTAGGACGTAAGGACAAAGTTGCCAACACTGTCGGCAACTCTACTGCTAACTCAACAGACTCTCCCGAACTCAACTCTCCAAGGGAGTCTAAAAAGTCCTCAGACACAAAAGAGTGAGAGGCACCGGAATCAAACAAGACTCTAGCTGCACAACCAAAAACTGAAACAGTACCTTCCACCAGGTGAGCTGCCTCCGCGTCTGCACGAGTCAAGTGGGTAACACGACCTCTACCTCTCGACCCACCAGAACCTCCGGTCTGCTGACGCTGCTGCACAGGTGCCTGCTGCTGTGCTGCTGCTGCTGCACTGGGGCTGTGACTGGGTCTGCTGCTGCGGCACACGAGGTAGCAAAGGACAATCTCGCGCCATATGACCCATCTGGTCACACCGGTAACACTGACAGTAAAAGTACGTTGTACCTGCTGCGAAGGCTGTCCTGTCGGCTGCTGAACACTCCCAACCGACTGCTGCCTCTGCTCTGCCTACCTCCTATCACGCCGAAACTTCCTCCGAGATCCTGACTTCGCCGTCGTCCCAGTAGAAGTGGACGCGTAGGAAGTCGCAGTCCTCGGGGTCGTCTGCACACTACCCTGCTGCTGGTGAGGTTGAGAATGAACTACCTGCGTCTGAACCTCTGCACTCCGAGCACGAGTCCGCAAGGTGTCTGCCTCCAATGCTGCCGCTGTCTGATAGGCCGCATCCAAGTCTGTGACACGAGCAACTATCAGCGCCTGCCTGAGCTCTGGCCTCAAGCCTCTCGCGAACTGCTGAGTCCTCAGACCCTCATCTCCCATAATCTGCGGAGCATAACGCCCTAGCTCCACAAATCTAGCCCTGTACTGCACCACAGTAGAGTCCCTCTGCTGCAAGTCCAGGAACTGGTACAACCTCTCCGTCCGAACGTAAGTAGGACAGAAGGCTCTCTCAAAAGAAACGACAAACTTCTGCCACGGAATCTGCCTAAGTGGACGAGACTGAAAAGTAGTCTCCCACTCAGCGGACCACCAAGTCAATGCCTGCGCCTGCAACTGGTAACTGGCAAGCAACACTCGCTCCTCGGGAACACACTCCATGGAACAAAAAGTCCGCTCCACAGCATCTAACCATGCTCGCGCTGCATCTGGATCAGGTTGGCCCAAAAACTGAGGAGGCTGAAACTGCAAGAACTCCCTCAACACCATCCCAGTACTACCCTGGGGTACCGGCGTGTCACGGTGCTGAGCAACAAACTGAGCCATCCCCTCAAGAAATCGAGTCATGTCTAATCCCTGAGCTACCTGAGGTGGAGGTGGCGGCGGCGGAACAATACCACTATGTGCGTCCTGTGGCAAAGGCTGCGTCTGCTGAGGTGGCGGAGCATCTCCAACCTCATGACGAGTCGCCTGCTCAACTACTCCCTCTCTAGGACGTCGCCTAGGAGCCATAGAACTACACACAGAGCAAAATACACACATAAATACACTAACTAACTCCGGGCTACATAGCTGCAACTGTAATCTTTATACTCTGAGTTAACATGATAAGTATTTTCTTATATATATATCTCATCAGACCAGGCTCTGATACCAAACTGTAACGACCCAGAATCCGCATTACCAGTAATCCCGAATTCTGACCCGCTAACCCACGAGACAAGCTCGGAAGGGTAGGAAGTGAAAGTCCGAGGAGACTATATGTAAGAAGACACACACCATGCAAAGCAGTAAAATTCCATTATATGAACATAATATATATACAACTCAGAGTCTGAGCAAGGTACAGAGTACAGAAGTACAACAAAAGGTACTACTCACTGCAGCTAGGGAGCACCAACACCGGAGTGGCTAGACTCGCCTGGAACGGGAGTCGACGAAGACCCACCTGAAAGGGAAGGGAGTGAGTCTCAAGAAAAGAGACCCAGTAGGGAAAAGTAACCCCACCGGCAACAGAACTAAAGTGAGGAAAGTAAAAACTGAAGTAAGTACACGTCGCACCACAACACAAAACTGTAAACCACGCGGCTCAGTAACACACACTCACACACACAGAAAGTAGGACTCAGCTAGGGTCTGTGGCTCGGCGTCCCGTCACCACAGAGGCTCTCAACCCCAGCCACGTGTGCACACTACAGACGCTCTCTCTCGCGTCTGGTCCACGACCGGTTTTTTCCCCTACGCTTGACCCTAGCGGTAGAGAAGGGGCTCCACGGAGACCGGCTCAAAACCACCACAAGGAGTACGCACAGGACAGAGTCGCACTCGACGTCCTGGCTCACTAGCGGAGGATAACCACACACTAGTCGTCTAGACGGAGTCGTACCCACGCCTAGGTAACACAACAGAAACGGGTACACGGTAACGCAACGCGCGTACAACAGACGGAACACACTCAACGTCTGAAACCCCGTACAGTAAGTAAACACCTCGAGTCACAACTAGTCTCTCAAGTGCACAGGTAGAGTCACACTCTAAGCCTGGCTCACATGTGCTATTAGGGCGGACATCACATGTCAATCGCCTCTAATCACACAACTCAAGTCTGCTGGGACACAGGAGATTAACGGCCACATCGATTGCCGCCAATAAGAGGTAAACGGCACTCACCATGTCGTTTATCCTGATTAAACGGCAATCGACCTTGTCGTTTAAATCACCCCTGAAGATCTCAACGTCAACGGATGTGGACGTTAAGGTCTTCAGTCCCCAAAACCCAGAACTGAACCAAATCAGTTCCAATGGGCAGAAAACTCAATACAACTTCGACTGATGGAGGGAAACACTTCCTCTCATCAATCTAAACTATCAGCACAATGAAATTAAACAGTCTAACGCCTAGATTGTCCAATTTACCCAAAATCCCGGCATGATACAACTCAACCCTAAACCATGATTTGCACACCAATTCACTTAATTGGGCATGCTGGTTTGATGAGGAAGGTTGTAGGAGTTAAGTCCCTACCTCAGAAAGCCTTAAGAATCCCCAAACAGCCACTAATCGCGCCGGTTTCCCCCGAAGACTCCGCGCGAATCACACCAAAATCTCGCGTTTCCCGCCCGATCAAGCAACGCCACACGATCCAGGGGCTTCCCACGAGCTCAAATCAACCAACAGGAGCTGCGGAAATCAAGAAAAGCAAAGGTGGAAGGAAGGAGAGGAAAGGAGAAAGATGCGTTCTGCTCTCGGGCTGCCCTATTTCAACAGGCCTGGTTAGTCGACGTCAACATCACTGGTCACCTATTGAACCGCCAACAGACTGACGTCCAGATCCCATGTCGCTGAGTTCAACATCAGACGTCCACATCGCTAGACGCTGACTCTGACTCAACGGCAAGCCCTGGCCGTCAACCCCAAGTCAACGACAATGGTCTTGTCGTCGACCACACAGAACCACTACAGACCCAATAAGGATCCACTAAAGACCCGAGACCTTACATAGTTCCTCATTTCTACCTTGGACATAACCCGTTGGATGACCAGAGTGTATCATTCTTCGTTGCACTGGCCACTCCCTAACGTAGTCAACGTAAGCAGCCTCTGCCTCATGGATGGAGTGAAAACCTTTAAACCGAGCTCCAGGATAACCGTTCACTTCAGCAAAACACTCCTCCCACGTGTAATACACACTAGGATGACGACCCACCCACACAACATAACATGCATACTTACCCATACTGTGAGAATTTGTGAATCAAATTTCTGCACAAAAATTATGTGTTGATTGAAATAAGAAGAGGGGATCATCCATTTAAAGATGAGAACATCCACTACAAATATCATAATAAAATGACAACATCCACTACTAAGAAAGACAATTGTGATCTATTACTTGGGTACAAGAGTACTAGACTAAACATAGACAGTCATTGTTTGCTGATGAAAATTATAACATGTGGGCACACATAGTACATATAATCCGAGAGTGAAAATATGACAGCTAACTAAAGCCAGTACGTAGCATAAGCCAATCCATCTTATCAACATCATCTAATTCGAAAAACAGTGATCTATTACTTGGGTCCTTGAACAGGTCAAGTGCATTTAGATACACAAGACGAGGTAGGTTTGGGGTGCTCTTCATTACATCAATGCAGTCTTTCATAGTTGGGGTTGGCGCAGCATTCTCCTGTGTTGTGGATACACTGCGCAAGGTTTTCAGACTTTCAAGAAGTGTGTTCCGCTCATTGCAAGAAGTTGTCCACTCGCGCACAATTTCCTTGTCAATACGCTTTCCACGTTCCTTCTTTTCCTTCCCAATCGAAAGTCTTCGATTGGGTCCTGATGTACCTTCATTTGCTTGAGTACCCCGGGTATTTTGAACAGCAGGTGTGACTGGTCGGTGATTCTGAAGTCGATCATTTTGTGATGTATTCATCACATCAACAAAGTCATGGTTTGAAGTCTCCATGAAGTCTGGGTTCACGAGAGGAATGTTCTGATTGGTTAGCCTAGTAAGAACATCCAAAAAATGTTGTACATGATTTCCCGTTGAATTGTGTAGTTGGTCATTTTCATTTGTTTTGCTTCTGACAGTCCCATCAGCGTGATCTCCAGTGTATGCGGTTCCACCACATACATAAGGCATTTCTTGGTATAGTGGGAAGGGCTTCATTTTGATCTTCCCAAGATCACAATTACCCTGGAAATCCAACCCAATTGGAGCAGTCAGCTGTTTGTACTATAGGGTAATTATAGGGGAAAAAATCCGCCTATGGAGAAGGGGTGGGAAGAAGTCATCATTACCTTAATGGCTTCATCCCAAGCTCCAGGATAACCTGGAATGGGAAGATGGTTAACATCATCCCATCCCCAACCACTCAACTTCATCAATTTTTCATAGAGATGAAACTTGCTTTTCAAGTTACGCCACCGCCCTTTCAATTGTGCCTTGGTCATGTCAATTTTCAGCTGAGCATTGAACTCCCTAAGGATGTCCTGCCAAGAATGGCCGATAAAATTTCCTTGTCGATTGTTGGTCTTGTCAGCCTCCTTCATGACTATGTCAACCAAGACACGATCTTGGTGCTTCTCCCAGTTTGGTCCCCGTGGTCGAGTAGGTTCCTTACCCTTTGCCACCCTCTTATTGAACACTAGACTCTCCTCTATGTTGAAGAATGTAGCAGAAGAAGATGCAAATAGTATGAGGTAGAAGCACATTGCATAAAGGCCAACATAAATGTAATGGGACAAAGCAATTGTAAACATTCATTTCATCATTAGGTGCATGAAGCATGTGTAAGAAGAACATGGCATACATATGTATATGATGAAAAGGAAAAGCCATAGTAAGAGAGAGAAGAACAAATTGTCTGTTTGTTGAATAGCAAGTCAAAGATTAGATGCTTACCAGCAGATGACATTTTCAGTCTCCTCTTTTTGAACTCTCTTATGATCCTTTGACATGCATACGTACAAATAAACACCCGAAGTTAGTGAATGGCGCATGAAAGTAGTTTGCATTATCCACAAGATAGGTAGCTGAAGTATGCCACAAACATTCATGAGAAGCAAGTTTTTTTTTCGTAAAATGAGATTCATAACTATGTAAGAGGAAGGGTACGCCGAACACGAGTCACGAGAACTGGTTCGCGACACCAGCCACAGACTCAGACAAACTACACAAGTACACTTCTCAGCCTCGCAGCCACGGACGAAGGGTCCAGCTGCCGCTCCACCTCAATAAAGATAAGAACTGTGGAGACTAACCACACCACACATGCAAACAACACTGCTGCAGGACCTAGCCTGACACCTTTAGGGGCTCTGGCCGAGAACTCAAAAGTGAGGCACTGGAACAAGACTAGCTGAGGATCAGTACGTCTACCGGTGTTCGTCCCTCAACCAAGGGCGCGCTACAAACAGCCGCACACCCACAAACACAAGTCATTGTCCCCTGTCGTCTTTCCCTCAGCCGGACGTGCTACTCAAACACAGGAGTGTGGGTGTCCAGGAAGACGACACAAACCTCGACGGTACTCCCGTACGGGGACAAGCCCTAAGCATCCGGACCTAGGGTAACCGACTGGAGAGGTAACTACGGAAGGCGTGACACCCGACCCACCTTGCACACATTTTCGAGCAAAAACCTTCGATATTAAATACTATGTGAACCGACATGACTCACACAGACCCTACATTGCCCTGCCAACTCAGCCCAGGCAATGTGGGACAGGAACCAAACAGACTGGCCAGAGAACACCTGAGCTCGAGTGGCCATTTTCTAAAATGCGTCCAACACAGTGGACGTTTTCTTAAAACTGAATCGCGTCCTACTTACCTGCCACTTTTAATAGTTGAATCGTGTTGATCATTGCCGACGCGTTCACATGAACGCGTTGACTGTAGTGGCTGTCGTTACGTGACCGTCGCTGCATGCGCGCCGCGTGGCGCATGTAGGACGTCACAGGTTTTAATAGCGTCGGCAACGTCGGACGCATTTCTTAACGCGTCGGGTATGTACGACGCGATTTAGTTACGTTGTGTTTAGTGTATCTTCCCCTGGCCGAACAGTGCATTTGCACTGCTCAGCCTGGGGAGATGCTGATGCGACCGTGAAGGGAAGCTGGGGTGGTTTTGATGGTTTTGGAGTCCGATTGGAGTAATTCCAACACGAGGACGAGCTCTGGGGCGCGAGGAATCCTTTGGTGATGTCGAAATTGTGTCTCCTTCGTAGGTAGGGGAACTCTACCTTATTTTCTGCCCTGTTTACATGAGGTATGGTTGTGTGAAGTGAGAATTGAGGTTTCTCTTGTGGGAATGGCATGTGCATGGTAGTAAGCATGAGTAGGAACATATGTACACTACTATTTCTAGCTTAGTATGTATGTGGGATTAGGTGGTGTGGCTTCCGGAGGGGATTTTCAGGTTGTGTTTCAGATGGTTGAAAGTCATCCACTACAGTCGACGCGTTCATGTGAACGTGTCGGCAATGGTCGACGCGATTCAACTATTAAAAGTGGCAAGTAAGTAGGACGCGATTCAATTTTAAGAAAACGTCCACTATGTTGGACGCGTTTTAGAAAATGGCCACCCGAGCTCAGGTGTTCTCTGGCCAGTCTGTTTGGTTCCTATCCCACATTGCCTGAGCTGAGTTGGCAGGGTAATGTAGGGTCTGTGTGAGTCATGTCAGTTCACATAGTATTTGATATCAAGGGTTTTTGCTCGGAACTGTGTGCAAAGTGGGTCGGGAGTCACGCCTTCCGTAGTTACATCTCTAGTCGGTTATCCTAGCACCGAGTGCTTAGGGCTTGTCCCGATACGAGAGTATCGTTGAGGTTTGTGTCGTTTTCCTGGACACCCTCACTCCTGTGTTTAAGTAGCACGTCCGGATGAGGGAAAGACGACAGGGGACAACGACTTGTGTTTGTGGGTGTGCGGCCGTTTGTAGCACACTCTTGTTTGAGAGACGGACACCGGTAGACGTACTGGTCCTCAGCTAGTCCTGTTCCAGTGCTTCACTTTAGGGTTCTCGAGCGGAGCCCCTAAAGGTGTCAATCTTGGTCCTACAACAGTGTTGTTTGCAGGTGTGGTGTGGTTAGTGTGACGGACCGGGGTATTTATGCCCAATAAGGCTCCATATCCAGATCCACCTCCCGCGAACGGACCGAAGTCTCGCAAGGGATATCTCACACACGTGTCCAGTAAGAGTATAAAAGACAAACCACAAGAATATAAGACACAAGAAAGTACATGTGCTCATATCTGTTCACTGATTTGTACAACTGTCTCATTACATTATTACATGTCCAATTAAAATAGTACAACTACCTGGGGCATACCCTGAGGGAGCACAAGCTCACACAACACTAACTGTAACGTCGCGTGCCTTTCGGATCCATGCGGATCATGTGTGTGTTGGTTGTGTAGGCCGTTGTGAGGCCAATGTGAGCTAGTTGTGTGGAATGTGTGATGTGAATTCGTGGCTTGAGCAGGTGAAGAGCAGGGTTGGTCCTAAAATGAAACAGGACCTGCTGCTGTTCAGTTGGAGTTGGCGGCCAGGGGTGGCCGTTGACTGGTTGGCGTCCAGGTTAGTGGACGTTGACTTCTTGAACTTGGCGGCAGTTGTTGTGGACGCTAAGGGTGGCGGTTGCTGTTGGCGGCGTAGGGGTTGACGCCAACCTGAGAATGGTGCAGGTTATAGGCTCACCCGAGGGCAGCTCTCTCAGCTCACTCTCTTCCCCTCTTGCCCCAGCTTCGCGCCCCGGTGTCTCTAAAGCTTCTAACAGATTCCGAGGAGTGGTTGGACGATCGTAGAACGCGTGGCGTTGCCGAATTGTGCTAGGAAACGTCGCGGCATGGTGCAATTCCCGTGGGAGCTCGCGGAGGGCTCGGCGTGAACCGGGAGATTGCGGGAGATTCTAGCGCGTTCTAAGGTAGGGGACGAACTCGTTTAGCTCCGTAGAAACATTAAAACACATCATAACCACCTGAACCAGCATGATAATGCATGTTTGGATAAAGTTGCACCATATGGGGATAATGGGTGGTTTGAGTAGTTTAATGTATGAAGCATGTTGTAATGGGTTGTATTGGGTTCTGGCATGCTGTAGGAACTACATTTGCATGTTTTTCTGTAGTTAGAACGGTTAGAAAACTCGCAGAGCCGGATTAGGGTTTCTGCAGGGTTTATGGCCGGAGAACTTGGTGTCAACATCGTTTGTCGCCAAGCTCCTCAGCCAAGATGTTAACGGCCAGGTCCCTTGCCGTTGACTTGGTGTAAGCGGCAGTCGATGTTGCCGCCGACTGGTTATGAACAGAAATAACTGAATTATGATATTTACCGATAATGCATGTGTGTTGACACATGAGGTGCACTGAGTGCACTTGGTTCTCGTGTTTAGGATACAAGGTATGCAGTTAGTTGCTTACTTCAGTGACTGCGTGTTGTTTACGCGAGTCAGTTGGGTTCACGTGTGGTGGACCGTGGTTACTTGTGGTTTACGTGAGGTTTCACGTGGTTTGTGTGTGACGTGCACGTGGTTTTGTGTACGTGGCGAGTAGTACGACGCCTACCGTGGTTACCTCTCCAGTTGGGTGCCCCAGGTTCTTTGTGAGCCAGGCTGTTAGCTCGGGGCTTTGTCCCGGTACTTGTGTTGTACCGTCGAGGTCTGTGTCGTCTGACCTGGACACCCTCACTCCTGTGTTGAGTTGTACGTCCGGCTGAGGGAAAGACGACAGTGGGACAGTGACACTTGTGTTTGTTTTTAGTCACTTGTAGCGCGCTCGTAGTTGGGGGTACGGACATCAGTAGACGTACTGGACCTCAGCTAGTCCTTTTCCAGTGCCTTACTCTAGCGAGCCCAGGCCAGGGTTTCTGGAGGTGCCAGGCATGGGCCTGTGACCGTGTGGTCCGCAGGTGGTGGTGTTTAGTTGGTCTCCACAGTTGCTTGACCTTTTTACGTGGAGCGGCAGCTGGAACTTTCGTCTGTGGCTGCGAGACTGAGAGGTAGACCTGTGTTAGTTGTCCGAGTCAGTTCCTGGTGTCGCGAACCAGTTTACGTGGCTCGTGTTGGCTGTCTCTACTTTAGCTTGTACACCTGTACTGGTTTGCCGTTTAATTATTATTGTTGTTTCTCGTAGTCGGCAGACGGTGAGTACTTTTACAGCTTTACTTACCTGCTTAGCTGTTCTATAAATTGTTGGTATTGTTTATTGCTTTCGTACCTGTGGTGTTTGGTTTGCTCGGTTTTGGGGGAGTTCCCTACTGAGCCAGTGACTAGAGAGGCTCACCCCTACCCCCCACAGGTGAGAGCGAGGAGGACGTTTCTCGTCCGACGTCCAGTTCAAGGCCGCGTCGTAGCGGTGCAGGGTCAGTACCTCCAGCGGAGTAGTTCCAGCAGTGTAGCTTTGTAGTTGTTTACTTTCTTCAGTTGTACCTCGGGGTATGCCCCAGGCTCTTGTACCTCTTTATAGTTTTTGTGGAAATTTGGCTATGTAAAACTGTGGAATATATATGAATGTGTGTGTTCCTTTATGTTTACACGGACTGTGGTTTGGTATCCCTTGCGAGGCTTCGGCCCGTTCGCGGGAGGTGGACTCGGATCAAGTACGTTATCGGTTTAACGGGCTTGGCCGAGGCGTTCCGTCACAGTTGGTATCAGAGCAAGGTCCGTGTTAATATAAGGGAATTAGAAAGATACATAGCCTTATTTCGGTCATTATACAATGCTGGTAGGGACCCTGGTTTTTGATCATTTGTGGTTTTGATTTTTGTCTGGTGTTTTGTGCATGTAGAAATTTCTGAAATGGCTGATAGGAGAGATTGGGGTGGTGGAGGAGATGATCCGGAGGAAAGCACCCAGCGAATGATAGAAAGAATTTGGGAGAGCCTCATGGATATTCGGGCAAGAATGGATCAGCAGGTGCCAGTACCACCGGTTGCATTGCCACCTGGGGATGGAGAGGCAATACCTGTTGCTCCAGTTCCGCCGAGAGTGGAGGTACCTTTTGTAGCACCTGTGCCACCACCACCACCAGTATTGATAGCAGAAGAACCAGTGATGCAAGTGGAGAAATTTCTGAGATTGCAGCCGCCTACTTATTCAGGAGGGCCAAATCCAGATACAGTTGAGCATTGGGTTCATGAAATTGAGAGGGTTTTTGCGACCATGAGGTGTCCGGCAGCAGATAGGGTGGTATTAGCTGCTTATCAGTTGAGAGGTTTTGCCTTGGAATGGTGGCGATTGAAGATGCAAACCACTTTTGCAGGCAGGACGGAAGAAGCTATCACTTGGCCGGAGTTTCTTGATGTGCTCAATGATACATTCTTTCTGATCCAAGTGCAACAAGTAAAAAGAGAGCAATTCCGGACTCTCTAGCAAGGTAACTCTTCAATCTTAGAGTACCAGATGAGATTTATGGCACTTAGCCGTTATGCGCCATATGTGGTTTCAGATAATAATATGATGGTTGAGTACTTTATCAGAGGATTGAGAGTGGAGTTGCAGGATGCGATAGTACCTCTTATGTGCAAGACAGTGGAAGAGGCAGCGCAAAGGGCAGCTACCTTGGAGAGGTCTATCCGTACTCGCCAGGCGGGTGAGTCAGGTTCAGGTAGTTTCCGGCTACCGCAGCAGACAGTAGGTGCAAGCAAGGGCAAGGCACCAGCAGGACCTTCTACATCAGGCTTTGGTAAATGGGGCCAGAAATTAAAGCAAGCACTTAAAGGAAAAAGAAGAGGATGGGGAGGTCGTCAGCAGTTCCAGCAAGGCCGTGGTAGGCCTGAGGTGGAGGAGTCACAACAGAGTACTGCCAGGCAGCCTATTGTTCCTCTAGGGTATAGATGTTATAATTGTAATCAGCCAAGACATTTGATCCGCAATTGTCCCTATGCAAGAGAATATGGGTATGGCAGAGGTGTGCAACAGCAGCAGCCTCAGCAGTTCCAGCAGCCACAGGCAGGTCGTGGCAGAGGAGCACCGCAGCAGCGAGGGAGAGGCCGGGTTATGGCTATCACCCGAGCCCAGGCAGAGGCGTCAAATATGATAGAAGGTACTTTACCTCTTTATGAATATTCAGCAAAAGTCTTATTTGATTCGGGTGCCTCTCATTCTTTTATTTCCGAAGAATTTCTGGATTGCATAGCTCATCCTTTAGAAGAGAAGTCTTGTGAGTTAGTGGTGGAGGTTCCTTCAGGTGAGTTCTTACTCACTTCGAGCTATATAGATGAAGCTCCTGTTATGATTGAAGGGAACCAGATGCCGGATCGGTTGTATGCCCTGCAGTTGTCAGATTATGATATCATTTTGGGTATGGATTGGCTTGAAATGTATGGAGCAATGTTAGATTGCAGAAAGAAAAGGATCAAATTTTGTCATCCTAATGGTACAGTGTTTGAATATCAAGGTATGTCTTTTTATACCTCCAAGTTTCTAATTTCTGCAATTAAAGCTAGAAAGTTGATAAATGATGGGTGTGTGGCTTATTTAGCCTCGGTAAGTTTGGTAGAGGCCAGTCAGCCAATAGAAGCAGTTCCCGTGGTTAGGGAATTTGCTGATGTTTTTCCGGAAGATTTGTCTGGTTTAGCTCCACACAGAGAGGTGGACTTTTCTATTGAGTTGCTGCCAGGTACCATGCCGATTTCTAAAGCTCCATATCGGATGGCACCAGCAGAACTTAAAGAATTGAAAAAGCAATTAGAAGAGTTGTTGCAGAAAGGTTTTATTAGACCGAGTCATTCCCCGTGGGGAGCTCCGATTTTATTTGTGAAAAAGAAAGATGGAAGTTTTCGGATGTGTATTGATTATAGAAAATTGAATGATGTGACCATCAAGAATAAGTACCCGTTGCCGAGGATAGATGATTTATTCGATCAGTTGCAATCAGCAAAGGTGTTTTCTAAGATTGATTTGAGGCTCGGGTACCATCAGTTGAGAATTAAAGAGGAGGATATAGATAAGACAGCGTTCAGAACCAGATATGGTCACTATGATTTGTGGTAATGCCTTTTGGGTTGACTAATGCTCCTGCAGGTTTTATGGATCTGATTAATAGAATTTTTCATCCATATTTAGATCAATTCATTGTGGTCTTTATTGATGATATTCTAATTATTCAGCATCTGAAGAGGAGCATGCAGCTCATTGAGGTTTACCCTGCAGTTGTTAAGAGATAACCAACTGTTTGCTAAATTCAGTAAGTGTGAATTCTGGTTGAAGGAAATTCAGTTTTTGGGTCATGTTATCTCAGCTAAAGGAATAGCAGTGGACCTGAGTAAAGTGGAAGTTGTGTCTAGGTGGGGAGTGCCTAAGACAATAACCGAGATTAGAAGTTTTCTGGGGTTGGCAGGTTATTATAGGCGCTTTATTCAAGATTTTTCTAAAATTGCAGCACCTATGACTAAATTGACCAGGAAAGGAGTGCCTTTTGTGTGGTCCGGTGAATGTCAAAGAAGTTTCATGGAATTGAAGAAAAGACTCACATCAGCACCTTTATTGACATTACCGGCAGGGAGTGGTGGATTTGTGTTGTATACTGATGCTTCAAGGAGAGGTCTTGGTGCAGTGCTTATGCAGCATGGTAAAGTGATAGCTTATGCATCCAGGCAATTGAAGCCAGCAGAAGAAAATTACCCCACTCATGATTTTGGAGTTAGCAGCAGTTGTGTTTGCCTTAAAAATGTGGAAGCATTATCTGTATGGCGAGAGATTTGAGATTTTTACAGATCATAAAAGCTTGAAGTATATCTTCTCGCAGAAAGATTTGAATCTTCGCCAGCGTAGATGGGTTGAATATTTGAAGGATTATGATTTCAGTTTGGCTTACCATCCGGGTAAGGCCAATGTTGTAGCGGATGCCTTGAGCAGAAAGGCATATATGAATCTGATGATGATTAAAGAGTGGAAGTTATATGAAGAGGTAGCAGAGAACTCCTTGTATGTGCCCAGCAGTCAGCGACGGGCAATTTTAGCTGCTAGTGCAGTAGAGCCGTCCTTGTATTGGCAGATTATTGAAGCTCAGAGAGCAGATGCAGGTCTACCTGAAATTGTAAAAATGGAAGGAGTTTCTATTGATGATAATTGTGTGGTCAGGCTCAGGGGCAGGTTGCTTGTTCCTGCAGAGAGAGAGGTGAAGCAGCGAGTTCTGGAAGAGGCTCATAAATCTAGGTACACTATTCATCCGGGTAGTACTAAAATGTACCATGATTTGAGAAGGCATTTTTGGTGGCCTCATATGAAGAAAGAAATAACAGAATTTGTAGCAAGGTGTGCTATCTGTCAGCAAATTAAAGCAGAACATCAGAAGCCTGGAGGTCTATTGCAACCGTTGCCTATTCCACAGTGGAAATGGGATGATATTGCAATGGACTTTGTGGCAGGTTTACCAAGGTCGAGTTCCGGGCATAATGGAATATGGGTGTTTGTTGACAGATTGACTAAGGTATGCAGATTAGTGGCAGTAAGTATGTCTTGGACAGTGGACAGGTTGGCAAATATTTATGTTGAAAGAATTGTTCCACTGCATGGTATTCCGAAGACTATTGTATCAGATAGAGATCCAAGATTTACCTCTGGTTTTTGAAGAAGTCTGCAGAAAGTAATTGGTTCTGAATTGAGATATAGCTCCGCTTATCATCCCCAGACAGATGGTCAGACAAAGAGGACTATTCAGACAATTGAAGATATGTTGCGGGCTTGTTGTTTAGTTTGGGGAGGCAGTTGGGAGCATCATTTGGGAATGGTTGAGTTTGCCTACAATAATAGTTATCATACCAGTCTTGGGATGGCAACGTATGAAGCTTTATATGGAAGGCCATGTAGAACCCCATTAAACTGACATGAAGTGGGAGAAAGACAATTGGTGGGTCCTGAATTGATTCAGCAAACCACGGAAGTGGTGAAGCTTATTAAAGAAAAATTACAGGCAACTCAAAGTAGGCAGAAAAGTTATGCAGATGTGCGGAGGAGACCACTTCAGTTTGAGGTGGGAGATTTTGTTTTTCTGAGAGTTTCCCCGAGTAAAGGTATTATGAGATTTGGCAAGTCTGGGAAGTTGAGTCCAAGGTATGTGGGACCTTTCCAGGTGATTGAAAGAATTGGGGAAGCAGCTTATAGGCTGGATTTGCCAGCTGATTTTGCAGATGTGCATGATATTTTTCATGTCTCCATGTTGAGAAAGTGTATTGAAGATCCAGCTCAAATAATTAGATATCAAGGTGGTGACCTGAGGCCGGACATGACTATGCCAGAATATCCGGTACAGATCACAGATCGAAAGATGAAGAAGCTGAGAAATAAAGAAATTGAGCTAGTTAAAGTGAGATGGGAAAATAGATTAGGTGGTGAGGATACCTCGGAGTTGGCCGCGGAAATGGCTAAAGGGTATCCCTATCTGTTTGAGTAAGCTTGTGTATTTTCTTTTTAGATGATAGTACTTGTAAAGGTGTGTGTGTATGAGTTGTTTAACTTTGAAATATGTTATGAATTTCGAGGTCGAAATTTTCTTTTTAGATGATAGTAATGTAATGTCTCGTGCCTTTCGGATCCATGCGGATCATGTGTGCGTTGGTTGTGTAGGCCGTTGTGAGGCCAATGTGAGCTAGTTGTGTGGAATGTGTGATGTGAATTCGTGGCTCGAGCAGGTGAAGAGCAGGGTTGGTCCTGAAATGAAACAGGACCTGCTGCTGTTCAGTTGGAGTTGGCAGCTAGGGGTGGCCGTTGACTGGTTGGCGTCCAGGTTAGTGGACGTTGACTTCTTGAACTTGGCGGCAGTTGTTGTGGACGCTAAGGGTGGCGGTTGCTGTTGGCGGCGTAGGGGTTGACGCCAACCTGAGAATGGTGCAGGTTATAGGCTCACCCGAGGGCAGCTCTCTCAGCTCACTCTCTTCCCCTCTTGCCCCAGCTTCGCGCCCCGGTGTCTCTAAAGCTTCTAACAGGTTCCGAGGAGTGGTTGGACGATCGTAGCACGTGTGGCGTTGCTGAATTGCGCGAGGAAACGTCGCGGCATGGTGCAATTTCTGTGGGAGCTCGCGGAGGGCTCGGCGTGAACCAGGAGATTGCGGGAGATTCTAGCGCGTTCTAAGGTAGGGGACGAACCCGTTTAGCTCCGTAGAAACATTAAAACACATCATAACCACCTGAACCAGCATGATAATGCATGTTTGGATAAAGTTGCACCATATGGGGATAATGGGTGGTTTGAGTAGTTTAATGTATGAAGCATGTTGTAATGGGTTGTATTGGGTTCTGGCATGCTGTAGGAACTACATTTGCATGTTTTTCTGTAGTTAGAACGGTTAGAAAACCCGCAGAGCCGGATTAGGGTTTCTGCAGGGTTTATGGCCGGAGAACTTGGCGTCAACATCGTTTGTCGCCAAGCTCCTCAGCCAAGATGTTAAGGGCCAGGTCCCTTGCCGTTGACTTGGTGTAAGCGGCAGTCGATGTTGCCGCCGACTGGTTATGAACAGAAATAACTGAATTATGATATTTACCGATAATGCATGTGTGTTGACACATGAGGTGCACTGAGTGCACTTGGTTCTCGTGTTTAGCATACAAGGTATGCAGTTAGTTGCTTACTTCAGTGACTGCATGTTGTTTACGCGAGTCAGTTGGGTTCACGTGTGGTGGACCATGGTTACTTGTGGTTTACGTGAGGTTTCACGTGGTTTGTGTGTGACGTGCACGTGGTTTTGTGTACGTGGCGAGTAGTACGACGCCTACCGTGGTTACCTCTCCAGTTGGGTGCCCCAGGTTCTTTGTGAGCCAGGCTGTTAGCTCGGGGCTTTGTCCCGATACTTGTGTTGTACCGTCGAGGTCTGTGTCGTCTGACCTGGACACCCTCACTCCTGTGTTGAGTTGTACGTCCGGCTGAGGGAAAGACGACAGTGGGACAGTGACACTTGTGTTTGTTTTTAGTCACTTGTAGCGCGCTCGTAGTTGGGGGTACGGACATCAGTAGACGTACTGGACCCCAGCTAGTCCTTTTCCAATGCCTCACTCTAGCGAGCCCAGGCCAGGGTCTCTGGAGGTGCCAGGCATGGGCCTGTGACCGTGTGGTCCGCAGGTGGTGGTGTTTAGTTGGTCTCCACAGTTGCTTGACCTTTTACGTGGAGCGGCAGCTGGAACTTTCGTCTGTGGCTGCGAGACTGAGAGGTAGACCTGTGTTAGTTGTCCGAGTCAGTTCCTGGTGTCGCGAACCAGTTACGTGGCTCGTGTTGGCTGTCTCTACTTTAGCTTGTACACCTGTACTGGTTTGCCGTTTAATTATTATTGTTGTTTCTCGTAGTCGGCAGACGGTGAGTACTTTTACAGCTTTACTTACTGCTTAGCTGTTCTATAAATTGTTGGTATTGTTTATTGCTTTCGTACCTGTGGTGTTTGGTTTGCTCGGTTTTGGGGGAGTTCCCTACTGAGCCAGTGACTAGAGAGGCTCACCCCTACCCCCACAGGTGAGAGCGAGGAGGACGTTTCTCGTCCGACGTCCAGTTCAGGGCCGCGTCGTAGCGGTGCAGGGTCAGTACCTCCAGCGGAGTAGTTCCAGCAGTGTAGCTTTGTAGTTGTTTACTTTCTTCAGTTGTACCTCGGGGTATGCCCCAGGCTCTTGTACCTCTTTATAGTTTTTGTGGAAATTTGGCTATGTAAAACTGTGGAATATATATGAAATGTGGTGTGTTCCTTTATGTTTACACGGACTGTGGTTTGGTATCCCTTGCGAGGCTTCGGCCCGTTCGCGGGAGGCGGACTCAGATCAAGTACGTTATCGGTTTAACGGGCTTGGCCGAGGCGTTCCGTCACACTAACTACTAAACAACTGCTGGTGGTACAAGTCTGACACAACGTCACTGCAAGCCAAACACACGGCAAGCCCTGAAAAGAACTGTAGGGGAGTGAGCCTTAACAAGTCACTGGCTCAGTAGGTGCTACCCAAAACAACACCGTAACCACAAACACCTCAACCCCAATGGGTCTCACTGGCAACATCAATGGCCAAACCATTTCATGCTCACATCATGACAATAAACAACAATTAAACATACTCATGATAATAAACACAAAGTCCTCAGAAGGAAAGTAGGGCTACAGAACTAACATAAAATCATTAGTCAGCCCAACTACTAAAGTGCCTAAACCACAGTCTCACTGGCACACTGCTACAACAACTGGTTGCCTAAACTATAAGCCACACAGGCAGGTCACTGCCTAAGCTGCAAGCTTCACAAGCAAATCTCGAACACTTAAGTAACAGGACTGCTAACAAAGAGCTGGTCCTTTATACTCCAAATCACACTACGTCGAGAGCCACACATAAATGGTAGGACTGGCTATAGCTAGCTAGTCCATCACACACTAAATCCATAATCGGAACCATGCCCAAGAAGGGTAAAACTCAACAAGTGGAAGGTCTCACACGGCCTCCACGGAGCATAGCTCTACTAAACCACAATATGCCTAAGCCACAAGCCTCATCGGAAAAATACCCACAAAGGTAACATAATTAATAATCACAAACTAATTCACAATAAAATATAAACAAAGATCTACTTAAAACAGTTAGGATACAACAAGTGGCAGGTCAAACACAAGACCTCCGTACACACAAGTACCCGGAAAGGTTGGTACACAATGTACCATCACAAAACTACAAAGTAACCCACGAAGGAAATAGGTACCTGCTACTCTGAGGTACCACAACACAAACACCCGAACAAGGGTATAAGTAGGTGATAAACACCACACTGAACCACGATTATATTGTGCCCTCACTTAGACACAACATTACAAGTGAAACCTTAATCGATGAGTCACACAAACCACAACTCAGTCACAGCTGTGCCAACACCAGGGCACACCTCGAACTGGTCAAACCTCGACCACGAGTCATAAACTCAAAACCACAGCAGTGGCAAAGCACGAGTCAAACTACAGCCAGAATAGGCAAAGCACGAGTCAGAAAGAACGACGCCACCACACGGGAACGGACTACTAGCTGATTAGGCCAGTATCCAACCCGGACAACACAACACAAGAACAACCTCTCAGCCTCGCAGTCACGGACGAAAGGTCCAACTGCCGCTCCACAAGGAAGAAGTCAAACAACTGTGGAGACCAACCAACACCACACCTGCAGACACACAACTGCAGGCCCATGCCTGGCACCTCTAGGGTCTCTGGCCGGAGCACCCTAAAGTGAGGCACTGGAAAACAGGACTAGCTGGGGACCAGTGTCGACTACTGGTGTCCGTACCCCCAACTACGAGCGCGCTACAAGCGACACAAGAACAAACTCTGGGAAGTCGCTGCCCCACTGCTGTCTTTCCCTCAGCCGGACGTACAACTCAAACTCAGGAGTGAGGGTGTCCAGAAAGACGACACAGACCTCGACGATACAACACCAGTACCGAGACAAAACCCCGAGCACAACAAACACACGTGCCTGGCTCACAAAGAACCTGGGGTACCCGACTAGAGAGGCATTCCGGAATAGGCGCCGGACCACCACACTCGGCTAGCACAAACCACGATACTTACACATATAGCCTTTACTTATAATTTACGATATACAAGTGTTAGGATTAGCTTAACATCGGTCACCATATGACCCCAAAGCTATCCCACACCAACACATACCTGAACCACAAACTTGCCTATCATTGGTCATGAGGTGACCTCCGTGGCAACACACACACCACTTAATACATAAATCCATATAATATTATTCGAAAGACAACAACGGATCAGGGCTAGGTCGGTATGGACCTTCACTGCCCAAACACCACAAGGTCATGGCTAGGCTCATACAGGAACCTCACTGCCCAGTTACTACGACAAATCATAAGATTACATTACAACAAAGTGTGTAGTATACACACACACAAACCACGTAGACAACACGTGTATATTACACCCTGGTTGGTGTACCACACGTCTACCACGTGAACCACATGTCCAACACATGGACAACGCACTCCAAGAGTGCCACGGGTGTCAACGCACCACACATACTGCGTAAAGCAATTACGTACATCACACATCATTCACGTAAAACATGCCCATTACATGAGCAGTATGCTCCAAGAGCATATCAAATGCACTGGCTCACACCGGTCATCGCCATGCACACACAAACACGCAATATTCATAACCAGAAAAGCTACGTAAACCACACTGCATGAATACATGCACAAGTTGGCGGCAACATCGACTGCCGCTTATAGGAAGTAGACGGCAATGGATCTGGCCGTCTATATCTCGGCTGATGAACCTGGCGACCAACGATGTTGACGCCAAGATCTTCAGCTTCTACTCCAGCAGAAACCCTAACCGATCCCACATGCATTCCTGATCCCGAAACCATTAAGAAAATAGGAGGAAACAGTTCCTCTAACTCCCATGCATTATAATTAAACTAAAACAGCATGCTTTACTACATAAAATCATCAAACCACCCATTATCCCCGCATGGGTACCATGACCCGAAATCACCATTTTCATGCAGATTCATGTTATCTAATTACATTAACACGACCTACAGGAACTACAAGGGTCATTCCCTACCTCAGAACACGCTCAAACCCTCCAAATTCTCCCGGTTCACACCGAACCCTCCGCGAGCTCCCACGGGAATTGCACCACGCCACGGCGTTTCCTCGTCTGATTCGACAACGCCACATGCTCCACCATCCTCCAACCACCCTTCAGTACCTGCTGGAAGCTTTAGAAACACGGGGACACGAAGCTAGGGTAAGGGGAAGAGAGAGATAGGTGGGAAACCTGCTCTCGGGTGACCCTATAACCTGCAGAATTCTCAGGTTGGCGTCAACCCCTCTGCCGCCAAAGACAACCGCCACCCTAAACGTCCACATCTAATGCCGCCAAGATCATGCAGTCAACGACAACTTACCTGGACGCCAACAAGTCAACGACCACCCCGGCCGCCAACTCCTACTCAACTGCAGCAGGTCCTATTTCATTTCGGGACCTAACCTGCACCACACCTACACACACCACGCGTCTACACCACACTGGCCTTACAACAGCCATCACAACCACAACACACACGATCCAAAAAGGATCCGAAAATAAGCGACGTTACAGTTAGTCTCCACAGTTCTTGTCTTTGTTGAGGTGGAGCGGCAGCTGGACCCTTCGTCTGTGGCTGCGAGGCTGAGAGGTGTACTTGTGTAGTTTGTATGAGTCTGTGGCTGGTGTCGCGAACCAGTTCTCGTGACTCGTGTTTGGCGTACCCTTCCTTTAGTTTGTACACTTGATGTGTGTTGTCGTTAATTTATTCGCAACTGTAGTACCATGCTTAGATGATTACAACTGTTATATCATTATTTACAGCTTTGATATTAATTGTGTTTCTCGGCTTGGGGAGTTACCCTATTGAGCCAATAAAGTTATTATTTATGGAGCCTTGGGGGTTTGTCCCGGGCTGTTGTATCATGTATAGTGACTATGAATGGAACTTGGTATGTACATAATATGTGGACATGTATGAGCAATGTGACTCGTATATGTTTAATATGTTTCTTTAATATTATACGCGGACATATGTGGTTGATATCCCTTGCGAGGCTTCGACCCGATCGCGGGAGACAGAGTCATGTCAGGCTCGTTATTGGGCTAACGGGTTTGAACGGCGCGATCCAATACCACAATGGAAGTGGGATGATATTTCAATGGACTTTGTTACAGGTTTGCCCAGGACAACATCGGGTCATAATGGTATTTGGGTTTTTGTTGACCGGTTATGTATGCAGGTTGTTAGCAATTAGCTTGTCATGGGCAGTTGATCGATTAGCAAAGTTATATGTTGAAAGAATTATGTCATTGCATGGGATACCAGTTACTATTGTTTCAGATAGATATCCCAAGTTTACATCCGGTTTTTGGAGGAGTTTGCAAAAGATTGTGGGCACGCAATTGAGGTATAGTTCCGTATACCATCCCCAAATTGATGGACAAACAGTGAGAACAATCCAAACCATTGAGGATATGCTCCGGACATGTTGTTTGGCTTGGGGAGGTGGAATACAAATAATGCCGCTAAATCTTCAATGCAAAGATGTAGCGTATCGACCGTTCGGATTGTGTCATTGTACTTGTGGAGGCCAGTGTGTGGCCAATGACGTTCTTAGCAGGTGTTTCCATAGGTTGTGAGGTTTCGTGGGTCGACACTCTAGGCCTAAAGCACTCACTGGTTCATTGTCTATGAACGTGACAGTGAGGGACGTCGTGTTCTGAACGCGAGGGCCCTGGGTGTCGTGTTCATGAAACCGCATCTTTGGGTCGACGACTGCATGCGCGCCGCGTGTCGGGCGCGGGGCAGGGCAGGCTGACGTTAGAAGTGGGAAGGCGACATCCTCCCGCGTCGCGTTCAGGTCGTGACAGAAGGCTGCGTCGCGTTCCCAACCGAGCTTCGTTTAAGAAGGGTTTTGGCCAGACAGAGCTTTTGCAAGCTCTGCTCGGCCAGGAAAGGTGCTGTTGCGTGGGTTGGTGGTGATTTGGTGTTTTGACGGAGTTCTTGGCGTGTTCTCGCCGCGAGGACGCCGCGTGGAGCGGGGGAAACGCCGTGTGGATCTCGTACTTCACGTTCTTCGTGGAGGTAGGGAGATTTCAATTGTTTTGATCTATGGATTGTGTGTGTGATGTGTTTAATACATTATTGGTTTTCCAAACAATAGATACCATGCTAGGGCACTCATTAAAGCATGTAAAATGGATGAAAACAATGGTTTGCAAGGTCTAAGGGGGAGATCCGATGAGGGGTCTCCAGATTAAGGTTCCTGCCTGTGAAGGCGACAGAGCCTCTTGTCGCGACTAGGTCACGACAGGCTGACCCGTCGCGTTCAGGTTCTTGAACGCGACATATCGGGTTGTCGTGTTCTGAATGCGACATGTGACCCTGTCGCGTTAACAACCGAGGGCTTATTTGTGTGTATACATGTGAATGTATTTATCCGGTTATTGAGTATTGTGATGCATGGCAATGGTAAGCAGTGCATGGGTACCTATAGCGCTCGGGGAGCGTGCTGTGTGTGTGGTTTGTGTGGTGTTCACGTGTTTGACGTGGGGTTTCACGTGGTTTGTGCGGTGTGCACATGGTTTGTGTGTGCGTGGCAAGTAGTACGACGCCTACCGTGGATACCTCTTCAGTTGGGAGCCCCAAGTTTTGTGTGAGCCAGGCACGTGTGTGTGCTCGGGGCTTGTCCTTGTAAGACCCGGCCCCCTTGGGCCCTTGGCCCCGTTCTCAAGGTCGCGACAGGCGCCCTGGCCGCGACATGGTCGCGCCAGAGCGGCCTGCCGCGACAGGATTGGCGGTTCGTGTCGCGACGAGGGTGAGCATTGCGTCTTTGTCTCGTCACCCTTGGCTGTCGCGAATGTGTTCTGACACGACTTGACCGCTGTCCTGTCTGTCAGAACGGTAGTGTCGGGTGGCAGGGTCGTGCAGCGTTGACACGACATGCCAGGCCGCCGTGTTTGCTTTTCCGGTCTTCGAGGTTTGACCATGCTTTTTGTGTCGCGACGTGGCGGGCGGTCGCGACATGGTTGCGACGCTCCTGGGCGTCGCGACAGCATCTGAGGGGCCATCGGTTTAAAACCGACAGCGCGCCCCGTTTTCCCCCTTCCTCTTCCTCTTCCCCTTCTTCTCCCTCTCGAGCTCTCTCTCTCGGTTTCTCGGTGTTTCTCCTTGCTCGTGGTGCTCGTGCTGAGGCGTGGTCGTGCCGTTCATGCAGGGGTCGTGCTTGCGGCGTGCGGTGCGAGGAGGAGACGACCATTCCTACGAGAAGGCCCCAACGGGTGCGTTCTTCGTGTGGAGGTAGGGACGTCCGACCCTATCACCCTAAGCATGATCCCCTCCCCTCTAGACCATGGTTTCCTCGTGGTTGGGGCTTGGGAGTGTGAGAACTCCATGCTCGAGTTGAGTGAGGTTTCCTTCGAGCGTAGATCCATGCTTTTGAGGGATCGTGGGTGGTTTGGTGGATCTATAGCTTTTAATACATGTTTTGCATGATCCCCTTCCCCCTTGTGAATGTATTTCGGGTTTTGAGGAGGGTTCCCGGAGGGACTGCTCCGGAACCCTGCTCGGCTAGAAACGCGGCAGCCTCGGAGGCCGCGACCATGTCGCGACGGCCCGCCGCATCACGTTAAGGTCGCGACACGCTAGGGCGTCGCGACATGGTCGCGACGGCCCGCCCTGTCGCGTTATTGACCAAGAGACAGGTTTTTGCCTGACACCGTTTCCGTTTCGTTTTGCTGTACCGTGGCACCTGTGCTAGTTCCCTAGTACGATCTACACTAGTCTTTCACCCGGTGCTCGGCACTTGAGGGCTCGTCCCGTGTGAGAGGTTGTTACCGTTGCCTGGGACCCCCATCCTCGGAAGCCTGTTGAGGGAGTACTCCGGGCTACGAGTGCGCTCGAGTTGGCAGCCACCACGCGGACTCTGGAGCTTAGGGGAAAATGGTGGTTAAGACAGTGGCGTGTGAGTCACTTGCAGAGCTCTCGTGGGTGGTCTGGGACGCCGAGGACAGTTAGGAGTTCTACCCGGCACAGGCCAGCAAGTCCTTCTTCTCACTGCCTCGCTCCTTACGGCCCCGGAACCGTTTGGAGAGGTCAGGCGTGGGACCGTAGTCTGGCCAGACTACGGCGGTTACTGTTGTGTTACTTGTGTCCTACCTCGCTCTGACGAGACGTGAGGGTCAGGACCCGGGTCGAGGATAAGACGTCGGTGGACGCACCTGACCGTGACTAGTGGTAGTGCCTCCGTAGCTAGTGTCCTTTGTCCAGGCGGAGTTCCCTCCGTCTGTGTTTCCTAGCCGTGTGGTGGTCACGACGAGCAGTCGTACGGAGTTTCCGACCGCGTGTACTGTAACATTCCGACCGTTCGGATCGTCTTTGTATGGTCGTGGAGGCCAGTGTGTGGCCGATGATATGTGTATGACAGGTGGTTTCTGCAGGTTATGAGATTTTGCTTAAAGGGTTCACTGTTTCTCTGTTCTTAACGCGACAGTGAGGGCCGTCGCGTTTTGATCACGGCAGCTCATGGCACCGCGTTCATGGAACCGTCAGTTTAAGTGAACGTTTGCATGTCTGCCGCGTGTCGCGTGCTGGGCGCACGGACTGACGTCAACAGGCTTAAGGCGACAGCCTAAAGCCCTGCGTTCAGGTCGCAACCTGGTAGAGTGTCGCGTTCTTAACTGCACTGCATTTTTAAGTAACCCTAGCAGAACAGAGCTGATGAAAGCTCTGCTCGGCCAGGGGGTTTTTGTTGTGGAATTTTGGGTGATTCGGCTTGTTAGAGCTTGGTTTGACGAGCTTCCACCGCGAGGATGCTTAGTGGAGCGGGGGAAACGTCGTATGAGCTTCGTTCTTCGCGTTCTTCACAAAGGTAGGGAGATTTCCTGTGTTTTGATCCGTGGATTGCCCGTATGATGTGGATAATGTGTTTCCTGCTTTCTAAATCCTAGATAGCATGTGTAGGAACACATTAAAGCATGAAAATGGAACGAGAACCATAGGTTTTAAAGAGTTTGAGGTGATCTGAATGAAGGATTCCAGGTTAGGGTTCGTACATGTTAAGGCGACGACCATTGGAGTCGCGACTATGTCGTGACACCGCGATACGTCGCGTTCTTAAGGCGACACTGCACCCTATCACGTTAATAGCCAAACACTGTTATCCATGAGTGCATATAAATGTTTGATTATCTGGTTAGTGTGGTTTGTGGTTTGTGATGATAATAAGAGGTGCATAGGCACTTTCTCAATGCTCGGGGAGCGTGTGATGTGTGTTTTATGTGGTGTTCACGTGGTTTGTACGTTGAGCATATGGTTTTTGTGTATGTGGCGTGTAGTTTGACGCCTTCCGTGGATACCTCTTCAGTTGGGAGCCTCAGGTTTTGTGTGAGCCAGGCACGTGAGTGCTCGGGGCTTGTCCCGGTACTAGGTACCGACGAGGTCTTGTCGTCTTCCTGGACACCCTCACTCTTGTGCTAAGTAGTACGTCCAGCTGAGGGAAAGACGGCAATGGGACAGCGACTAGAGAGAGTTTGTTGTGTGGTCGCTTGTAGCGCGCTCGTAGTTGGGGGAGACGGACACCAGTAGACGTACTGGGCCCCAACTAGTCCTGCTTTCTAGTGCCTCACTTTTGGAAGCTCGGGCCAGAGTCCCTAAAGGTGTCAGGCATGGGCCTGCGAGGTGTGTGACTTGCAGGTTGCGGTGGTTTAGTTGGACTCCACAGTTCTTTGTACTAGTTTAGTGGAGCGGCAGCTGGACCTTTCGTCTGTGGCTGCGAGACTGAGAGGTGGTCCTGTGTGATTTGTCCGGGTCAGAAACTGGTGTCGCGAACCAGTTACCCTGACTCGAGTGTGGCATTTCTCTACAGTAGCTCGTACACTTGTTTGGCCTTTCCGTTTATTTATTTATTTACGTTGATTCCTGTTAAGTGGCAAATGGTAAGTGGTACTTATAGTTTTATATCATGCTAGATAATATACAAATTGTTAGCGTGGCATTTCCTGCTTTGCTACTTGTGTTCGTTTGCTCGGTTTCTAGGGAGTTTCCCTACTGAGCCAGTGACTCGAGAGGCTCACCCCTACCCCCTACCAGGTGAGGGAGATCAGGAGATTTCACGCCCGTCGTCCAGTGGAGGGTCAGCACCACCAACAGTGTATTTTACTTTTCTGTTGTACACCTCGGGGTATGCCCCAGGTTCTGTTGTAGTTTGGTTACAGTTGTGCTATGACTATGTATATTTCATGTAAATATTTGTGGGATTGGCAGATCTTATAAATATTCAAGTTGGTTCCTTTATATTTCTACGGACTCGTGGTTTGATATCCCTTGCGAGGCTCCGGCCCGTTCGCGGGAGGCGGACTCGAGTTAGGCTCGCTATTAGGTTAACGAGTCTAAACGGTGAGGACCATCACAGTTGGTATCAGAGCAAGGTCCATAAGAAAATAAAGGAATTGGAAATTACATAGCCATATCTTTACTGTAACCCACTGCTGGTAGTGACCCTGGTTTTGTATTGATTTCTTGTGTATTGTATTGTTGGAATAATGTTTGTACATGAATAGTAATGGCTGAAAGGAGAGATGTAGGAGGAGGTGGAGAAGGGTCAGGAGAGGATCCTACGCAGAGGATGATAGAAATAATCTGGGAAAGTTTGACAGAGATTCGGGTAAGACTGGATCAACAACCACCGGTACAACCAACTACAGCAGTACCACCATTTCTAGAGGAGGCAGTACCAGTAGCTCCAGTTCCAACCCCACCCGAAGTAGAGGTACCCTCTGTAGTACCTATACAACTGACAGTTCCAGTGAGACCAGCTACTGGAGAGGAGACTATGGTACTTGTGGAGCGATTTTTGAGATTGCAGTCCCCTACATACTCAGGAGGTCCCAACCCCGATACAGCGGAACATTGGATACATGAGATTGAGAGGGTATTTACAATAATGAGGTGTCCCTAGGAAGATAGAGTGCTTCTTGTGGCATATCAGTTACGAGGGTTTGCACAAGAATGGTGGCAGCTAAAGATGCAGACAGTTTTTACAAGCAGGACGGAGGACACCATTCCATGGTCGGAATTTTTGTCAGTCTTTAATGATTCCTTCTTCCCAATACAGATTCAACAGATGAAGAGAGAGCAATTTAGGACACTTTAGCAAGGGAATCTCTCAGTACTTGAATATCAGATGAGATTTATAGCCTTGAGTAGGTATGCCCCATATGTAGTGACGGATAACACTATGATGGTGGAATATTTTATTCGAGGCCTGAAACCAGAATTGCAAGATGCAGTGATCCCATTAATGTGTAGAACAGTGGAAGAGGCAGCTCAGTGAGCAGCAATACTTGAGAGGACTGTTCGGGCCAGGCAAGGGCAATCTCAGACAGGTGGTTTAGGTTCAGGCAGCTTCCGGCATTCACAACCGTCAGGAGGAATCAGTAAGGGAAAGCACCTTCCGAAGCTTCTTCATCATCTGGAATAGGAAAATGGGGCTAGCAGATTAAAAGATTCTTTCAAGGAGGCTGTGGTAGAGGCAGGCAACAGGGTTTTCAGCAGGGAGGTTTTCAACAGGGTCGTGGCTACAGGCCACCGGTTCCAGAGGAATCCCAGCAGAGTACGGCAGGGCAACCTACAACGTATCCAGGTTTTAGATGTTATAATTGTGGGCAGCCAGGACATTTAGCAGTAGCAGCAGCCCTTTCAGCGGACAGCAGAGCAAGGAAGAGGAGCACCATACCAAAGAGGAGGACGGGGTCGAGTGATGGCAGTTACCAGAGCTCAGGCGGAGGCATACAATCTCATTGAAGGTATTCTACCTTTCTTTGATTTTACTGCTAGAGTATTAATTGATCCGGGTGCTTCCCATTCATTTATTTCCGAAGATTTTCTGGATAGTATGGTACTTCCTTTAGAAGAAAAGTCTTGTGAGTTGGTAGTGGAAATTCCTTCAGGAGGGTATTTGTTGACTTCCTGCTTTTTAGAAGATGTTTCGATAGTGATTCATGGGAATCAGATGCCAGTAAGATTGTATGCTCTAACATTGAAAGAATATGATGTGATTTTGGGAATGGATTGGTTAGAGGCATACGGAGCATTGGTTGATTGTAGAAAGAAGAGAGTCAGATTTTGCAGACCTGGTGGTGATGTGTTTGAATTTCAAGGTATGTCTTTTTACACTCCCAAGTTTATTATTTCTGCACTTAGAGCTAGAAAGTTAATTAATGCGGGATGTGTAGCGTACTTTGCCTCTGTTAGTCTAGTTGAATCTAGTAAGTCTGTAGATTCAGTGCCTGTGGTTAGAGAATTTGCAGATGTGTTCCCAGATGAATTGCCAGGGTTAGCTCCGTGCAGAGAGGTAGACTTCACAGTTGAATTACAACCAGGCAGTTTACCCATCTCTAAAGCACCATATAGAATGGCCCCAGCAGAATTGAAAGAGTTGAAAAAGCAGTTGCAAGAGTTATTAGAAAAAGGTTTTATTAGACCTAGTCAATCACCATGGGGAGCGCCAGTGTTATTTGTCAGGAAGAAAGATGGCAGTTTAAGGATGTGTATAGATTACAGGCAGTTGAATAAAGTTACAATTAAGAATAAGTATCCACTTCCTCGGATTGATGATTTATTTGATCAACTGCAGTCAGCTAAAGTATTTTCCAAGATAGATTTGAGATCAGGATATCATCAGTTGCGGATCAGAGAAGAAGACATTGAGAAGACAGCTTTTCGGACTAGATATGGGCATTATGAGTTTGTTGTGATGCCTTTTGGATTGACAAATGCACCTGCGGCATTTATGAATTTAATGAACAGAATATTTCATCAGTACTTAGATCAGTTTATAGTGGTCTTTATTGATGACATATTGGTCTATTCAGCATCAGAAGAAGAGCATGCAGATCATTTGCGGACTACTTTACAGATATTAAGAGATCATCATCTATTTGCTAAGTTTGGTAAATGTGAATTTTGGTTGAAAGAGATACAATTTGTAGGTCATGTGATATCAGGTAAAGGTATTGCAGTGGATCCAGCCAAAGTTGAGGCAGTAATGAAATGGGAAGAGCCGAGGACTGTGTTTGAGATTAGGAGTTTTCTGGGTTTGGCAGGATATTACAGAAGATTTATTCAAGATTTTTCCAAGATAGCAGCACCAATGACAATGTTGACAAGAAAGGGTGTTCCTTTTGTGTGGTCTTCGGAGTGCAGGCGCAGTTTTGCAGAGTTAAAGAAAAGGTTGACTTCAGCACCAATCTTAGAGATTCCATCGGGTAGTGGTGGATTTGTGTTGTTCACAGATGCATCCAGGAGAGGTTTGGGTGCAGTTATAATGCAGCATAGTAAGGTGATAGCCTATGCCTCCAGGCAATTAAAGAAGCATGAGGAGAACTACCCTACTCATGATTTAGAGCTGGCAGCAGTGGTTTTTGCATTAAAAATCTGGCGGCATTATTTTTATGGTGAAAGATTTGAGATTTTTACTGATCATAAAAGCTTAAAATATATTTTCTCTCAGAAAGATTTGAATCTAAGGCAGCGCCAATAGATGGAATATTTAAAGGATTATGACTTTAATTTGACATATCATCCAGGCAGAGCAAATGTGGTGGCAGATGCACTGAGCAGAAAAGTGGTTATGAATCAACTTATGATCAGAGAATGGAAACTTTATGAGGATGTGGCGGAGAATTCCTTATATGTGCCAAGCAGTCAGCGCAGAGCAATATTAGCAACAAGTGCAGTGGAGCCTTCTCTTTATTGGCAGATAATAGAGGCACAGAAAGCAGATGCAAATTTAGCAGATATTCTTAGAATGGATGAAGTAAATTTGGGGCGTGATAATGTGGCCAGACTAAAATGGCGATTGTATGTTCCAGAAGATGTAGAAATTAGACAGAAGGTTTTAGAAGAAGCTCACAGATCGAGGTACACCATCCACCCAGGTAGCACTAAAATGTATCAAGATATGAAGAAGCATTTTTGGTGGCCGAATATGAAGAAAGAAATTGCAGAGTTTATAACCAGATGTGCAGTGTGTCAGCAGATAAAGGCAGAACATCAGAAGCCAGGAGGATTGTTGCAACCATTACCCATTCCGCAGTGGAAGTGGGATGACATAGCAATGGATTTCATAGTTGGTTTGCCCAGTTCATCAGGTCATAATGCAATATGGGTTTTTGTGGATAGATTGACCAAGGTTTGCAGATTATTACCAGTTAGCATGACATGGTCAGTTGATAGATTAGCTAAGCTATATGTAGAAAGGATTGTACCTTTGCATGGAATACCAGTCATTATAGTTTCATATAGAGACCCTCGGTTTACTTCAGGCTTTTGGAGGAGTTTGCAAAGAGTTGTCGGCACAGAGCTAAGGTACAGTTCAGCATATTATCCACAAACAGATGGGCAGACAGAAAGAACAATTCAGACTATTGAAGATATGTTGAGAGCTTGCTGTCTTGTGTGGGGAGGCATCTGGGAGCGTCATTTAGGTTTGGTCGAGTTTGCATATAACAATAGCTACCATTCAAGTATTAAAATGGCACCTTATGAAGCCTTGTATGGTAGACCGTGCAGATCACCATTAAATTGGCATGAAGTAGGAGAGAGGCAGGTTTTGGGTCCAGAAATGATTCGCCAGTGTGCGGAAACAGTGAGGTTTATCCAAGAAAAATTGAAAACAGCTCAGAATCGCCAGAAGAGTTATGCAGATGTTAGACGTAGACCATTACAATTTGAAGTTGGTGATTTTGTGTTTTTAAAGGTATCTCCTACTAAAGGTGTATTAAGGTTCAGTAAGAAAGGCAAGTTGAGCTCGAGATATGTTGGGCCGTTTCAAATAAAAGAAAGAATGGGTGAAATAGCTTATAAGTTAGATTTGCCAGCAGATTTCACAGATGCGCATGATGTATTTCATGTTTTAATGTTAAGAAAGTATATCAAAGATCCAACCCAAGTTGTCAGTTATCAAAGAGATGATTTAAAGCCCGATATGTCAATGCCGGAATATCTAGTTCAAATTTCAGGCTGCAGAACCCAAAAGCTCAGGAACAAAGAAACTGAGTTGGTAAAGGTTAAATGGGAGAACAGACAAGGTGGTGAAGATACTTGGGAATTAGCGGAAGAAATGAAAGAAGCATATCCATACTTGTTTGAGTAAGTCTTTATTTCTTTTTAGGTGATAGTACCATATGGATTGAATTGAAAATTTGATAATTGATTTCTGTTTTAAATTTCGAGGACGAAATTTCTTTTTAGGTGATAGTAATGTAACGTTCTGACCGTTCGGATCGTCTTTGTGTGGTCGTGGAGGCCAGTGTGTGGCCGATGATATGTGTATGACAGGTGGTTTTTGCAGGTTATGAGATTTTGCTTAAAGGGTTCACTGTTTCTCTGTTCTTAACGCGACAGTGAGGGCCGTCGCGTTTTGATCGCGACAGCTCATGGCACCGCGTTCATGGAACCGTCAGTTTAAGTGAACGTTTGCATGTCTGCCGCGTGTCGCGTGCTGGGCGCACGGACTGACGTCAGCAGGCTTAATGCGACAGCCTAAAGCGCCGCGTTCAGGTCGCGACCTGGTAGAGTGTCGCGTTCTTAACTGCACTACGTTTTTAAGTAACCCTAGCAGAACAGAGCTGATGAAAGCTCTGCTCGGCCAGGGGGTTTTTGTTGTGGAATTTTGGGTGATTCGGCTTGTTAGAGCTTGGTTTGACGAGCTTCCACCGCGAGGACGCTTAGTGGAGCGGGGGAAACATCGTACGAGCTTCGTTCTTCGCGTTCTTCGCAAAGGTAGGGAGATTTCCTGTGTTTTGATCCGTGGATTGCCCGTATGATGTGGATAATGTGTTTCCTGCTTTCTAAATCCTAGATAGCATGTGTAGGAACACATTAAAACATGAAAATGGAACGAGAACCATAGGTTTTAAAGAGTTTGAGGTGATCTGAATGAAGGATTCCGGGTTAGGGTTCGTACATGTTAAGGCGACGACCATTGGCGTCGCGACACCGCGATACGTCGCGTTCTTAAGGCGACACTGCACCCTGTCGCGTTAACAACCGAACACTGTTATCCATGAGTGCATATAAATGTTTGATTATCTGGTTAGTGTGGTTTGTGGTTTGTGATGATAATAAGAGGTGCATAGGCACTTTCTCAATGCTCGGGGAGCGTGTGATGTGTGTTTTATGTGGTGTTCACGTGGTTTGTACGTTGAGCATATGATTTTTGTGTATGTGGCGTGTAGTTTGACGCCTTCCGTGGATACCTCTTCAGTTGGGAGCCCCAAGTTTTATGTGAGCCAGGCACGTGAGTGCTCGGGGCTTGTCCCGGTACTAGGTACCGACGAGGTCTTGTCGTCTTCCTGGACACCCTCACTCTTGTGCTGAGTAGTACGTCCGGCTGAGGGAAAGATGGCAATGGGACAGCGACTAGAGAGAGTTTGTTGTGTGGTCGCTTGTAGCACGCTCGTAGTTGGGGGAGACGGACACAAGTAGACGTATTGGGCCCCAACTAGTCCTGCTTTCCAGTGCCTCACTTTAGGGAGCTCGGGCCAGAGTCCCTAAAGGTGTCAGGCATGGGCCTGCGAGGTGTGTGACTTGCAGGTTGTGGTGGTTTAGTTGGACTCCACAGTTCTTTGTCCTAGTTTAGTGGAGCGGCAGCTGGACCTTTCCTCCATGGCTGCGAGACTGAGAGGTGGTTCTGTGTGGTTTGTCCGAGTCAGAAACTGGTGTCGCGAACCAGTTAACCTGACTCGAGTGTGGCGTTTATCTACAGTAGCTCGTACACTTGTTTGGCCTTTCCGTTTATTTATTTATTTACGTTGATTCCTGTTAAGCGGCGAATGGTAAGTGGTACTTATAGTTTTATATCCTGCTAGATAATATACAAATTGTTAGCGTGGCATTTCCTGCTTTGCTACTTGTGTTCGTTTGCTCGGTTTCTAGGGAGTTTCCCTACTGAGCCAGTGAATCGAGAGGCTCACCCCTACCTCCTACCAGGTGAGGGAGATCAGGAGATTTCACGCCCGTCGTCCAGTGGAGGGTCAGCACCACCAGCAGTGTAATTTTACTTTTCTATTGTACACCTCGGGGTATGCCCCAGGTTCTGTTGTAGTTTGGTTATAGTTGTGCTATGGCTATGTATATTTCATGTAAATATTTGTGGGATTGGCAGATCTTATAAATATTCAAGTTGGTTCCTTTATATTTCTACAGACTCGTGGTTTGATATCCCTTGCGAGGCTCCGGCCCATTCGCGGGAGGCGGACTCGAGTTAGGCTCGCTATTAGGTTAACGGGTCTAAACGGCGAGGACCGTCACATGTACCTTTTGTATCGTGCTTGTTGTAGTTTTGCTTCCGCACTTCTGTTGTAGGTAGAAGATATAAACTGCTGTCATTTATTTTATATATTTATATTCTCCTGCCTGTTTAGAGCCAGTAGGTGATTGGTAGTCCCTACTGAGCTTATGTTTTGAAGCTCATCCCTTCTTTTCCCAGGTGAGACTTCTCAGCAGAGACAGGGCACGCGCCGGGCGGAGGAGATGGGGCAGTAGGTGTGGTCCCCCTAGCTAGCAGTGGTTCCCCTGTTTCAGTGTACGTCACCCTCGGGGTATGCCCCTATGAGACTTGTTCTTCCCCTGCCTTTTACTTGTACTAGCGTGCGTGCGTTGGGACTGTACTTAGAGCGGCACACAGCGGTCTCACTCTCTTTTCTGTTTCCGCCTGTACGCTTCTAGTTTAGCAGTTGACGTTACTTCTGTTACATATCTTGTTAGACATAGATTATAGCCCTTCCGGGTCCCCGGATCCGTGGGCGGCGACCGTGAAAATCGGGTCCTCGGCGTGGGCCGAGGGTCGGGTTCTCGGGTCGTTACAGTCCTAGTACTGGGTGCCGTCAAGGTCTTGTCATCTTCCTGGACACCCTCACTCTTGCGTATAGTAGTACGTCCGGCTGAGGGAAAGACGACAGTGGGACAGCGACTTGAGAGTTTGTGTTTGTCGCTTGTACCGCACTCGTAGTTGGGGGAGGCAGACACCAGTAGACGTACTGGGCCCCAGCTAGTCCTCTTTTCCAGTGCCTCACTTTAGGGAGCTCGGGCCAGAGTCCCTAAAGGTGCCAGGCATGGGTCTGCGGCAATGTAGTCCGTAGGAGTGGTGTTGGTTGGTCTCCACAGTTTCTTGACTTGTGTTTGGTGGAGCAGCAGCTAGACCTTTCGTCCGTGGCTGCGAGACTGAGAGGTAGATATGTGTGGTTTGTCCAGGTTGGTTGCTGGTGTCGCGAGCCAGTCTACGTGACGCGAGTGTGGCGTTTTCCTACTTTAGCACGTACACTTGGTTGTGTTTTACTGTTTATTTATTATTGTTGTTTAAGCGGCAGGCGGTAAGTGATATTTATAGCTTTAATATCCTGCTAGATAGTTCTATATATTGTTAGCGTAGTTTCCTGCTTTACTACTTGTGTTCGTTTGCTCAGTTTCTAGGGGAGTTTCCCTACTGAGCCAGTGACTCGAGAGGCTCACCCCTACCCCCTTCCAGGTGAAGGAGAGCAGGAGGCTTCGCACCCGTCGTCTAGTTCTGGACCGCACCGTAGTGGAGGGTCTGCACCACCAGTAGTGTAATTTTCCTTCCTGTTGTACACCTCGGGGTATGCCCCAGGTTGTTGTTGTACTAGTTTAGTTACAGTTGTGGATCTGGCTATGTTAATTTCATATAAATATTTGTGATATTGGCGATCTTATATATATTTGAGTTGTTTCCTTTATACTTGTACGAATATGTGAATGGTATCCCTTGCGAGACTTTGGCCCGATCGCGGGAGGTGGAGTCATGTCGGACTCGTTATCGGGTTAACAGGTCTGAACGACGAGGACCGTCACAAAAGACAACCACTGCCAATTCCAAGTCATGTGTAGGATAATTTTCTTCATGGCATTTCAATTGTCTAGATGCATATGCCACCACCTTCCCATGGTGAATGACTCGGCTGAATAAATCCCTTCTCAAGTAACTCTTGTAATTGCTTCTTTAACTCATTCAATTCTGCAGGTGCCATCCTGTATGGTGCTTTCAACAGAAACTGAGCCCTTAGGCCTTTCGTAGTTAGGGCGCTAGAGGCCCGAACATATCGGCCAACTGCCGATCTCATTGCCGATGAACCATTTCATCGGCCGGTGTCACCTAGGTAACAGATCGCGCCTGGGGAATACGGATATTGAACTAGTGAAAATTCGATGGGAGAATAGGCAAGGTGGTGAAGATACTTGGGAATTGGCCGAAGAGATGTTCAAGATATATCCGTATTTGTTTGAGTAAGTATTGCTTTCTATTTAGGTAATAATTGTGTACGTTTGAAGCTGTGTTTACGTTTAACCCTTTAATTTCGAGGACAAAATTCTTTTTAGGTGATAGTAATGTAATAACCGGTACATTCATATCGAGGTTTACCAAGTTTGGAGGCCATTGTTAGACCATGGAGGTCTATGTGTATTTATATAGGTTTTCTGAGTCAAGTGGGAGGCAGAAGGGCTGGACATCCCAGCCCAAGTAGGGCTCTGTCCGGCTCTTTGAGATCGCGTCGCATACAGACGACGCGATTCTCATGGGTTATCACGTCCGGTATCCTCGACACGAATATGATATTAATCGCGGTCGCTATATGGGACGCGATTCTGCACCGCTGTTACGTGGCCGTCGTTGCATGTGCGCCGCGTGGCACATGCAAGACATCACGTGTTTTAATATCATCGGCAACGTCGGATGCGTTTCTTAACGCGTCGGGTTTGTACGACGCGATTTAGTTACGTTGTGTTTAGTGTATCTTCCCCTGGCCGAACAGTGCAATTGCACTGCTCAGCCTGGGGAGATGCTGCTGCGACATTGAAGGGAAGCTGGGGTGGTTTTGATGGTTTTGGAGTCCGAATGGAGTAATTCCGGCGCGAGGACGAGTTCTGGGGCGCGAGGAATCCTTTGGTGATGTCGGAATTGTGTCTCCTTCATAGGTAGGGGAACTCTACCTTGTTTTCCACCCTGTTTACCTGTGGTATGGTTGTGTGAAGTGAGAATTGAGGTTCCTCTTGTGGGAATTGCATGTGCATGGTAGTAAGCATGAGTAGGAACATATGTACACTGCTATTTCTAGCTTAGCATGTATGTGGGATTAGGTGATGTGGCTTCCGGAGGGGATTTTCAGGTTGTGTTTCAGATGCTTGAAAGGCATCCACTACAGTCGACACGTTCATGTGAATGCGTCGGCAATGGTCGACGTGATTCAACTATTAAAAGCGGCAGTTAAGTAGGACGCGATTCAGTTTTACGAAAACATCCACTGTGTTGGACGCGTTTTAGAAAATGGCCACCCAAGCTCAGGTGTTCTCTGGCCAGTCTGTTTGGTTCCTGTCCCACATTGCCTGGGCTGAGTTGACAGGGCAATGTAGGGTCTGTGTGAGTCATGTCGGTTCACGTAGTATTTGATATCGAGGGTTTTTGCTTGGAAATGTGTGCAAAGTGGGTCAGGTGTCACGCCTTCCATAGTTACCTCTCCAGTCGGTTACCCTAGCACCGGGTTCTTAGGGCTTGTCTCGGTACGGGAGTACCGTCGAGGTTTGTGTCGTCTTCTTGGACACCCTCACTCCTGTGTTTAAGTAGCACGTCCGGCTGAGGGAAATACAACAGGGGACAACGGCTTGTGTTTGTGGGTGTGCGGCCGTTTGTAGCGCGCTCTTGTTTGAGAGACGGACACCGGTAGACGTACTGGTCCTCAGCTAGTCCTGTTCCAGTGCCTCACTTTAGGGTTCTCAACCGGAGCCCCTAAAGGTGTCAAGCTTGGTCCTGCAGCAGTGTTGTTTGCAGGTGTGGTGTGGTTAGTCTCCACAATTCTTGTCTTTGTTGAGGTAGAGCGGCAGCTGGACCCTTCGTCCGTGGCTGCGAGACTGAGAGGTGTACTTGTGTAGTTTGTCCGAGTCTGTGGCTGGTGTCACGAACCAGTTCTCGTGACTCGTGTTCGACGCACCCTTCCTTTAGCTTGTACACTTGACGTGTGTTGCCGTTAATTTATTCGCAACTGTAGTACCATGCTTAGATGATTACAACTGTTATATCATTATTTACAACTTTGATATTAATTGTGTTTCTCGGCTTGGGGGAGTTACCCTACTGAGCCAATGACTTGAGAGGCTCACCCCTTTTTCTTCCAGGTGAGGGAGAGCAGAAGGATTCACGTCCCTCCTGTAGTTCTGGTCAGCATCGTAGTGGAGTCGGGCCCACGCCACCAGCAGAGTAAAGTTCTTATTTTTGGAGCATTGGGGGTTTGTCCCGGGCTGTTGTATCATATATAGTGACTATGAATGGAACTTGGTATGTACATAATATGTGGACATGTATGAGAAATGTGACTTGTATGTGTTTAATATGTTTCTTTTATATTATACGCGGACATATGTGGTTGATATCCCTTGCGAGGCTTTGGCCCGATCGCGGGAGACGGAGTCGTGTCAGGCTCGTTATTGATTGTGTTTCTCGGCTTGGGGGAGTTACGCATACCATCCCCAACAGCGGGATCCGTTACATTCAGGGAGAGGACTTGGAGTAGTACTTATGCAACATGAAGAGGACTAGCTGGCTAGGATCTACATGAAGAGGACTAGCTGCCATACCAATCCCTTGCGAGGATCCACATTATCAATTGTAACTTCCTCCATGTTCATAATGTCGGCTAAGTAATCATCTTCCTTTTGAGCTTCCACTACTTGCCAATACAAAGACGGTTCCATAGCACTATTAGCCAACACAACTCTTCGCCGGTTACTTGGTACAAACAAAGAACTTTCTGCCACATCCTCATACAATTTCCATTCTTTCATCATAATGTGACTCATAACTACCTTCCTACTTAAAGCATCTGCTACACATTTGCTCTACCTGGTGTAATCACGGGGATTGTGCTTCCCCAAAGACACGCAACAGGATATTACATCTAATAATATGGAAATAAGGAATGTGATCGCCACCTAGATAGTTGCCATAAATAAGAATTAAGTAGGAGAAGTCCCTGGAGGCTCTACCCACAAGGTCCCATCGTCCCCAAGGCAGAGGAGAAGCTGTTCTTCCCGTTTTCCTTCTTTATCTCTCCTCTTTCTCTCTCATATCGCCTCCAGGACTAGAAGTACTTGCACGACTTGTGGAGATCGAACCAGGCCAGATCTCTTCGAGGTTTCTTCATCAAAGTTTCTCCCCACAGAGCCCTCTTCAACCTCGAAGTGGAATCACGTCTATTGGTGGCTTGTACGAAAAGTTACAGCAGATTGATCTTCACTTTCTCTCTCATATCGAGATCTACACATGCGGGATTATCGTCTCTTCCACAGCCCAAACCTGGCCAGATCTCTTCAAGATGTCTTCATGAAAGTTGTTCACGACATCCTCCTCTCCGACCTCCAACTAGAATCACATCAAACGGGGCAGTATCTGTTTAGTTTTGATTTTTACTTTCTTTTCCACGTTTTACACATGTATACATGAATTAGGATTCCTCCTTCTCCTCTTCCATGATTTCTCCCCATGCATATTCCTCCCCACGTTTTCCTACTACCCAAGGGGTTTAAAAAACCACCCCCCAGGTCCGTTCCCTCCATGCTCCACATCTTTCTTTCATTTAAGAATAACTACTACACTTAACATAGTCTAACATGGTTTTATTTCTTGTTTTCGTTGTTTTGGCAGGCACCCAAGCGAAGATCCACGAGTGGCTCTTGTCCTCTGGCCGGCCGGAGGGCAGGAAGAAGGTCCCAACCATCATTCTCCCGCACTGCAGAGGTCACGACAGAGGAGGGCGACGCGACAGCATAGATGCGCCCTACCCACGAGATCCCACCGTGATCGCCAAAAGGTGTAATCACGGGGAATGTGCACCCCAAAGACACGCAACAAGATATTAAATCTAATAACATGGAAATAAGGAATGTGATCGCCACCTAGATAGTTGCCATAAATAAGAATTAAGTAAGCTGACTATGCTAGGAACCGGAAAGAGGACAGTGGACCTACTGAGATCGCGACGGGTGACCCCGTCGCGATGGGCTGTTATCGTGACGCTCGTACAGGGCGCGTCTATGCTGTCACGTCGCCCTCCTCTACCGCGTCCTCTACAGTGCGGGAGAATGATGGTTGGGACCTTCTTCCTGCCCTCCGGACGGCCAGAGGACAAGAGCCGCTCGTGGATCTTCGCTTGGGTGCCTGCCAAAACAACGAAAATAAGAAATAAAACCCTGTTAGACTATGTTAAGTGTAGTAGCTATTCTTAAATGAAAAAAAGATGTGGAGCATGGAGGGAACGGACCGGGGGGGTGGTTTTTTAAACCCCTTGGGTAGTAGGAAAACATGGGGAGGAATATGCATGGGGAGAAATCATGGAAGAGGAGGAGGAATCCTAACTCATGTATACATGTGTAAAATGTGGAAAAGAAAGTAAAAATCAAAACTAAACAGATACTGCCCCGTTTGATGTGATTCCAGTTGGAGGTCGAAGAGGAGGATGCCATGAACAACTTTCATGAAGACATTTTGAAGATATCTGGCCTGGTTTGGGCTGTGGAAGAGACGATAATCCTGCATGTGCAGATCTTGATATGAGAGAGAAAGTGAAGATCAATCTGCTGTAACTTTTCGCACAAGCCCCAATCGACGTGATTCCACTTCGAGGTTGAAGAGGGCTCTATGGGGAGAAACTTTGATGAATAAACCTTGAAGAGATCTGGCCTGATTCGATCTCCACAAGCCGTGCAAGCACTGCTGGTCCTGGAGGCAATATGAGAGAGAAAGAGGAGAGAGAAAGAAGGAAAACGGGAAGAACAATTTCTCCTCTGCATTGGAGACGATGGGACCTCGTGGGTAGAGCCTCCAGGAACCTCTCCTCATAGTGGTAGCCTTCCTCTATCCCCTAGAGAGTCCTAGGATGTGTTTAAGTGAGAGATATAGTCCAATCCCGAGTTAGAGAGAGAGTCCAAGTTGTGGGAGAGTTTGAGAGTCTATCTAGAGTTTGGATGGGCTTGGGGGCTCCCTAGGGATGCGGATAGGAGGTTTGGGTCGTAATCCAACTCAAAGAGACTTTAGATAGGCTCTAGGATGGAGAGAGAGGCCGAAAATCACGTAAAAACATGTTTATGTGCATGGCGTTGTCGCGTCGGATCGTGGGGCCGCGTTCTGGTCGCGACCATGCACCAGGTCGCGACTATAAGACAAGCCGTGTAGGTCCCACGAAAAGGGCCATAACTCTCTCCATAGATATCGGATTGATGAGCCGTTTCTTGCGTTGGATTCTAGACTCAGAGGGCTACAAAATGATAGTATGATATGCCAAATTTGGATTAGAAATGAGGATGTTATGAGCTCTCAAAGTGAAGACATGTTCACAGGATTGGGCAGATTGCACAGTTTTGATGTTTCAAGTGGATCTTGGCCTTGGGCTTAAGAATGGACTTGAAATTGAGGGTGAATGGGCTCATGATGGGCCAGAGAAGGACTCCAAAGTGATGACCAATTTGGGACATCAATGATATGGACAAGAAATGTGCTCAACTTATAGGCCGAAAACGGGTGTCTACACCTGGGTGATATGCCAAACTGAAATCATAATCCTTAAGATATTCCATCCACCTGCGTTGCCTTAAATTTAAGTCCTTCTAGGAGAAGATATATTTCAAACTTTTGTGATCCATGAATATCTCAAACCTTTCCCCATACAAATAATACCGCCAAATCTTCAATGCAAAGACAACCGCTGCCAATTCCAAGTCATGTGTAGGATAATTTTCTATAACGAGCCTCTGATACCAACTGTAACGGATCGTGCCGTTCAAACCCGTTAATCCAATAATGAGCCTGACACAACTCCGTCTCCCGCGATCGGGCCGAAGCCTCGCAAGGGATATCAACCACATATGTCCGCGTATAATATAAAAGAAACATATTGAACACATACAAGTAGGGGTGTAAACGAGCCGAGTCGAGCCGAGTAGTATGCTGCTCAAACTCTGTTCGTTAATTTTTAATCGAGTTCGAGCTGAGCTCGAGCTATATCGAGTATTGAAAATGTATGTTCAAACTCGACTCGTTTAAATACTCTCGAGCTCGAGCCCTTAATGAGTATCTTAACTTTAAGTTTATCTTATTTCAAGCTCATATCTCAATAGCTTTGATAAGTTACTTAATTTAACTATTTTAATATAATACTTGAAATATATTCATAATTTGTTACAGGCAATATGAGATTAATAGATAGACACCGCAAGAGAGGGGGTTGGTGTGCGACAAGTAGGGGCGGTGCTGTAACTCCCCTTCGCACACTGTCCAAAGCCCCCTTTCTGTACCGTCGGTGACGATACTGCGGCCGCTGAGAGCATGCCACTGATTCCCCTCTGGTTGAGGTCCGCTGGGTGATGGTCCACAGTAGTCGCCGGAGATGCCAATGGCCGACAATGCGCCCCTCAGCCCCACAGGGGGGCTCACCTACTACGCAGGTTGGTCTCGAGAGGAACAAGATACTTGATATGTTGGGGGACCTTGCAACACTAAATTTTGTGTTCATGTCCCTATTTACAGGATCTATGTATATACCCTCATTTGCATAATTTGTGTATATGCACTATGGACTTAGTCTATGACATTTAAGCCTTCATAAATATTTTATATTGTAATAATAACTGTATAAAAACAAATAAATATTTTTATATCAATATATACTTATTATATTTAAAGAAATATTTAAACGAAGTGTTAACGAGTACTTAGACAAGCTCTTAATGAGTATTTAATCGAACTCTTAACGAGCTCTTAAACGAGCTGTTCACGAGTATAATCGAGTCGAGCTCACATGTGTTCAAACTCATCTCGTTTATGAATCGAGCTTTTTTTTTTGTTCAAGCTCGGCTCGTTAATTAAATAAAAGAGCCGGACCGAACTTTTATCGAGCCGAGCTTCGAACTACTCGTCGAACGTATCGGCTCGTTTACACCCCTACATACAAGTCACATTGCTCATACATGTCCACATATTATGTACATACCAAGTTCTATTCATAGTCACTATACATGATACAACAGCCTAGGTCAAACCCCCAAGACTCCATAAATAAGAACTTTACTCTACTGGTGGGGTGGGCCCGACTCCACTATGATGTTGACCAGAACTACACGAGGGACGTGAATCCTCCTACTATCTCTCACCTGGAAGAAAAAGGGGTGAGCCTCTCAAGTCATTGGCTAAATAGGGTAACTCCCCCAAGCCGACAAACATAATTAATATCAAAGTTGTAAATAATAATATAACAATTGTAATCATCTAAGCATGGTACTACAGTTGCGAATAAATTAACGGCAACACGCGTCAAGTGTACAAACTAAAGGAAGGGTACGCCAAACATGAGTCACGAGAACTGGTTCGCGACACCAGCCACACACTCGGACAAAATACACAAGTACACCTCTCAACCTTGCAGCCACGGACGAAGGGTCCATGTAGTACCCCGGAAAATCCATTAATTAAAAATCATGGATAAATTGAAATTTTATCAATTAATAAATTCAATTAGTTAAAAAGGTGCACATCATTATTGCATGCGTATAAACCCCTATAAAAATTCGTAAAAATAGTAGTTATACTTTAAATAATGTTATCTAATGACCCATCATGAAATTTGGGCACAGAAAATCGTTTAGACCAAGTTTAAGAAATTATGCGACTTATTAGCATAATTAAGGAATAAGTCGAAGAACCCATTATTTTCTGACCCAAAGTGGATTATAATAAAAATAAACATGTGGGTAGACTTTAAATAATATGGGATGATAGTCCATTATGATATCTGGACCAATTGACAATCTTGGCCCACGAATAAATTCTCTAATAAAAGGATAATTAAAAATCCAATAAGTAAAGTAAGTACATGGGTTGTACAATTAAGCTCACACGAGTTATGGGCCAAGAGTAAGAGCCCAAATGATGAAGGTTAGAAATATTGGCATGAATAATATTTAATTGAAATAAAAATATGAAATTACTTGAATAAGTGTGATAAATAGATTTACATAAGGATAACTGGTGAATAATTAGAATTAAATCAATACCCATTAAGTCAAATTAGTAATGAGTTTTACTAATGGTCCTAGCATAAAGTTTTGGGCCCAAATATGAAGAGTCCACCATGAGATGAGAGTTAAATAAGTGAAATCCGTACCTAAAATATTAATAAATAGAAAAGGGTTAAGATAATGAGTATTTTATCTCTTAATCATCTTAAAAAGTCCTAATCCTAGTCTAACCCAATAGGACTATATCCTAATCTAAAATTGGGATTTAGATGAGAGACAATTGGGTTAAATATAAGAGACCCAAATTAAATAGGGAAATTCGTAACTATATTATCTCTTAATTAAAAAGGGGTCATTAAAAACTAATATGACTCATATATATCTTAATAAGAGTCCTAATCCTATCCTAAACCATTACCCACGAAATTAGACCTCTCCCTTACCCAATTAGATAGATATAGCAAGAAAAATATAAGATAATTATGGAAATTCGTAATTAAATGAGGAGGAAAGAGTTTTAGGTGATTTAGAACTCTACAAGCCATCAAAACACCCCAAATTTGTCCCTAGCACCCCACAATTTCGTGCTAAGACTTTTGGAGAGGAAGAGGAGAAGATCTGGACCAAGGAGCAAGGAAGGAGAAGACTTAGAGCAAGAAGGGTTTTCATATTTTCGTCATTCAACTAGGGTTTTCTTACTCCACAAAAAAGGTAGGCAATCTCTCAAGAAAAAATCATGAAATAATTACCCTAGGTAGCCTTCATGTACCTCTTCAGAAGCCCTATAGTTTCGTTGCATTCCGCTCATCCATTTGGGCGAATTTAATTCGTGAAATCCTGCTATCACCATGAACCCGAATCTCATGTTTTCTATAATACCTTGCACGTACTTGTTCCCATGCTATGAGAAAATTTTCATTGAAACTACCATATAGTAGCTTTCAAACGCCTCTGGTTCGTGCTATTTCGATCTCCCATGAGGGAGAATTAATTCATTGAATCCCTGCCAGATACATGCACCCTACCCTTTATGATTACTTGTGAACCCCGTTCATGCTTGACTTCAGATTATGATAAAATTATCATAAAGACTACTTCCTGTTAGCTTTTGAACGCCCCTGTTTCGTAATTTTTCATCATGTATACACCTCTAATTAATTCGTTGAACCCTGACTACGCCTGTTTAGGTCACCAAAAAGTAACCTGATCAATCCATATCTAAACCTTGTCTATTTTCAAATTAATCGGGCATGTTGATAGATACACATGTCGACTTTCGTTTAAAATTAGTTTCGTGCATTTTGGATCACCGTGCGATTTTATACTGATTTTAGAATGACCCTGTGTCAAGAGGGGTCCACCCAGAGAAAAATAGAAAAAAGGCCGGACATCCCTGTTATCGTGGCGGCGCGACCCGTCGCGATACGGGGAGGTCGCGGCCGTCTAAGGCGACGCGTTCATAACGCGGCTGCCTGTATCGCCGCGTTCTCAACCCCCGAACCGGGCCAGACCAGGCCGGTTCGCCCGTCGCGCCAGGCCGCCCCGTCGCGACCTAGACTGCGACGGGAACTCCCGCCGCGTTAGCAGTTTGACGCGCCCATGTGCCCCGTCGCGACGTGATCGCGACTTGAACCCCCGTCGCGTTCTTGAAATTTCGGCCATAACCTTTAATTGCTCTTATATCCCTGCTTTAAATGCCATCTAATCCTTGTACAAGTTAAACCATGTACTGTTAAGCTTAATGAATGACCTGAATAATTTTATTTGATAATATTTAAATGATTCTTATTAATTAAAACCGTGAGCACAATTTTATCTATCTCATGATTTCTTTACACTTGTACACTAAACATTGTTTATTGCCATTTGACCCTATTAAATTGCTCAATAATATCTGGTATTTAAGTGAAATTAATACCTAATTTCCTATTATTTAATGACACTTGTCTTCGTTTTATTCGCGTGATTTGTACACCGTTATCGCGTCCCTCTGCCTTCGAGCACTCGAGGCAAGACATACAACGTTTCGTTACACACTTTCTCTTGACTTGGACCACCTCTCCATCGGGAATACTCTCGACTGGACTAGGGACTCCTTGTCAAGGCCTCCGTAAGTCTTCTTGGCTTTGGCGCACGTCCTTAGCCGACGAGCTGGTTGTACCTTTAAATCCCGTTACACTCTTAGGGATCAGTACGATCCAAACAGCCTTAGTGAGATCTCTCTTATCTTGTGATCACGCCGGACCATCTGGCTCGTGTACGCGGCACGGCTAATGGGCGGATGTGACTTCTACCTGACTGCCGGTACCCGACCTGGTACTGTGCAACCGTTACTATCGTGGTTTATCGTTGTTTTATGATTATACCCCTATCTCGTCTACTATCCTTGTACTCTCATCTGTTCACGTTCACTCTACTATCTCGTCTATTCATCTAGTACTCTCTTGAAACTCTTGAGCTGTTGTGGCTCACATTGCTTGTACTATACATGACTGTCTAGCGCCATAATATGGGTCTGGTGACCTACTGACTTGAATGCTAAGTGTGCAGGGCACAGAGAGTGTCCGAGGGGCTCCAATCTAGTCCTGGGGGCAGAGAGCCACATGAAAATACCTGCAGGGGCTATTGACGGTGTTATGCATTGCACCGGTTCTGACTATCTCGACATTGGCTAAACATTGAATTGTTTTACTATTAGTTTGAGGAGTTCAGACATATTGTGCCAGTTCTGTGCTATTAGTGTGCTAGCACTGACTGATTAACATTAGTCTGAGGAGTTCAGACGAAATGTACTATCGTTAAACGGCTACTGTCCCAAAGTGACTATTGTCGTACTCGACTAGTGCACCGTTGTGCAACCATACACGCTATCTCTTTACATGCAATCTCGTTACACGCTATCTTGATATAAAAGCTATCTCGTTACACCCACCTTGATACAAGCTATCCTATACATGTCATTTTGATACACGCTATCTTGTTATACACTATCTTGTTACACGCTATCTCGTTATGTTGTCATCCTAGTTTTGCAATACTCTTGAGAAATGTATTATCGTTCACTTGTTATCTTGTACTATTACTCTCTCACTATACATGATCGTTCTCTCTAGTTAACCTGCGTTACAAGACATTAATCACTTAAAGCATGCTTGTTTACACGAGATATTAAGTCCTACTGAGCGTTATCGCTCATCCTTCGTTATTTGTTATTGTGTTTTCAGGTAAGTCAAGGATGACCATACACCCAACAACGGATTGGACTGGAGTGATGAGTGTCCTGAAGTCATAGCGATGGAATGACCTTAGTACCTTAGAGTCTAGTTAGATATTTGCTTTAGATTTCTTATCCAATGTAATAATGTCATTGAGCCCTATGTTTTGGCTCTGAATTAGTGGTTGTAATAGTTTAGATGAATTATCAATAAAATGATGAGTTTTATTGCAATTATTGTTCATTAGTTGCTCTGATATTTGTGAATGTATGCGCAATTTACATTACCATACTCGTTGTTCATGCCTCCCCGATTTATTCCGCTGCTAAATTGGCGGGGCATGACAGTCCAGCTGCCGCTCCACCTCAACAAAGACAAGAACTGTGGAGACTAACCACACCACACCTGTAAACAACACTGCTGCGGACCAAGCCTGACACCTTTAGGGGCTCCGGCTGAGAACCCTAAAGTGAGGCACTAGAACAAGACTAGCTGAAGACCAATACGTCTACCGATGTTCGTCCCTCAACCAAGAGCGCGCTACAAATGGCCGCACACCCACAAACACAAGCCGTTGTCCCCTGTCATCTTTCCCTCAGCCAGACGTGCTACTCAAACATAGGAGTGATGGTGTCCAGGAAGACGACACAAACCTCGACGGTACTCCCGTACCAGGACAAGCCCTAAGCACCCGGTGCTAGGGAAATCGACTGGAGTGGTAACTACGGAAGGCGTGACACCCGACCCACTTTGCACACATTTCCAAGCAAAAACCCTCGATATCAAATACTACTTGAACCGACATGACTCACACAGACCCTACATTGCCCTGCCAACTCAATCCAGGCAATGTGGGACAGGAACCAAATAGATTGGCCAGAGAACACCTGAGCTCGGATGGCCATTTTCTAAAACACGTCCAACACAATGGACGTTTTCCTAAAACTAAATCACGTCCTACTTACCTGTCGCTTTTAATCATTGAATCGCGTCGACCATTGCCGGCGCATTCACATGAACGCATCGACTGTAGTGGATGCCTTTCAACCATCTAAAACACAACCTGAAAATCCCCTCCGGAAGTCACACCACCTAATCTCACATACATGCTAAGCTAGAAATAGCAGTGTACATATGTTCCTACTCATGCTTACTACCATGCACATGCAATTCCCACAAGAGAAACCTCAATTCTCACTTCACACAACCATACCACATGTAAATAGGGTAGAAAACAAGGTAGAGTTCCCCTACCTACAAAGGAGACACAATTTTGACGTCACCAAAGGATTCCTCGCGCCCCAGAGCTCGTCCTCGCACTGGAATTACTCCAATCGGACTTCAAAACCATCAAAACCGCCCCAGCTTCCCTTTAGGGTCGCAGCAGCATCTCCCAGGCTGAGCAGTGCAATTGCACTGTTCGGCCAGGGGAAGATACACTACACACATGTAACTAAATTGCGTCATACATATCCGACGCGTTAAGAAACACGTCCGACGTTACCGACGCTATTAAAACCCGCGACGTCCTGCATGCGCCACACGGTGCGCATGCAGCGACGGCCACATAACGGCGGTGCGGAATCACGTCCCATATAGCGACCGCGATTAATATCATATTCGCGTCGGAGATACCGGACGCGATAACCCATGAGAATCGTGTCGTCTGTATGCGACGCGATCTCAAAGAGCCTGACAGAGCCCTCCTTGGGCTGGGATGTCCAGCCCTTCTGCCTCTAGGGGTGTCAATTGGGCCGGGCCAGCCCGAAGGCCCGGTGGCCCGGCCCGATGGCCCGGCCCGATTTTTTATGGGCTTGGGCCGAATATTTTAGTCTCATTTAAATTTTAAGCCCGGCCCGACATAAGATTGGGCTGAGCCCGGGCTTGGCTCGGCCCGGCCCGGGCGACTCGGTGGCCCGGTATTTTAAAAAAAAAGTGACACGGCGGTAATTTTAATATTCTAAAATTTTGGATTCAAAATTATGTTGTGGAGTTAGGTTTAATGACTTAATATTTATTTTATATTTGTAATAACTAAAAATAAGTTTATCTAGATTAGTCTAATATTTATTTTATGTTATTTTGATTTAATGAACATAAATTTTATTGTAAAAAATAAAAAATAAATAATAAAAATCTATTTAACAAGGTAAAATCAGGCCGGGCCAGACGTGTGCCGGGCTTTACATAATTGTTCCGGGCTGGGCCGGGCTGGTCGGTTAGAGACCGGGCGGGACCCGGGCCACCCCAGGCTCGGCTCATTGCCATTCCTATCTACCTCCCACCTGACCCAGAAAACCTGTATAAATACACATAGATCTCCATTGTCTAACAATGGCCTCCAAACCCGGTAAACCTCGATCCGAATGTACCGGTTATTACATAATGTACCCACTCTTTAGCCACTGCAACACTAAAACAAGTTCAAACTATTGGCTAAGGGTCCTCATTCATTCCCCTTTCGCTAATAAAACACCCTAAGATTGGATGTGCATTAAGAAGTTTTGGCACCTTATGGATGGCTACCCTAGCTTGCGGTGCTGCTACAAAGGCCATGCCTAGGAGACGACCCACCCTTATTGGGAGAAAGAGAAGAAAATTGGAGGATAAGTTTAATGTAGGTATTAAAGGATAGTTGAGGTCAGCTTCCTCTCGTAGCACACCCCTTAGCGATTCTGTCTATTGCGCCTGAGGCTTTTGATTCCTTCTTCACAGTGGGTAAGTAAAGACATGCCCCTAGCCTTGAGCTAATGGAGACGACTATCCTGATGCTGGAACTTGCTACCTTGGAAATTGTGTTGGTTGCACATGTGGTTGTGTTGGCTTCTACTTTTGACTTTGTGCCCCTCTTTTCTTGACACTGTAATGGCCAATTTATCTAGTACTCTTGTTCTGGATCATAGATTATGTCCCAAAAATCACAGTAGTTCACGATTATATGTCCTGAGTGGCAGTGGTATAGACAGTATTCTGATCGATCCACAGAGGTGTCCATTTTGGATTTTCTGGAGGGAGATGCAACGTATTTACTAACATTAAATCTATGAAGACATCAAAGAGGGTTTTAGGCAATGAATGATAATAGGCTCGCTTTAGGACAAGTGGATGCCAAGATGGATGGGTATCAAATGATGGGGTGCGACGGTAAGGGCGAGGTGGTTGGTCTTGTGTAAGTGGAGCGAGTTGGCTTGGTGGTGGTGGTGGAGGTGTATAATGGTTAGAAAAATAGGTAGGTTAGGGTGGATGACATCCACTTGATCATGGATATGGACTCCCTCATAGGTGGGCCTATGAAATGTGGAACTTGGTTGTTGGGCCTCAAACATTGTAGGCATAGGAGAGTCAAGGAGTTGGGTTTTAATGAAGCAAGCTTGGCTGTATAATTGTTGCATGAAAGTGATGTCATTCATAATGAAGATGTGCCAATATGCAGGCGTTGCATTAGCAATGATCAACTTGATCTTCTCCTCTTCTGTGATATGCGTCTGGACACGTGTGGACATCTAACACCATCGGTCGGCATAGGTCGCAAACTCTTCATCAAGCTTCATCTGCTCGGCCATCAGATCAATCATTGAATACTCGGGCACGGCCCGATCTTGGTATTGTCGTATAAATCTGGCCTTGATGACTTCAAAATCTTAAACTTCATTGGGAGGCAGCGAGTAGAACCACTCTAGTGTGTGCCTGTCTAATGACTGCCTGAAAAGATTTGCCAATAAACAATGATCATGTTGGCAGGACAATGACTCGTAGAGGAACTCCTTTAGATGAATATGAGGATCTCCAGCTCCACTATATTTGCGGTAAACATGGAGTTGAGAGAGTGGAGGGATTTGGAGACCATGGAAGTCAAGAAGGGTATCATCAAAAGAGGGTTTCAGATTGAATTGCCTCCACATATGGCTGAGCTCTCACCTCATGGACTCAAACTCGGATTGAAAGTTCTGAGTCAAGATGGATTGGAAACTGCGAGGGCCATCTTGGGCATGAGAGCGAAGTTGAGGTTGAAGGTTTGGACCAAATTGAGGATAATGGGCTATGTTAGGATCGGATATTCGGTAATGGCAAATCTAGAAGGGGGGGTTGAATAGATTTGGAGCGGAAACTTAATCAATTTAAAAATTACTTCGAATTAATGGATCTACTCAATCAAAACCCCACTGATCTGAAGCAATGTGTGTGAACAAATTTACAAGTAGTGTGTAGACAAAATCCCTATGCATGCATCTAACGTAATGCAAGTCAAACCACAATTCAAACCACAGTGCACAAGAGATTTTTAGGTGGTTCGGAAATCACACGACGTGACTCCTACGTTCACCCCTCACACTGTGAGGCACACACTACTCAAAGATGAGTACAACACACACACACACTTAAGCACGACGACCCAATCACATGCACACACGCTAGATCAAGTCCACAATAGATCAGATCCTCTAGCCTTGATCTGATCAACACACCACACACACAGAAAACTGCTTATTAAGCGACTTCAACCCTACAATCACACACACGCACGTTGTCAGAGGCAAACACGCACTCAGAACAACCACACACACGTGGATCAAGCACAAGGGATGCTCAAACCACTTCCACACACACAGAGATATGAAAAGTAGAACAAAAGAAGAGTTCTGAGTTGAGGTTCAAATCCAAGATGTGAACTCTTCAGTGAGTTCGTCCAGAAGACTCCAAGATTTACGTCGTTGAAGACCGTCATCACGAGATGAATCTTCCTTGAACATGATAGGGAGTTGAAGCAGAGCAGCAAGTGGAAGCCTTTCTTCTTGGTCTTTGCTTAGGGTTTTGGTATGGAGGATGCTTGCTGCGAAAATACCTCTATATGATCTATATATAGTGGTGTCCAAGTATGGAGAGTCGTGTTAAAAGGGAACACCCCAATACAGATCATATCCTTATCACATTTCTGACTTATCCTTACGTTTGTCAACAAGTTCTTCATAGCTGTCGACAGGTACTGCTGACATCTGGTTTCCAGAACCATGTTGTTGTTGGAAAACTGGATCTGTCGACAGGTTTCATCTGTCTGTCGCCAGGCAGGCTTTATCTGTTGACAGGCACACCTCATCTGTCGACAGGTACTACTTTTTATTGATTTCCAGAAACTTGTTTTGTTCTGTCTTGTCCATCTGTCGACAGGTGACTTCTTGGCTATCGGCAGGTGAGTACTTGATGTGATTTTTCAGACCTTTTGCACTTGGATTTTGTTGCTTGTCTTGTGTGTTCATTCACACCTACATAAATAACATTTCAAGTAAGATATCATGAAGGCATATATGTCTTATGCATTTTGTCATAGTGTCATGTCATTTTAAACATAAAGGTTGAATGAAAAGCAATCATGTGTCGACACCAAGAAAATCATGTGTCGACACACATAAGACAATAACTTGACACATGAATTTTTCAGCATGATTGAGAGGTTTTCCATCAACACCATACATATGTTATCATAAAAAACAATTGTGTCATTATTAAGAGCATCTTAACATGAATGACCATGATTGTGTCATCATAAAAAACAAATCAAAGAAATGATCAAATCAGTGAGTATGGTTATTCAAATAACCACAACTCAACAGGCTGGTTGTGATGCTCTGGGCTGAAAAGAAGGGTGGCCTGGCCCAAGAGGGTCAGCATGAGTGGATTCATGTTGGTACGAGCGAGGTGGGTCTTCGGGACCAGCAACAAGAGAGGAGGACCAACAGTCCAAAGATGCGAGCGGCTGATGGGCTTCGTCGAGGCCCATTCTAGAGAGGAGGCGGGCCGATTGGGTGGTTTGATTAAAAGAGGAGGAGGTAGGGTGAGAAAAGGTGCTCTCCTCGGCTTGATGGGCACTGGATTGGGCCGGATTTTAAGAGGTCCCATGGGGAAAGGAATCTGCGAGGTAGGGGGATAGGTGAAACAGAAGGAAGTCATAAGGGCACCTAAAAGGCTACACTAAGGTACAATAATAGACCTAAATAAACAAGAAAGGGGATTAGAAAAGAGTTCTCAAGCAAACACCCAAGTTGACATGATGCACGTTAATTTTAGGGTTTTCACTTAGCCTTGTTAGTGGATTATTAAGCAGATTGCACTTGGCAAATGGGAACCTTAGTAGGTGTGAACTCAATACGTCGGGGTGACTAGGGATGACACAAACTTCACATGAAGATGACCTGAACCTAGAGGGCAATTGGCACAACCAGCCTGACGGCCTCTACGTGTGTACAACAACGGGAACTTATGGAGGCCCTCAGTAACAAACCCTGGTCAGCCCACGAGTGCTCGCAGGTGAGAAGGTCAATGCCACCAAGGAGGAACCTATCTACACATGAAAAGTGTGATGATTCGATCTTTTCGGATCTGTGTTTAATGGTTTTGGAGTGGTGCTCATGACCAAGAGGTGGTCATTGGGCCTTGTTTGTGGTTTTCGTGCATTGTGTGGGCGTTGTGGGCCAGACGTTCTAACCCAAACAGCCCGTTGGTTCACTGGTTGTGAACGCGATGGAGCAAGTCGTCGCGATTTAAATGCGAAGATCTACCCCGTCGTGATTCATAGAACGGCCTTTGTAGGCAGCGGTGCTTTGGGTTTCGAATGGCGACGATTAGGGTCGTCGCATTTAAGAGTTAAATGTGACGTCTGCCTACGTCGCGATTTTGAAATGAGGTTTAATTGTTCTGTTTCGCCCAGACAGAGAAGAGGAGCTCTGTCCAGGCAAAGGGGAGGTTGCCGTGGCGCCTCCTGTGGTGTTTTCCGGTGATTTGGCTTCCTGGAGGTTCGTGCGGCGCGGGTTCCACGCGAGGATGGCGTCTGGAGCGTGGACGTGCCAGTGACCAGTGGAGTTTCTGGCATTCTTCGGGCTCGTTCAATCGGTATGGAGGCTACCCTTGTGTTTTAGTTTGTTCTAATTGGTTTAAAGGGTGGAAAGCATGTATGTGTTGAGCAACCATCCCTAAGGAATTTAAGAATTTTCTTAAGTTAAAATTTCTATTGTTTTTGCTATGACAAAACTCTTTAAAATTAACTTTTTACTCTTTAAAATAAATTTTCTACAAAGATAAAAATTACATATCACAAAAATCATTCAAATACATTTCAGGTATTTACCTTCATCTCAGAAATTTTTTCTAAGTCCACAGACTCTCTCTTTGTCCTACTGAATTCGACTGCTAACTTCGAATGTCAAATCCGACTCCTTCAGAATCGAAGTTAAACAATCTTCTTCTTTTTTTTTTTCTAAAGTCACAACTTTATACTTGATTCGACTTATGTCTCCGACTGGTACATTCGAATGCTTCATACAACTTTATACTTGATTCGACTTATGTCTCCGACTGGTACAGTCGAATGCTTCATACAACTTTATACTTGATTCGACTTATGTCTCCGACTGGTACCGTCGAATGCTTCATACAACTTTATACTTGATTCGACTTATGTCTCCGACTGGTACAGTCGAATGCTTCATATAATCCTCTAGTTGATTCAACCGATGACTCCGATTGTAATAGTCGAATGCCTTTCTATATACATCTGTCTTCTTCGACTGCCACAGTCAAATGATTCAGTAAACAATCTATATGGTATTCGATTACTAAATTCGAATCACTCCTATTTCTTCAGTCAAATTACATGTTCCTTTGGATTCAACTTCACTGATTAACTTTGTACTTAAAACTCTCGTGATTCTTTTTTAGGCTTAACACCTAATGCAAGTTTATCTCCAAATCTTTTCATACATCTTTTTGATGAACTTTCAATATCTTATTAATTCATCAAAAACTATCATTATCATATTATTTATTCTCTGTCAGAACAAGTCATATCAGTCTTAAAACATTCATTTGAATCCTGCGCATGACACTTCTGTTATATTTTAAAGAAGTAATCCTTGAGTTGTTCAAAGCCTTTGCTCCGAATTTTGCTGAATTCATTAGTCACTATGCATTTATGATTTCTCAGGCGCATGGCATCTGACAGGACTCACCTACCACTGACAGACCCATACTTCACCTTTTTAGCATATCTGTCTGTCTACCTTTTTCTTTCTGATAGCTTGTGTATACGAGGTTTCCATACCTATTTTCTGTACTTACCTGACTTACCTACCTCAAAGGTATGGAGTCCTTTCTTCTTTCTGTCGTCTTTTTAACAGGCATTTATTGGAGCACGTTTTTAGCATGACTCTTTCACAGTCTATGATGACAAGAGCTTATCTTCTAGTTGTGAATGACTACTCCTTCTCTGAAGACTTTGGAAAGATGCAAGAACTGAAGGACTTCTGAACAATAAGCTCATCAAGATCTAAAGGAAACTAGAGCTCTCTCTAAACGGTCAAGTTGCAAACGGCCACAAGCTCCAACGGCTTTATTTCAAATGGCTATATTCTGAAGTATATAAAAGGAGCTCAAGTTTAAAGAAGGACACACACATAGCAATAGGCAACTCAAGAAGAGTACATACAAGCTTCATTCGAATTCCTTCAACTCTCACAAGCCCTTCTGAAAGCTGAAGTCTGAGAGCCTTTTCTCTTTTAGAAGACTTTTCTAAAGCTCTCCTAGTAGTGTTGGGTGGCAATTGTAATTGCTCATTGTCTTCAATCCACCCTTAGATTTCAGATAGCATTTGTATCTCATCTCTGATCTTTGAATCCTTCTGAAGTCTGTGTTTGTATTCAGACAAACACACAAATCTTCTTATTTCTCTTGTGTAAATTCTGCAGAAGTCTGTTTCTGCATTGCCCCTCCTGTGTAGGGAGGGCCTTGTGAAAGGTAGTTGTTGTACCCCTGGTTAGGGAAGATTTGTTTGGGAGCAAGTGGGTTTATAATTCCTCTCAAGGGTGAGAGAAGGCCAATTCATTGGCAGATAGTTGAAATCTCAAGTGGTTGGCTTGAGGACTGGATGTAGGACTTCCATGTGGGAAGGGCCGAACCAGGATAAATCCCTGTGTATTCATTGTGTGATTGTCTCCGCCTTGTCTACACTTGAATCACACACACCACACTAAGCTCCAACAATTTATTTAGTGTTGTGCAATTTCAGAAGCAAAATTTTAAAAGGGAAGAAGTCCTATTCACCACCCTCTAGGACATTCTTAGTGCCATTTCGATCCAACAGTATGGGTGGTTTTCCATGTTATGAATATCATGTTTAATGTTTTAGTTTGATAATTGCATCAGATATGTGTGAGTTTCCCCGGTGGAGAAGGTGGGTTCGACCTAAGGGCTGAACTCACAATCGCGTTTGAAACGCGACATGGTGCACCGTCGCGTTCATGGTATGAATGTGACGCCATGCATCGTCGCATTTCAGTTGTTGTCCGGTGTGCTGTGGCGGTGGTTTGGACGCGACCACTTGACCCGTAGCGTTATTGTTGAACGCAACGGTGTGGTCCGTCGCGTTTCTGTGTAAGGTTTTGTGTGATCCTAATCGCGATGTATTGTTCCGTCGCGATTTGGATGTTGACTATGGTGTTGACTAGTTGGGCCTGAAGGTGACGTATCGGGCCATCGCGATATGGTCGTGACGTGGTACCCTGTTGCGTTAAGGCTTTGAATCGCGTCTGTACAGGCCGTCGCGATTTGAAAGGCGACGCCTGTGTCCATCGCGTTTCAGCTTCTGTGGCTTGCTTGTGGTGGCTGGGCAGTAAGGTTCCAGTGTGAACCTAGCCATAGTCTTTGCTGTCTTTTAAAGACTATTTAAGATGGATAAGTTAGTTAAGCATGTGTGGGATTGATGTATGTGTAGTTAGTGAATCGTGTACTTTATGTTATGTCATTTTTGTATTAAGATAAGTGGTTAGTGTGTAAGGTGTTGTGTGTTGCCATGGAGGTCACGGGGTGACCAATGACAGGCAAGGTTATTGTAGGATATTGTGGTTCATGTATGTATCGGTGTAGGTTGGCTTGTAGGTCACATGGTGACCGGTGTCAAACTAACCCATGTATATCATGGTTTACAGATATAGATTATATAAGTATATATATCGTGGTTTGTGCATTTGTTGAGTCTGGTGGTCCGGCGCCTATTCTGGAATACCTCTTTAGTCGAGTACCCCAGGTTCTGTGTGAGCCAGGCACGTGTATTTGTTGTGCTCGGGGCGTGTCCCGATATGGTGTGTACCACTAAGGTCTGAGTAGTCTTCCTAGACACCATCACTCCTGTGTTTGAGTTGTACGTCTGGCTGAGGGAAAGATGATTGGGGGCATCGACTTGTGTTTGTGGGTGTGTAGTCACTTGTAGTGCGCTCGTGGTTGGGGGGACAGACACCAGTAGATGTACTGGTCCCCAGCTAGTCTTGTGTTTCCAGTGCCTCACTTTAGGGAGCTCGAGCCGGAGTCCCTAAAGGTGTCAAGCATGGGCCTGCAGCTATGTGGTCTGTAGGTGTGGTGTTGGTTGGTCTCCACTGTTCTTTGGCTTGTGGTTGTGGAGCGGTAGTTGGACCTTTCGTCCGTGACTGCGAGACTGAGAGGTGGTTCTTATGCTGTGTTGTCCAGGTTGGATACTGGTGTCATGAACCAGTAGTCTGTTCACGTGTGGTGGCGTCGTTCCTTTCCGACTCGTGCTTTGCCACTGGTTGTGGCTTGTGTGTGACTTGCTGGTTGAGGTTTTACCCATTTGGGTGTGCCTGGGTGGTGGCACCGTTGTGGTTGTGGTTCCGTGGTGTTACCTCGTAGTAGTAGATACTTGTACCCTTTGTGGGTATCTGTTTATCGTGGTACGTTGTGTACCTGCCTTTTCAGGTGTTGAGGTGGAGCTGTGCTCCGTGGAGGTCGTGTTGACCATCCGCTTATTGTATTGTACCCTTTTAAGGGTCGCCATATGAGGTGTTGTGGTTTTAGGGTATAGTGGACTAGCTTCTGGTTAGCAGTCCTGTTTGTAACGTCGCGCATTTTTCGAATCTTCGTGGATCTTTGCTTAACGGGTTTGGTGGTCAGTGTGTGGCCCATTAGTCTATGTTTCAGGTGTTCTCGTAGGTTGTGAGGCCTTGTGGGCCGGCAGGTTAGGCCCAAAGCGCTCACAGGTTTTTTGTCTGTGAACGCGACAGTGTTGTGCGTCGTGTTCTGAAAGCGACGGCCCTGGTGGTCGCGTTCTGGTTGCCGCCAAGGAGCGGCCCTCATCTGCATGTGCGTCGCATGCTGGGCAGCATGCTGACGTCGACCTTAAGAAGGCGACGCCCTACTTCGTTGCGTTCAGGTAGCGACGGAGGCGTACGTCGCATTCTTAACCGCGAACAGTTCTTAACCCAGGTCGGCCAGACAGAGCTCAACAAGCTCTATTTGTCCAGGGGGAGGAACTGCTGCGGGGTTCTCGGGCGATTTGGCATTTGGGAGTCGTTTTCGGCATGGTCTCTCCGCGAGGTCGTCGCATGGATCGGGGGAGACGTCGTGTCGTAGTTGGTTTTTGCGTTCTTCACGAAGGTAGGAAGATTTCACCTCGTTTTACTGTGTGGATTGCATGTGTTGCATGTTTGGTGTGTTATACGCTTTATAGATGTTAGATACCATGCTAGGGTATCAGGTAAGGCATGAATTATGGGTCGTTATAGATTTTTATATGGTTTATGTGGGAGATCCGGAGAAGGGTTTCCCGATTAGGGTTTCGCCTGTGAAGGCGACGGACCAGGGTGTCGCGTTCAGAACGCGACAGCCCGACCCGTCACGTTTTGCTTTTGAACGCGACATATCGAAGGGCCGCATTATGAAGGCGACCAAAGATCCTGTGGCGTTAAGGGTCCCGGGGGCTATATGTCTGTGCATGGTTATATCGTTATCGGATTTTCGTTATGTGTTGTGTATGGTTTTGGTAAGCGGTGCATTGGCACCTGTAGCGCTCCTTGAGCGTGCTGTTCACGTGGTTAGCGTGATGTTTACGTGGTTGACGTGGTGTTTACGTGGTTTGAGTAGTGTGTATGTGGTTTGTGGTGATTGGGCAGTGAGGTTCCAGTGTGAACCTAGCCTTGGTCCTTTGATGTCTTTTATAGGTTATTTAAGATGGTTTAAGTAGTAAAGCATGTGTAGGGTTAAGAGTTAGTGTATGGTTATTAAGTGGTTAAAGTGTATTGTGTTTAATGTGGCGATGGAGATCACGAGATGATCAATGACATGCCAAGTTATTATTGGTTAATGTAGTTCATGTATGTGTCTGTATAGGTTAGCTTGTAGGTCACATAGTGATCGGAGACAAGCTATTCCTGACACTTGTACCGTGGTTTGTAATGAAGATTATGTACGTATGTATCGTGGTTTGAGCGTTGCCGAGTTTGGTGGTCCGGCGCCTATTCTGGAATACCTCCTCAGTTGGGTACCCCAGGTTTTGTGTGAGCCAGGCACGTGTGTTTGTTGTGCTCGGGGTTTGTTCTGATACTGTGTGTACCGTTGAGGTCTGTGTTGTCTTCTTGGACACCCTCACTCCTATGTTTGAGTTGTACGTCTGGATGAGGGAAAGACGACTGGGGGCAGCGGCTTGTGTTTGTGGGTGTGCAGTCGCTTGTAGCGCGCTCGTGGTTGGGGGGACGGACACCAGTAGACGTACTGGTCCCCAGCTAGTCCCGTGTTTCCAGTGCCTCACTTTAGGGAGCTCAGGCCAGAGTCCCTAAAGGTGTCAGGCTTGGACCTGCAGCTGTGTGGTCTGCAGGTGTGGTGTTGGTTAGTCTCCACTGTTGTTTACTTTGTGTGTTTGTGGAGCGGTAGCTGGACTGTGTGTCCGTGGCTATGAGACTGAGAGGTGATTCTTGTGTTGTGTTGTCTGGGTTGGATACTGGCGTCATGAACCAGTAGTCCGTTCCCATGTGGTGGCATTGTTCTTTCCGACTCGTGCGTTGCCACTGGTTGTGGCCTGTGTGTGTGAATTGTTGGTTAAGGTTTGACCCGTTGTGGTGTGCCCTGGTGGTGGCACAGTTTTGGTTGTGGTTCCGTGGTAGTACCTCGTGGTAGTAGGTACATGTACCCTTCCTGGGTAGCTTTGTGTTGTGGTATGTTGTGCAGGAAGAAGATGCCAAGCATAGTGTAGCAATAATGATGACATGTTAGGAACAAACAATACATATGAACAGTTATTTACTAAATATTGTTCACATTAAAATAATTATTTAAATAACCACATCTTGGGCGATATGACACTATATACATAATCTATTTTTTCTTTTTTTTTTTCTTCTTTTTGCCTGACCACATAAACTTTTAAATATATCATTCCCTTTCCATCTCTTCTCATATAGCGACATGTCACTACTTTTAAAGTGGTAAACCCTTTAATACAATTATCTCTTACAAATTTTGTCCACTACCGACCACTAAACATGTACATCTCGCCAGACCAACTACAGCGAAAAGTCGGATAATATCTTTGACCCTTCACATCTTAAAGAGCAATGGTGAATCCTTTTCCTTCCTCTGATTGGTGTTGCTCGGTAGTGTCTAATATCTTCTTTATTCTTGAATTGCCAAAAATCATTTCATCTTCCAATCTTGATAAGTTGCATGGCAAGATCTTCCATTCAAAAATACATGTAGTTTGATAATGATCTTTTTTTCCCTTTTTCACATCTTCCATCTGAGCTTGTTGATCATCCATCACTAACAATGTAAAAGTATTGAAAGTAGATTAACATAATTTTAAGATATTGAACATGATTATTTTACAACAAAAGAAAATAATGTAACATGATAATTATATCTTCCTTATGTAAGTTTTCTTGTCCAATAAAATAATAATTGGAAGTGTAAAATAAAACTCATAAATCCCTTTATTTTAGCACTTATTAACTCGCTAATATATAACTACATAAACATATAATGGATAGATTAAAAGCTATGCATCCAAAAAATAAATATGAATATTAAGTCATACCTTAATATGAATGTTAGTATGTATGACATTAAGACAAAAAATCAATGAATGGTCAAGTGTGATGGCATGGCGGATGTGTTTGTGCAAAAATACATGTAATTTGATAATCTAAACTGCAACTATCATAAAGAAAATGAATTATTTAGCACTATAAGGAGCATGCAGTGAATAGGGTGGGGGAAGATGAGGGTGAAGACATGCGCCTGACAGTTCCTTAATGGCGCAGAAGGCCAGGAAAAAGGTGGCTAGGATATTGTAGCAATAATAAAGATATTTAGGGTACCACTACATCACATCTCTCTACGATGGCCAGCGATGCAATGTTGTGTTCTATGAGCAGCAGGTCATCGGTGGGGTCCCGGACCCGACGCACATTAGTATATGCATAAATTTTTAATAATTTTTTTATATTAAAAAAGTATAAATTGAAAATATTATATTACAAAATTTGATTTTAAAATAAAATTTTAAAACTAATAAGAATAAAAAGGTAAATCGTTTTCTACTGTTGCGCAACAGTGGTTACTGTTGCGCTACAAGACTAAAGTCCATAAACAAAATTTCTCAACGGAGAGCCACATTATCTTCCACCCGCACCCAACAGCTGCTTCTCTCCCCGCTCAACTGCACCGCCACCAGCCCCTGCCACGCTTACGTTAACGCCACCGCGGAGGGGGGCATCTGCCGCCCCGTGCCGAACTGCTGCACCTTCGGCATGGCGGGGGGCTCAGAGGGAGGTGGTGGAGTTCCAGTGGGAGACGCCGCGGGAGCCACTGTGTAGGGATCAGGCGGACTGCGAGTCCGGCGCCAACGCATCTGCCGGGCGGACCCGACTGGAGCGGGAGTCTTGCGGCGGTGGTTTTGCAACACCGGGCTTCGATGGGTCCCTTTCAGCAGCACATGCACCAATGATGATGTTCATGAGGTACTGGACACACCACGATGTGCACTGGTGCTTCATGCATGGTGAGAGAGCAGTGGCCGGTTTGTGCAAACCAAAGACTTGATAATGAGGAATCTCTACAGACCTGGACACAATGGCATATACATGACGTACTGGACACAATGGGGTACCATGCAGAGCATACTGTTGATACATGTGCACTGATGCTTTATGCATGGTGTATGTGTACAGCACAAATCCAACTTACACGGCCAGGAATACGGGCAGTTCAGTGGAATGGATGGAGGAGAAGGTTGGGTTAGGTAGGAAGATGTTGATTTAAACAACTTTGTCCAGGTACCTTCTAAGGAGATCAATAGGGTGATGGTGGTTCCTTCAACTTCCAGTTCCTGTAGATGTAGGAGAAGACAGCTCCATGGCTTACTTCCCTGGGAAGACCGTATTCTCTATGCCATCGTCGGCGGTGATGAGGATCTGGCAGCCCAGGGCGATGTTGGATGCAGTAGATGGGGTGCACTACGCTCAGCTGCCGATTCGACGCGATCACCATGGGCACTATCACTGTGTGAGTGTAAAGCCAGTGACCACTCACAGCAAATCGTTATCTTGTTGGCATCTCACTGACCAGATTTAAATGCTCGTGGCCACCTAGTCAACTAATTTGTATGAGTGACTGGTGAGTTGGTGGACGCCGCAGTCGCCCACCATAGCGTAGGCCTTCGCCATGTGCCAGATGTTCGCCTTGACGCCGTGCTCGGCGGGGGTATACACGTTGCTGATGGTGCCGCTCACCGTTAGGGTGGGGAACGCTTAGCTCGATCGCCACCGGCCTGAGGGTGTCGTCGACTTTGAGGAAGAGGAACGTTCTGGAGGTGTAGATCTTGCAGTCTAAGGTTTTTATGCAGTTTAGGGATGGAATTAGTGATGAACAGGGCGCCACGTGCCTGCACGTGTGGTCCCATACATGCATGTACCCAGTCAGTCACAGACTTACAGTTCCTTGCATATATATCAAACCATCCGAAAACAGAGATCTTACAGAGCCCAGGAGGAGTGTAAATGGTCAAAAACATTGTGGTTACACTTTTATACCTCATCTACCGTTAAGATGTCCAGGTGCTTCTTCATGTGTGATGCTAATATAGTACTCGTGTGATCCCCATAGGTGTTCGGGTGGATCTTGCTATTCTGGAAAACTCCTGCACACCCTGTAAAAAGCTAGATGGGAACTCTTTCTCATTCAAGCTTTTCCAAAATGAAAATCCTGTGAGGAAAAGGTTGCTTCAGTGTCTATCTTTGTCTCTTTGTCTTTCTCCCACGAATTGGAGGCTCCACAGTGCACGCAGGCTGCTAGTAGTATTCCACTTCATGACCTGTTCGCTCGTTATGAACAGGGCTTATATTTGTCCGAAAGGTGCGGATTTCTGTGGAAATCCTTGCCATACATGTTCTCGACCGGAAGCAGCCACTGTTGGGTTTGGTGCTAATTCCACAGGCCAACAACTCCCATCTGGCTCTCTGCCTTGACATCATTGTACGGACTTGGGCTTTGTTGGCACTGGATTGCCGCCGACACTGGGTAGGCTTCGTTGAGGTAGTCTGACCACTTGAGATCCTCTGCATCACCTTCGATCTGAACGGGCACCTCCCTGTCCGACGTCGACTCTGGCCAGGGGAATAGGCTTCCGTCGAACAGGTTGTTATTGCTCCGTATTCACCCCGGGTGCGAGTGACGCTGGCAGAGTCCTGCTCACGAATGCAGGCGCACTGACGTTGGCGGGGTGCTGACCCGCGCACAGGAGGACAGGATTGCACGAGTAGCCGGGCGTGGCCGAGCAAATGTACGGAATGCGCTGGCGTGCGTGGAAGGGACTGGGCGCAGGGGTGGCGGTGTGTGGAGGCTGGCGTGAACAATTCGTCGCTCCCCAGAGGGCGACTGCGGGCGGCCTGTTCTCGCGTGCGCGCGTGGATGGGCAGGGGGCGGTCGGATGGGGGCTTCACGACGGAGGAGGCTCGTGGGCGGGTTGCTGGTGACTTGCCGTGCAGGTGGGCAGCGCAGGGGGGCTCACGAACAGGGCGCGGAAGAGTGCTGGGCGACGGTGCCGAGAGGGGAATTCGGCACGATGAAGAGTATGGGGAGAGAGAGAAACGGGGAGACTGAGAGAGAGAGAGTTCCGAGAGAGAAAATAGTGACATGGTGAAGGGAAGAGCAAGACAGAACAGGGGGGGGGGGGGGGGGGGGAAGAAAGAAGATGGAGAAGAAGGAGGCGGTGCAGAGGAAGTTGCTGCAGACGGGGAAAGCAATCAGTTTTTTTAAAAGAGTGGGAAAAGAACGTGGGTTGAGAGGCCATCTTCTGTGTTTCACGTAGCCGCTGTACGGCGGAGACTGTTGCAGAGGATGGAGAGATACGTGTTTGTGGCAGTTCTTTTTTAAATAGAAGTGAGATGCAGGGGGGAGAGCGATGGGCAGGGAGAGCGGTTACTGTAACCGCAGCAAGTGTGAGTGTGGGCGAAAAATAAGGTTGTGAGTTTAGATCGCGTTGAGAAGAGATAGAGATTAAGTTGGTAGATTAATGTGGTGTTGACATGAAGCTGTTTCAGACTGTTTTATATATATATAGTATAGATAGATATAAATTTTAAATTCTAAATATTTCGTTCAAACAAGACATAAACATGCTGGAAACTTTGCTTTAGATGAGAAGAAGGCACAAAATCAGCCAACCTTGTCAGGTACATTCAACTGCTTACCATGTGACCACATACATGACCGATGCCAACTGTTGGCATCGCATTGGGCATGTGACTAGGAATCTTACGAGCCAACAATATATATATCTATATCTATACTATCTATACTATATATATAAAACACTGTTTCGAGCAACCACGTGGCAGCACCGCATTATCTTATCGTCTAACATCTTCTAGTCCACTATAACTGCCTTGAATAATACTTGGTGCACACATTGGTGTGCACTAAGTTGGGCATACCTTATGAGGGTGTGCCATGTCAAGGGATGAGGTATTATAATAATACCATCTCTTGATTTTCTAACCCCAAGGATTGGTGGCACATCTTCATTGGGGGTGCCCAACTTAGTGCACACCAACCGCGTTATTCTCCCCCCTATGCAGTCACTTCAAAAATACTGTTAAGAATTCTATATATCAAAAACTCCACCCCACTACCTCCACTTACTAACACCGAGTTTAAAAAAAAAACCGCCCCAACCAACCCAACACCATCTTCTCCCTTTCTTCACCATCTTCTTCCTTTCTTCCTCAACCTTCACGCATGAAAATTCTGAAGTTCTGCAGAACAGTGAACGTACCCCCTGCAACTCATATCCCTCTCTTATGCGGACTCCTGTGGGATATTTCATGCACTGAGGTAGGCTACTCTCCTGTGGGAAAATTTTGCTTTCCTGTCATTGCTTTTACTTCGTCCACTTATGCCAACACTCTTTCATATCGCAGGGCAAGTGCTACCTACGGCGACGGCGACCCCAGCACTCTTTGATACCGCAGCACAAGTGCGGCCTACGGCAACGACGGGAAAAACCATCCAGTTCTTCGACATCTCCAAAAGCGGTACGTCCGCATGTTCAGAATTGCATTTACATACATTGAGAACTGCATCTTTATGACTACCGTGATGGCGAACTCATCATTAAACGCATGAACATGCACAACCCTTGGCAAACCAGTCATCGTCTCCATTCGACCCTGTCCCCTGCTTCCAGTTTTGTAGAACAGTGAACTTACCCCCTGCAACTCATATCCCTCTCTTATGCGCACTCCTGTGGGATATTTCATGCACTGAGGTAGGCTACTCTCCTGTGGGAAAATTCTGCCTTCCTGTCATTGCTTTTACTTCGTCCACTTACGCCAGCACTCTTTCATATCGCAGGACAAGTGCTATCTACGGCGACGGCGACCCCAGCACTCTTTGATACCGCAGCACAAGTGCGGCCTACAGCGACAATAGGAAAAACCATCCAGTTCTTCGACTTCTCCAAAAGCGGTACGTCCGCATGTTCAGAATTGCATGTACATACATTGGGAACTACATCTTTATACTACCGCGATGGCGAACTCATCACTAAACGCATGAACATGCACAACCCTTGGCAAACCAGTCATCGTCTCCATTCGACCCTGTCCCCTGCTTCCAGTTGTGCACACGTACACATATTGATGCATGGTTATACACATATAGCATGCACCGGCTACTGCTCCCTCACCTACAATGAACCCGCCATCCCCCCTACCACCACACACACGCACATGCACACAGAGAAAGTGAGACATACAGAGAGATTGTGCACCTGCCACTACGACTTCTCACACCGCTACTTCTGATGCCCCGCCTCCATGAGCAGTAGCCGCATAGACCCTGCTCAACACGGTGGTCATCCACTGGAACTCCACCACCTCCCTCTTTCTCTCTCTCATGAATTCTCTCTCTTTGCACTCTCATCGCTCCTCTCTCCCTGCTATCCTCTCCCTCTACCGTACAACGAACTATGCGCCCTGCACAGATCGCCGAAGGCTCCCTCCCGAAGCCCCTGTTCGCCTATTCTATACCCTACACGTAAAGCCACCCCGCAGGTCGACAGTCGCGAGCCTCCTGCGCGGCCTGCTGTTTGCGAGCCACCTTCACCTTCAAGCCTCAGCCGGTAGCCCCCTGCCTGCCCCCGTGCGCGCGGGAACAGACTGCCACGATCATTCACTGGGCACGACAGGCTAGTTGCACCAGCCCCTCACGCCGCCGCTCCGGTCCCCGCACCACATCCACGGAATCGCACGGTTGCCAGCGCGTGACACGAGACCTACGCCGTTCGCCTCCCCTCTGCTCTTCATGCCGGCCGCAGCGATGTGCGACCTCCTGTGCGCAGGACCAACCCCCTCACGCCACCGCTCCAGCGCCCAGCCGTTTCCACGCGCACCCCGCGGGTCCCGGACCACCTCCTTTGGCAGTGATGAGTTGAAGCATACCTGTGACATAGAAGTTCCACATGGAGGTGGGGTAGGAAGCGACAAGGGCGAACTGCCATGTGCGATAGTTTGCATGCCATGGGTTACAGAAAAAAGTCTATGGACAGCAATCCAACTTCAAAAAGTGGCCTCATACATGCTTTTGCACTACATGCATGCCATGTGTTTCAGAAAAAAAAAACACATAGGCGACATATCCCAACTTCGAGCAAGTCGCCTATCACTTGCTTCTGCACTAACCTCCGGCTCCGTCGCATGAATCGCACATCACCAGTAGCGGCGTCAGCACCTTCACATACATGCACAGACCTCGGAAACCCTTCGATCCTCTCTTATCCTCGCAGAGCATATGCTTGACCTCTGCCCGCGCCGTCCGCACAGATGCCACCGCCTCCTGTGGCAGTGAACAAACAACCCATATAGCTAGAGTCTTGGCACCATGAGTAGCAATGGAATCTGCACAAAGCTGACAGACACTTGCAAAGACCAAACCCAACCTTCTCCTCCATCCATTCCAATGAACTGCCTGCTCCCTACACAGTGGCTGCTGCGGCGTCGCCCATTGGAACTCCACCACCTCCCTCTGAGCCCCCCGCCACGTCGAAGGTGCAGCAGTTCGGCACAGGGCGGCAGATGCCCCCCTCCGCGGTGGCGTTGAGCGGGGAGAGAAGCAGCCGTTGGATGTGGGTAGAAGATAATGTGGCTCTCCGTTGAGAGAGTTTTTTAATGGACTTTTAGTACTGTAGTGCAATAGTAACCACTGTTGCGCAACAGTAGAAAATGATTTACTTTTTAATTCTTATTAGTTTTAAAATTTTATTTAAAAAATCAGATTTTGTAATATGACATTTTCTAATTTATAGTTTTTTTTAAATATAAAAATCATTAAAAATTTATGCATACTAATGTGCCCGGGTCTGGAACCCGACCGATGACCTGCTGCTCGCCGCCGAACACAACATTGCACCGCTGGCCATGTGCGCTATTAAGGAACTGTCAGGCGCTTGTCTTCACCCTCATCTTCCCCCACCCTATTCACTTCATACTCTTTATAGTGCTAAATAATTCATTTTCTTTATGACAGTATGTAGTTTAGATTATCAAATTACATGTATTTTTGCATAAACACATCCGTCATTTCATCACACTTGACCATTCATTGTTTTTTTGTCTTAACGTCATACATACTAACATGCATATTAAGGTGTGACTTAATATTCATATTTATTTTTTGGATGCATAGCTTTCAATCTATCCATTATATGTTTATGTAGGTATATATTAGCGAGTTAATAAGTGCTAAAATAAGGGATCTATGAGTTTTTTATTTTTACACTTCCAATTATTATTTTATTGGGCAAGAAAATTTGCATAAGGAAGATATAATTATCATGTTCATAATTTTCTTTTGTTGTAAAATAATCATGTTCAATCTCTTAAATTATGTTATCTACTTTCAAAACTTTTACATTGTTAGTGAGGATGATCATCAGCTTGGATGGAAGACGTGAAAAAGGGAAAAAGGATCTTTATCGAACTACATGTATTTTTAAATGGAAGATCTTACCATGCGACTTATCAAGATTGGAAGATGGAATGATTATTGCCAATTCAAGAATAAAGAAGATAAAGAAGATATTGAACACTGTCGAGCAACACCAATTGGAGGAAGGAAAAGGATTCACCATTGCTCTTCAAGATGTGAAGGGTCAAAGATATTATCCGACTTTTTGTCGTAGTTGGTCTGGCGGGATGTATATGTTTAGTGGTCGGGGGTGAACAAAATTTGTAAGAGATAATTGTATTAAAGAGTATGTTTTTAGCATGGATGGAAGCTAATAAAGAATTTGATGATGCTAAACAATTAACTTACTCAGAATTTCCGACAAAATTTGTTTGGAAACAAGCTCAAAAGAGATGGAGCCCAAGAAAACAAAGATTTGCTATTGGAAGAATTTTCTATACGCCTCCAGGAAGTGGAGAGATGTATATCTTAGTATTTTACTTAATAAGATAAAAGGGCCAACATGCTTTGAAGATATACGAATGGTTGATGGCATATTATATCCTGTTGAGCAACTACCCCTAAGTCTTTAAATAACAATGATTTTGCTATGACAATCTTTAAATATATATTTTGCTTCTAAAAAAATCCCTAAATATGTATTTCCATAATATAGATATATCACAAAAATTTCTAGATAGATTCAATGACCAAAATTTTCTAAGGCACAGACTATCTCTATAGCCTACTGAATTCGACTGATGTATTCGACTAATTCGACTCATTCAGAAGCTCAGTCACAAGTCTTGAAAATCTTTCTAAGTCCGCAACGTTACACTGTATTCGACTCATGACTTCGACTCACTCTTTTACACTGTATTCGATTCAAGACTTCGACTCACAGTTAAACATCATTCGACTCACCACCTCGACTCAATCTTACACTACATTCGACTGATGGTTGCTCTATTGTAGTCGATTTACATAGTTCCTACTGTAGTTAAATCATGCTTACTTCTAAGTCGAATTACCTATTCTACTACATTTGACTACACTGTTAGTTGTGTACTTGTACCTTTGTCAGTTCTATCTGTCAGGAAATATTTCTATTATTTCTTTGTTGAATCTTAAACTTCTTAAGTATAAAATCAGTGACAAATTTCATGATCATTATTTTAATATATTTCTTCTGACGAAATTCAGTACATTCGAAATTATGTAAAATATTCTTTGCAAATTATTTCTAATCTTACAGTCTTAGTGTCCTTTGCCTCAGTCTATATCTTCTAAGAGACACAAAGCATTTATGTAAGTTTCAGACGCATGGCTTCTGACCATCTCACCTACCACTGACAGACCCATACTTTACCTTTTTGTCTGTCTGCTTTATTCTCTGAAATGACTAAGAATACTAGTTCCATACTGTTTGTTGTACTCCACTGACCCACTTACCACAAAGGTATGAGATGCTTTTGTCTTTGTCTTGTCCTTGCTAAATAGGCATTTATTGGAGCACATGTCTGGCATGGGTTGCTCAGCTCAAGACTTTAAATAGCTTATCTTCTAGCTATAGCAACTGCTCCTATTTCTGAAGACCTTGGAAAGAGACCAAAATTCATGGCCCTTCGGATAAAACTTCCAAGATCCAAAGGATCCCCAAGACTATCTCCAAACGACTAAGAACACAACATCCATCTTACTCCAACGGCTATCTTCTCCAAACGGCTAGTTTTTGAAGACTATAAAAAGTGAAGAAAGCTCTTGAAGAAACAACAACAAGGCATAGTGTTCAAGACAATTTCTTGAAAGCTCATCTTGCGTTCTTCAAGCTCTCTCAAAGCCTTCCTGCTCAAGTTCTTAATTGAGAGAATCTCTTCAGAAATTCCTGTTCTGAAGATCTGTCTTTTGGGTGGCAACTATAATTACTTTTTTTCAAAGTCCACCCAAGTAGCTTCAGCTAGGATTTAGATTGAACTCCTTATCTTTCAATCCTGCTGGAAAGTGTGTGTTCTGTGCTCATTCTTGAGGCAAACACACAAGAGTTTCTTCCTTCATTTCTGTTGTAATTTCTGCATAAATTTGATTCTGCATTGCCCCTCTTGTGAAGGGAAGGCCTTTGTATAAGGCAGTCTTGTTTACCCCTGTTTTAGGGAAGACTTGCTTTGGAGCAAGTGGGTGTTGTAATTTCCTCTCAAGGGTGAGAGAAGGCCAAGTTGATTGGCAGTTTAGTGAAATCTCAAGTGGTTGGCTTGATGACTGGATGTAGGACTTCCATGTGGGAAGGGCCGAACCAGGATAAATCTCTTGTGCAATTTTCTGTGTGATTGTTTTCCGACAAGTTCACACTTGAATCACACACACCACACCAAGTACTAACACATCTACTTAGTGTTGTGTTTTTCAGAAGAATTTTGAAAAGTTAGAAAGTCCTATTCACCCCCCTCTAGGACTATGAATCTGCCATTTTGATCCAACAAGTGGTATCAGAGCGGAGGTCTTCTCAGAAGAATCAAAAGATTTGAGAAGAAATGGCATCAGAAGCTTACAACTATGAAGGCCAATCAGTCACAAGGCCACCATTCTTTGATGGTGAAGATGATCAATATTGGAAGATGAGAATGGAATGCTTCATCAGAGGTACAGACTACGACCTTTGGCTGGTGATTGAACAAGGTGATTATGAAATAGTTGGAGCAACTTCTACCTCTACTGGTTTATCTATTGCTGATAAGAGAAATATGTCCCTAGATTATAAAGCAAAAAATTATCTTTGCTGTGCCTTATCTAAAAGAGAATTCAACAGACTTTCGGCTTGTAGGACAGCAAAAGAAATGTGGGACAAATTACAGGTAACCTATGAAGGAACTGATAGAGTAAAGCAAACTAGAATAGATATACTAGTATCTCAATATGAGCAATTCAAAATGCTTCCAAGTGAAAATATAACACAAATGTACAACAGATTCTCAAATATAATTGTAGGATTAAGTGCCTTAGGGAAAAATCTAACCAATGAAGAAACAGTTAGAAAGATATTAAGATCTCTAACAAATGTATGGACCCCTAAAGTCACTGCCATAGAGGAAGCCCATGATCTCACTGAATTGTCCATTGATAAATTATAGGCTCTCTCATGGCACATGAAATAAATATGGAAAGATTTTCTGAAAGCTCTTCAAAAGAGAAATTTCAAATGCTCTAAAGATTGCAGATTCTTCTTCATCTGAGGACTCCAAAGAAAAATCAGATGACAGTGATGATGAGCTATGCTCTCAAGGAAATTACAAAGAATTTTGGCTAAGAAGAAGAAGTTTGACTCAAGAAAGTTCTTCAAGAAAGATAGAAAGAAAGAGCCACCTGTTATGAGTGCAATCAGCCGAGACATTACAAATCTGAGTGTCCCAACTCAACGAGAAGACCAAGCAAAATCAGAAAAGAAGAAGGGCAAAGAAAAGAGAATTCAAAAAGTTCAAGAAGAAAGCTATGGCAGCAACATGGGATAATGAAGATGCTACCAGCTCAGACTCCTCCAGCTCAATCTGAAGAAGAAGAAAAGGCAAATCTAGCCCTCATGGCAAGACTAAACAGGTAAATTCTGAAACATCTTTTACTTCCTACTCAGAATCTGATTCAGATAGTCTAGAGGATGCCTTCAATGAACTTTATGAAAAATATAAGTCTGTTGTAAAGTAAATAAAAATAATCAAGCTAACTTTTTTAAATCAAGAAAAGAGCAATACCTTTCTTAAAAATGAGGCTGAAAGGTTAAAGAAAAATTCAACTGAAACTAAAAGAGCTAATGAACTTTTATGTGAAGATTTGAAAAATAAGAATAACAAAATATTAAAATTAGAATCAAATCTAAGAGAACTGAAGAATGAAGAGAAATTGCAAGAAGAAAATAGTTATCTAAGAGCCACTTTAGATAAAATAATTACTTGCAAAACTTCATTATTTGTAGATCTGAAAGGTGCCAGAAAAGGAAAAAGAAAATATGGAGTAGGATACACACCTCCACAAAATGAAGAACATATTATTCATCCTAAAGTATATCCAACTCCTAAGTTTGTAACAAAAGATGATATAAAGAATACCAAAAGGGTAAATCAACATGCTTATAAACAAAAACAGAAATATAGTAGAAATATACACAAGAAAAATCCTTTTGATTTATGTTGTACACATTGCAACCACTAGGTCACACAGTTAGCGCATGCACTACTAGAAACTTAAGATGGATTCCTAAAACTAACCATCAAGGACCCAAGAAAGTTTGGGTACCAAAAGTTAAAACTTAGCTTTGTTTGCAGGGTCGGCTGAGGGCATCCAAATGGTATTTGGATAGTGGATGCTCAAGGCATATGACAGGTGATAGGAAGCTATTTACAAGTTTTAGAGAAGAATCTGGTCAAGTTACTTATGGTGACAATGGAAAAGGAAAAGTGCTAGGTTGTGGAACTATTGGTACTAAAGAAAAGATTTAATTGAAGATGTCATGTATGTAGAAGGTCTCAAGCACAACCTGATCAGTATTAGTCAGTTATGTGATAAAGGTCATCTAGTAAGTTTTCAGAATGATAAGTGTGTAATTCTGAAGAACAACAAAAAGGTCTTTGAGGCATAAGAATAAAGAATTTATACACATTGCAACTGACAGAATTAAAAGAAGTAAACATTTGCTTGGCAACTACCAAAAGTGAAGAATCTGATTTGTGGCACAGAAGACTTGGTCATGCAAGCACTTCAGTGATCAGAAATTATTAAAGCATGATCTGGTTGAGGGTCTTCCCAAGATGAAAATCAAAAGTCTGGAATTTGCTCAGCATGTGCAAAAGGAAAACAGACAAAAATCTCATTTCAGTCCAAGACAATTGTTACAACTTCCAAGCCCCTGGAATTGATTCACATGGATTTATTTGGACCTATGAGGACAGTCAGTCTTGGAGGAAAGATCTATGACTATGTATTAGTTGATGATTACTCAAGATATACTTGGGTGTCTTTTCTAGAAGCCAAATCTGAAGCTTTTCAAGTCTTCTGAAATTCAGCAAAATTGTTCAAAAGAATAAAAATTTCAGATTACCAGTATCAGGTCTGATCATAGAGGAGAATTCAAAAATGAGAGTTCTGGAATTTTGTGAAGAAAATGGATTGAACACAATTTCTCAGCTCCAGAACACCTCAACAAAATGGTGTAGCAGAAAGGAAGAACAGAACATTGCTAGATATGGCCAGAACTATGCTAAATGAGTATAATCTACCAAAGTATTTCTGGGCAGAAGTAGTAAATACAGCTTGTACATTATCAACAGATGCATGATCAGACCCATCCTGAAGAAGACTCCTTATGATTATACAAGAATAAGAAGCCCAACATCAGTCATCTTCGACCTTTTGGCTGTAAGTGTTTTATCTTAAATAATGGTAAAGACAACTTAGGAAAATTAGATGCTAAAAGTGATGAAGGTTTTCTGTTAGGGTATATCTCAAAACCTAGAGAATATAGAATGTTTAATAGAAGAACACTAAATATAGAACAAACTGTACATGTTTTATTTGATAAAACTAACCCTTCTATCAAAAGGATAGAAGAAGAAGAAGATTGTGTTGATGATCTTAGCAGGGATCTTGAAAAGACTTCTCTTGAAGGAGAACAAAACAAAGATGAAGAATCAGAAGATCCCCCACTAGAAGATCTCCAACAACAACAAGAAACACAAGAAGGACTACCTAAAGAATTAAGGTACCACAGGGATCATCCTAGAGAAAATATCATATGTAATCCTCAAGATAGGGTAAGAACAAGAGGTATGCAAATTCCAAGTGATTTCTCTGCATTAGTTTCACAGATTGAGCCTAAGACAATCAATGATGCACTGGGTGATGAATCTTGGATCCTTGCTATGCAAGAGGAACTTAATCAGTTCCAACGCAGTGAAGTTTGGACTCTTGTGCCTAGATCTACTGACCATCCAGTTATTGGAACCAGATGGGTTTTCAGAAACAAAATGGATGAATCAGGGGTAATTACCAGGAACAAGGCTAGGCTTGTTGCTCAAGGATACTCCCAAGAGGAAGGCATAGACTTTGATGAAACCTATGCTCCAGTTGCTAGATTAGAGGCAATCAGAATTTTATTAGCATATGCTTGCTCTCTTAATATTAACTTATTTCAGATGGATGTTAAAAGTGCTTTACTGAATGGTTTTATAAAAGAAGAAGTGTATGTTGAGCAACCACCTGGATTTGAAGATACTAAAAATCCTAATCATGTTTTCCGTTTAAAGAAAGCACTATATGGCTTGAAGCAAGCTCCAAGAGCTTGGTATGAAAGACTAAGTGCTTATCTTATATCACATGATTTTGCAAGAGGAAAAATAGATAGTACTTTATTCATAAAGAAATTTTCAAATGGAATCCTAATTGTACAATCTATGTTGATGATATTATCTTTGGTTCTACTAATGAATCACTCTGCAAATTCTTTGAAAATCTAATGCAAAGTGAATTTGAAATGAGCATGATGGGTGAACTGAATTACTTCCTTGGCTTGCAAATTAAGCAACCGAAGAAGGGACTCACATCTGTCAAACCAAATACATATCAGATTTGCTTATCAAATATGGCTTTGACAAATGTAAGCCTTTAGGTACACCTATGAGCTCAGGCATTAAGCTAGATAGTGATCCTCTTGGTAAAAAGGTAGATCAAAAGATCTATAGAGGAATGATAGGATCATTGCTCTATCTTACTGTAAGTAGACCAGACATAATGTTCAGTGTTTGTTTATGTGCGAGATTCCAAGCTGATCCTAGAGAATCTCATGTTCATGCTGTTAAAAGAATTTTTAGATATCTTATAAATTCAAGTAATCTAGGTCTATGGTATCCCAGATGCTCAGAATTCAAGTTAATTAGATATAGTGATGCTGACTATGCTGGATGCAAATTAGATAGAAAAAGCACCAGTGGCACTTGTCAACTTCTTGCAGGATGTTTAATATCTTGGTCTTCTAGAAAACAAAATTCAGTAGCTTTATACACTACAGAAGCTGAATACATTGCAGCTGGAAGTTGCTATACTCAACTGTTATGGATCAAGCATCAATTGGAAGACTATGGTCATCAGCTTCAAGAAATCCCAATGCTTTGTGATAATACAAGTGCAATCAATTTGACCAAGAATCCAATCCAGCACTCAAGAACAAAGCACATTGAGGTTAGACATCACTTCATCAGGGACCATGTAAGTAATGACAATATCTCTCTTGAATTTGTTTCCACAGAAAATCAATTAGCAGATATTTTTACTAAGCCCCTACCTGAAGATAGATTTACATCTATTAGAAGAGAAATATGTATGTGCAATCCTGATTAAATTTGACCAAATTATCATGCTTGAAAAATGCTTGTGTGTATTATCTGTGAAAAAAGTCTCCTGAAAAATTTCTAAGTCCCAATCCTTCGACTTGTGCATTCGATTCATGAAGAGTCGAGACATTCGACTCATGTAGAGTTAAGGCAATCGACTCACTTAAGTTTCCATGAAACGTCGCTTAATATTTAAATTCCGTATCTGACAACTAATTAAGGCGCGTCTCTTCATGACTTAACGATCACATCCTTCCATCGCATCCGTTCAGCCTGAGATGAAGGGACGGTTTTCCTCCAACTTTTATATATAAACAACTCTTTCACCCCTTTAGAAATCACCCATTTGAAATCTCTATTCGACTCCTCTGTTCTCATCCGTTCTTCGCGCATTCCTGCTCTCCGGAGAAGGACCTCCAGAAGCCCTCTGCGAACCTCATCCTCTCGAGAAGAAAGTAGGTTCTTTACCTTATTTCGAGTATATCTTCTCCTCCTTTGAAGGTTTTCTAAGTCTCCCTTTCGTCTATTGTCTAGATGGCATCTCCTAGGGCTCAAATTTCCGTCCAACTCACTTCTGACCAACTCCAGAGACTAGCCAAGATCCCCATATGTTCTGGAAAGTCGATTGAGTTCTCCCACCTGAGTGGAAACCTAGCTTGGGTAGAAGAGACCCTCACTGCAATGGGATGGACCAAGCTTTGTCAGATTTCTGAACTGTTTGTAGCCAATGCAGTCAGGTCATTTTATGCTTCCCTGAAAGTTTCGACTGGTAACACTGTAGTGGGGTATGTTAAAGGAACCAAAATCACTATCTCCGAAGAATATCTAGTGGAGCTTTTGGATTGTCCCAACTCCGACCACTGCCTTAGTGAGTTTATCCCCTTAGAGAAGCAAAAGTTGGGGATTATTGGGAGTCTGGGGACTTTGTGCAAAAGAGGTTTGCAAGTAAATGAACTATCAGCGGAGAGAAGGGAATCCACTCCATCATCTCCAATATCATTACCCCTAGAGCAGGAACCTATTCCTCAATCACAGCTAGAGATGGGAACCTTCTCTTTTGGGCCATTCAGAGGCATAGAGTCAACCTCCCAGCAGTTATCTTGGAGAGAATGATAGCAGCAAAAGACTTACAAGAATCTCTCCCTTATGGATCCTTACTTACCATGATTTTTAAGAAGCTCTCTGTGGATCTGTCTGGAGATGTGCCTATGAGCACCAAGGAGAAGATTGGGCTCATTACTCTCAGAAGGAGTCACTACTTCTTGGTGGAAAGAAGCAGAACTTATGGTATAAGGACTCAGTCCCGGAGTGTGAGCATGAACTTTATCCAGATGAGCCCCTAGTCTCTTTGCTCACCAAGATATTCCCGCTTCAAGTATTCAAATTAAAGCCCCACCGTTCCAGCAATCCCAGATGTTTTTGTTCAGCCTCCTGAACCCATTGTAGAGCAAGTTGCCCAACCAGTTATCCCTCCTGAAGTACCATCTGAAGATGCTCAGCTTCCTGCCTCCTCTCTCTTCCTGAGCAAGATGCTCCCTCTGAGACTGTACATGAAGTCTTAAGAGATCTCAGAGGTAAAGGGATTTTATCTGAAGATGTTCTTGTTTCTCCAATGGAACATATTTTTGAAGAGAGAGAGCCCTCCTACTCCCCATCTTAGTTTGAGACCCGGCCAAGGTCTCAGGGGGAGAGTAGCAGCAGTCTTAGCACCATTCTAGAGCTTGTCAGAACCCAGCAAGAGAATCTTTTAGTCCTCCATATGCAAGTTGAAGTAATAGATATCAAGTTTGACAGTTTGGCTGATGAGGTGAAGCAGATTAAAGATCTTATGCTTCAGTTTGTGTGCCAACAAGGCACTCCCAGGCCAGCAGGGCCATCTCCCTCTCAGCAGCAAGAAGAAGTACCTTCTGCTTAAGAGCCACAGCATCAAGATCAAACCCAAGAAAAACTTCCTGAAAATCAAGAGCTTGAGCAAACAGTAGAAAAGGATCAAGAGATCCAGGCTGACCAGCAGCACATGTCTGATGAAATCCAGCAGCCCCTTCACCAGCCACATCAAGTCTATGAAGAAATTGCCTTTCACCAGTCCAACCAACAATGTGGACTCTGCAAAGTTTGACCACACTTTCCCCATCAATGAGCTGAAGCTTTGGAACCTTATTAAGCCATTCCTGGCTAAGATTCCCCCTACTCTCTATCTCCCCAGCTCTACCAGAACTTAAAAACATTGTCTTGCTTATCCTTTTTTTTTTCTGTAATTTGCTTCAATGTTTGCTTCAGACACTTATTTCTTTTTCTGCATGAATGAAGTTACTGCTCTTTATCCTTTTTTTTACATTGTCTGATTGCTATCCTTTATGTTAATGCCACAAAGGGGGAGAAAAGAAAAGGTAGCTACTCAGTCTCTTAGCCATCTCAAAATATAGCAGAAATTTATATGATATATCAGGCTATCAGCTACCATTTAAAGATTTTTTTTGTCATTAACAAAAAGGGGGAGAATTGTTGAGCAACTACCCCTAAGTCTTTAAATAATAATGATTTTGCTATGACAAATCTTTAAATATATATTTTACTTCTAAAAAAATCCTTAAGTATGTATTTTCCATAATATAGATATATCACAAAAATTTCTAGACAGATTCAATGCCCAAAATTTTCTAAGGCACAAACTATCTCTATAGCCTACTGAATTCGACTGATGTATTCGACTAATTCGACTCATTCAGAAGCTCAGTCACAAGTCTTGCAAATCTTTCTAAGTCCGCAACGTTACACTGTATTCGACTCATGACTTCGACTTATACAGTCAAATGTCTTTTACACTATATTCGACTCATGACTTCGACTCATACAGTCGAATGTCTTTTACACTGTATTCGACTCATGACTTCGACTCACTCTTTTACACTGTATTCGATTCAAGACTTCAACTCACAGTTAAACATCATTCGACTCACCACCTCGACTCACCACCTCGACTCAGTCTTACACTACATTCGACTGATAGTTGCTCTATTGTATTCGATTTACATAGTTCCTACTGTAGTCAAATCATGCTTACTTCTAAGTCGAATTACCTATTCTACTGCATTTGACTACACTGTTAGTTGTGTACTTGTACCTTTATCAGTTCTATCTGTCAGGAAATATTTCTATTAGTTCTTTGTTGAATCTTAAACTTCTTAAGTATAAAATCAGTGACAAATTTCATGATCATTATTTTAATATATTTCTTCTGATGAAATTCAGTACATTTGAAATTATGCAAAATATTCTTTGCAAATTATTTCTAGCCTTACAGTCTTAGTGTCCTTTACCTCAGTCTATATCTTCTAAGAGACACAAAGCATTTATGTAAGTTTAAGACGCATGGCTTCTGACCATCTCACCTACCACTGACAGACCCATACTTTACCTTTTTGTCTGTCTGCTTTATTCTCTGAAATGACTAAGAATACTAGGTTCCATATTGTTTGTTGTACTCCACTGACCCACCTACCACAAAGGTATGGAGATGCTTTTGTCTTTGTCTTGTCCTTGCTAAACATGCATTTATTGGAACACATGTCTGGCATGGGTTGCTCAGCTCAAGACTTTAAATAGCTTATCTTCTAGCTATAGCAACTGCTCCTATTTCTGAAGACCTTGGAAAGAGACCAAAATTCATGGCCCTTCGGATAAAACTTCCAAGATCCAAAGGATCCCCAAGACTATCTCCAAACGACTAAGAACACAACAACCATCTTACTCCAACGGCTATTGTGACAGACCGGGGTATTTATGCCCAATAAGGCTCCATATCTAGATCCGCCTCCCGCGAACGGACCGAAGTCTCGCAAGGGATATCTCACACACGTGTCCAGTAAGAGTATAAAAGACAAACCACAAGAATATAAGACACAAGAAAGTACATGTGCTCATATCTGTTCACAATTTGTACAATTGTCCCATTACATTAATACATGTCCAATTAAAAGAGTACAACTACCTGGGGCATACCCCGAGGGAGCACAAGCTCACACAACACTAACTACTAAACACTGCTGGTGGTACAAGTCCGACACAACGCCACTGCAAGCCAAACACACGGCAAGCCCTGAAAAGAACTGTAGGAGAGTGAGCCTCAACAAGTCACTGGCTCAGTAGGGGCTACCCAAAACAACAACGTAACCACAAACACCTCAACCCCAATGGGTCTCACTGGCAACATCAATAGCCAAACCATTTCATGCTCACATCATGACAATAAATAACAATTAAACATACTCATGATAATAACATAACGTTCTCAAAAGAAAAGTAGGACTACAGGACTAACATAAAATCATTAGTCAGTCCAACTACTAAAGTGCCTAAACCATAGTCTCACTGGCACACTGCTACAACAACTGGTTGCTTAAACCATAAAGCCACACAGGCAGGTCACTGCCTAAGCTGCAAGCTTCACAGGCAAACCTCAAGCACTTGAATAACAGGACTGCTAACAAAGAGCTGGTCCTTTATACTCCAAACCACACTACATCGGAAACTACATACAAGGTAACAGAACTGGCTACCACAAAGCCAGTCCATAACACACTAAAACTATAATTGGAATCATACCCAAGAAGAGTAAAACTCAACAAGTGGAAGGTCTCACACGGCCTCCACGGAGCATAGCTCTACTAAACCACAATATGCCTAAGCCACAAGCCTCATCGGCAAAATACCGACAAAGGTAACGTAATTAATAATCACAACTAATCCACAATAAAATATAAACGAAGATCTACTTAAAACAGTTAGGATACAACAAATGGCAGGTCAAACCACAAGACCTCCACAACACACAAGTACTTGGAAAGGTTGGTACACAATGTACCACCACAAAACTACAAAGTGACCCACGAAGGGAACATGTACCTGCTACTCTGAGGTACCACAACACAAACACCCGAACAAGGGTATAAGTAGGTTATAAGTAGGTGATAAACACCACACTGAACCACAATTATATTATACCTTTATTTAAGCACAATATTACAAGTAAAACCTCAACCGGCAAATCACATAAACTACAACTCAACCACAATTGTGCCAACACCAGGGCACACCTCGAACTGGTCAAACCTCGACCACGAGTTATAAACTCACAAACCACAGCCGGTGGCAAAGCACGAGTCAAACTACAGCCAGAATAGGCAAAGCACGAGTCAGAAAGAACGACGCCACCACACGGGAACGTACTACTAGCTGATCAGGCCAGTATCCAACCCGGACAACACAACACAAGAACAACCTCTCAGCCTCGCAGTCACGGACAAAAGGTCCAACTGCCGCTCCACAAGGAAGAAGTCAAGCAACTGTGGAGACCAACCAACACCACACCTGCAGACACACAACTGCAGGCCCATGCCTGGCACCTCTAGGTCTCTGGCCGGAGCACCTAAAGTGAGGCACTGGAAAACAGGACTAGCTGGGGACCAGTGTCGACTACTGGTGTCCGTACCCCCAACTACGAGCGCGCTACAAGCGACACAAGAACAAACTCTGGGAAGTTGCTGCCCCACTGCCGTCTTTCCCTCAGCCGGACGTACAACTCAAACTCAGGAGTGAGGGTGTCCAAAAAGACGACACAGACCTCGACGATACAACACCAGTACCGGGACAAAACCCCGAGCACAACAAACACATGTGCCTGGCTCACAAAGAACCTGGGGTACCCGACTAGAGAGGCATTCCGGAATAGGCGCCGGACCACCACACTCGGCTAGCACAAACCACGATACTTACACATATAGCCTTTACTTATAATTTACGATATACAAGTGTTAGGATTAGCTTAACATCGGTCATCATATGACCCCAAAGCTATCCCACACCAACACATACCTGAACCACAAACTTGCCTATCATTGGTCATGAGGTGACCTCCGTGGCAACACACACCACTTAATACATAAATCAATATAATATTATTCGAAAGACAACAACGGACCAGGGCTAGGTCGGTATGGACCTTCACTGCCCAAACACCACAAGGTCATGGCTAGGCTCACACAGGAACCTCACTGCCCAGTTACTACGACAAATCATAAGAATTACATTACAACAAAGTGTGTAGTATACACACACTCAAACCACGTAGACAACACGTGTATATTACACCCTGGTTGGTGTACCACACGTCTACCATGTGAACCACATGTCCAACACATGGACAACGCACTCCAAGAGTGCCACGGGTGCCAACGCACCACACATACTGCGTAAAGCAATTATGTACATCACACATCATTCACGTAAAACATGCTCATTACATGAGCAGTATGCTCCAAGAGCATAATAAGTGCACTGGCTCACACCGGTCATCGCCATGCACACACAAACACGCAATATTCATAATCAGAAAAGCTACGTAAACCACACTGCATGAATACATGCACAAGTTGGCGGCAACATCGACTGCCGCTTATAAGAAGTAGACGGCAAGCGATCTAGCCATTTATATCTCGGCTGATGAGCTTGGCGACAAGCGATGTTGACGCCAAGTTCTTCAGCTCTTTCCCTGCAGAAACCCTAATCGATCCCACATGCATTCCTGATCCCGAAATCATCAAGAAAATAGGAGGAAACAGTTCCTCTAATTTCCATGCATTATAATTAAACTAAAACAGCATGCTTTACTACATAAAATCATCAAACCACCCATTATCCCCACACGGTGCAATATAATCCGAAAATACATTAAAAACACTGATTCAAGTGGTTAAGTCGTGTTTTAATGTTTCTAACAAGCTAACAGGGTTCGTCCCCTACCTCAGAACACGCTCAAACCTCCCGCAATCTCCTGGTTCACACCGAATCCTCCGCGAGCTCCCACGGGAATTGCACCACGCCATGGCGATTCCTCGCGCGATTCGACAACGCCACACGCTCTACGATCCTCCAACCGCCCTTCAGTACCTGTTGGAAGCTCTAGAAACACTGGAACGTGAAACTGGGGCAAGAGGGAGAGAGAACCAGGGGAAGAACCTGCTCTCGGGTGACCCTATAACCTGCAGAATTCTCAGGTTGGCGTCAACCCCTTTGCCGCCAAGGACAACCGCCACCCTAAACGTCCACATCTAATGCCGCCAAGATCATGCAGTCAACGGCCACTTACCTGGACGCCAACAAGTCAACGACCACCCCTGGCCGCCAACTCCTACTCAACTGCAGTAGGTCCTATTTCATTTCAGGGCCTAACCTGCACCACACCTACACACACCACGCGTCTACACCACACTGGCCTTACAACAGCCATCACAACCACAACACACACGATCCAAAAAGGATCCGAAAATAAGCGACGTTACATTATTATCACCTAAAAACAAATGTCGTCCTCGACATATAAAACAAATCACAACAATCCAGATTATCACCTAAAAATAAATAAAGCCGAACACAGAACAAGTAGGATACTCTTTCTCTGCTTCAGTCTTTCAATTCATCTCACAATTACTCTGTTCTGTCGATTCCATTGCCTTTCTTTAGCTTTCAATCGTAGGCGATCCTACCTTGCCAATGGTGATTTATCTCCTTGGACTGAACCTGCTTCCATAATTTTCTGGGCTGCGTTTGCAATATTTCTTTCGAGGCCGCTTTATCTTTCTCAAATATCTTACACTGTAATATTCTTTCATGCCACCATTTTCTTTTTCCATTTATCACTGTTTGTTGTTATCCTGTCTCATCTGTATTTACATTCACAATTGACACATCTTCAAAGAAAATCAATCACCATCTTTGAATTTCCTGCTTTTTCATATTATTCTGCTCATACCGCTTAAAGTCAATATCTGATTAAAAAAACCATAATAAACTTTGTTTCCTTTATTCCGCTGCGCAAAACTTTACACTTTCTCCTTATTCAAGCAAACTTGAACAATCTCTGAATATTAAATCTTTCTTTGCTTCCGCTTCCGCTGCGCTACTCTGATCACACTGAACACTTTTGTAAAATATTCCATAATTTCTGCTCATATTATTACTTTCAATTACTTTCTTCTGGCTTCAACTGCTTCTCAAATCATCCCATTCAATTAATTCATGCTGAAGAAATTACTGCAATTTCTGTTCTGCCAAACCATTCTTGATATATTATACTCTTCATATATCTTTCTTGCTTTACTGACATTTTCTGGCTAATTCCCATAATTTTGGGGCATAAACTTTTCAAATATTCTTAATCAATCTGCTCCAGCATTTAAACCCTGAAATATCTTAATAACAATTCCTTTCTGCTCAATTAAATCATTTCTTTGCACCAATATGCAAACTCAATTAAATCATTTCTTTGCACCAATATGCAAACTTTAACTGATATTTCCTGACTCATCTGATCTTATTCACTTTATCATTTGCTAAATTCTTCCTTTCTCTAATTCATATATTTTCTGCAAAATACCTCTTTTTTCATTAAATGTTCTTTCTGAAAAACTTTTCATAATCTGCCATTCATCAACTAAATATTCCTCTTGTGCAATTTTCACAAATTCTTATTGCACATTAATCCTTCTTTTCTCTCTTTCTTTATTCAACTAATCATTTCTATACTTATTTATACAAATCTTCATATCACACTTCCTGTTATCATTATCATCCATAACAACACTTTTCTCAAATTTCTGACCTCAGACATACTTAATCTATCTGCCATAAATCACTGCTCTTTTATGTACTGATACCTTTTTTTTTTAAAGCTAATCTGCCTTTTTAATCATATGAAACTCTTCATAACACTAATCACATTTTCATCCACACTATTTCTTAATATCCTCTGACCCAAATCTCTAATGCCACAATACATTTGCTGAGATTCTCAACTGCAACTTATCACACACACACTGACCTGATCCTTATCACCTTGTTACCATGCACCTGTCTCTGCCAACTTTCTATCTCATTATTGTAATCACGGGGTTGTGCGCCCCTCTGAGACACAAAAGAGCATGCGATATATATAGAATGAAGGAATGTGATCGCCACCAAGATGATTGCCTAAAAATACTCCTAAAGCATGGGCTAATCAACTTGGAAAAGGAAAGAGAAGGCCACTTACCTGTTAACGCGTCGCCGATGTGCAACGCGATAACAACCTTGTCGCGACCGCCTGATCAGACGCGATATGGATGTCGCGACCGGGTCCCTCGATGCCTTCTCAACAGTGCGGGAGATGGATGGCAGACCTCCTTCCTCCACTTCAGCCGGCCAAAGAGGAAGAGCTTCCTCACTTGTTCTTTGTTCCAAGTACCTGCCAAGTCATGAAAAATGAAAGGGGAACCCAATTAGACAATCAAACAAGTGTAGCATCCATCATATATGAAAGAGCATGGTGAGTGCGTACCGGGTGGTTTTGGAAACCCCTTTTGGGTATAGGAAAACTAGGAGGGAATATGCATGGGGAGAAATCATGGAAGAGGAGAGGGAGGAACCCTAACTAGCATGTATGCATGTGCAAAACGTGGAGAAGAAACTAAAAATCAAAACTAAACAAATACTGCCCCGTTTGATGTGATTCTAGTTGGAGGTCGGAGAGGAGGATGTCATGAACAACTTTCATGAAGACATCTTGAAGAGATCTGGCCTGGTTTGGGCTGTGGATGAGACGATAATCCCGCATGTGCAGATCTCGATATGAGAGAGAAAGTGAAGAATAATCTGCTGTAACTTTTTGCACAAGCCACCAATCGATGTGATTCCACTTCGAGATTGAAGAGGGCTCTATGGGGAGCAACTTTGATGAAGACACCTCGAAGAGATCTGTCCTGGTTCGATCTCCACAAGCCGTGCAAGCACTGCTGGTCCTGGAGGCGATATGAGAGAGAAAGAGGAGAGAGAATGAAGGAAAACGGGAAGAACAGCTTCTCCTCTGCCTTGGGGACGATGGGACCTCGTGGGCAGAGCCTCCAGGGACCTCTCCTCGTAGTGGTAGCCTTCCTCTATCCCTTAGAGAGTCCTAGGATGTGTTGAAGAGAGAGATAGAGTCCCATCCCGAGTTAGAGAGAGAGTCCAAGTTGTGGGGGTGTTTGAAAGTCTATCTAGAGTTTGGATGGACTTGGGGGCTCCCTAGGGATGAGGATAGGAGGTTTGGGTCGTAATCCAACTCATAGAGACTTTAGATAGGCTCTAGGATAGAGAGAGAGGCCGAAAATCACGTAAAAACGTGTTTACGTGCATGGCGCTGTCGCGTCGGATCGTGGGGCCGCGTTCTGGTCGCATCCATGCAGCAGGTCGCGTCACTAGGGGCAGTGCGCGTAGGTCCCACGAAAAGGGCCATAACATAAAATCAGAACGATGGACAAAATAAGCTTATACAAGATGAGTTGCAGTATGATCGACAAGCATTGTCAAGAGAGCACAAAATATTATTTTTCAATTTAAATGATGAACAGAGGAAAGTTTATGAAACTATCATACATGCAATTACATTAAAGAAATGGAAAGTCTTTTTCCTCTATGGATATGGTGGTACTAGAAAGACATATGTATGGCAGACTCTAACTTCTGCATTACGTTCTCAAGGAGAAATTGTGCTTACTGTAGCATTAAGTGGTATTGCATCTCTCCTTCTACCTGGAGGTAGAACGGCTCATTCTAGGTTTGGTATACCTTTAATAGTGAACGAAGATTCAACTTGCAATATCAAGCAAGGCACCCCATTGGCTGAGCTGATAGTTAAGACTAAGCTTATTATTTGGAATAAAGCGCCAATGATACACAAATATTGTTTTGAAGCTCTTGATAGAACCTTAAGAGATGTCCTCAGATTTTCTAATCCTAAAAGTGCAGAAGAATCTTTTGGTGGTAAGGTTGTTATTCTAGGAGGTGATTTTAGACAAATCTTACCAGTCATTCCTAAAGGGAGCAGAGAGGATATTATTTTTGCAACAATTAATTCTTCTTATCTGTGGAGTTTCTGTCATCTGTTAGCATTGACTAAAAATATGAGGCTACAGACTTCTACTTCGGATTCTGATATAACAGAGGTAAAAGAATTTGCAGAATGGATGTTGAAGATCAGAGATGGTTGTTTAGGACAAAGTAAAGAAGGTGAAGCAGATATAGAAATTTCAGATGATTTGCTTATTAAAGATTCATCTAATCCAATTGCAGTAATTGCGGAAAGTACGTATCCTTATTTGCTGGAAAATTTAAGTGACCCAATCTATCTCCAAGATAGGGCTATCCTAGCTCCTACACATGATCATGTTGAAAGTATTAATGAGTACAAGCTTTCTTTAGTTCTAGGTGAAGAAAAAATATATTTGAGTTCTGATACCATTTGTAAGGCAGACTGTGAAGCTCAAAATCAAGATGATCTATATACTTCAGACTTCTTAAATAGTCTCAAATTTTCAGGAATTCCAAATCATATTCTGAAATTGAAGATTGGTGTTCCGGTCATATTACTTAGAAATATTGATCAAAGAGCTGGGTTATGCAATGGGACAAGAATGAAAATCACAAACTTGAGAAATCATGTGGTTGAAGCTCAAGTCATCTTAGGTAACAAAATTGGGCAGAAAGTTTTCATTCCTCAAATTATACTCACACCTTCACAAAAAAAATGGTCATTCAAGCTTCAAAGAAGACAATATCCTTTAAGGGTTTGCTTTGCTATGACTATAAATAAGAGTCAAGGACAAACACTTTCACATGTTGGCTTCTATCTTCCAAGAGCAGTTTTCAGTCATGGACAATTATATGTTGCTGTTTCAAGAGTAAGGAGTAAAAAAAGTTTGAAAATTTTAGTGACTGATAAGCAACGAGAAATCACAAATACTACAACAAATGTTGTGTTTAAGGAAATATTCCAAAACTTGGCATAGGTTGTTATTCTGCTACAATATTTTCTCTACACATCTATCTTTCAATCTTTAATTTATTTTCACTTACAACTTGCAATGCACATTTATGGTGAACCCATGTCAAATTATTATTAAATGATTTTATATTTGTAATATAAAATGTTGTTAATAATTTTAGTATCTTGCATATTATGGCACCAAACGTTGATTTTATTGATGAAATCAATCTGTTTAAAGAGACATGGAAAATGAAAGTGAAAATAACAACTTTGTGGAGTACTTACAAGTTCAACAATTCTCAGGATATTTTCACCATCGATATGATTTTAGTTGATGAAAATGTAATTTGAATATCTTTTAAATTTATTTCCTTCATTTATTTAGACATCTAATGTACTGATAACTTTTATGATGCAAGCAACAATAAAGAAATCCATCATGAACAAATTCAAATCTCAATTAAAAGAAGACAACGTTTACATAATTACAAACTTTGGAGTTGGAGAGAATAGTGGGAATTATAAGCCTACTCGCCACGCATTCAAAATCAATTTTGTAATTACTCTACATCTATTAAAGAATGTCCTAACATTTTAATGACTACTCAATCATTTGATTTCGTCGCCTTTGAAGATAGATATCATCTCAACAAACATATACGACACATACTTGATTGGTAAGTAATCTAACTTATTTATTATATGTGTTTTTTCTAATTTCATTTAATATACATGTAATATATTAAACTTTCAAAATTGTATATAAACATTATTTTTTTTACTGTAAATGCATGACAGATGTAATTGGAGAGCTGACATGCATTGGAGAGATTGAAGAATGGGAGACTAATGGAAATAAAGTAAAAAGATTAACATTTGAATTAGAAGATGAGCAATAAGTTTTCCAATTAACTTGACAACAAATATTTAAAATGTAAAAATTTAGATATATCCATTATTTATGTTGATTATTGAATATTTACTCTCTTATTTGTAGCAAGAAAAAGTTGTCTTGCACAGTATGGGGAAATTTTGTTGAGCAAGTTGCAAAAGATGTTGTACAAAATGTTCAACCATCATTTATCGTAATATTATATTTAGCGAGGATTAAATTGTGGAAAGGTATTTAACTAAGTAGATGTGAAATTTTTTGTTAGTTGTTTATCATTTAAAAATATGATTACATAAATATTTGTGTTCATTTCTTTATCAGGCATTGGCACTGTGTCGAACTCATTATACACAACCAGAATATTATGCAACCAAAACTTAACTGAAATCGTTGATTTCAAAAATAGGTATAAATCTTTGTCTGTAATACAAATCTTTTTGTCATATAATCTTTTGCTTCTTAAATTTATATATAGGCTTCATAGTGGTAAAGAAACATCTTCAAAGATTACTCAATTATCAAGCCAATCAACATATTCTTTGAAAGAAGATTTGCTCTAATTATCTGAGCAAAAATTTCTAGATGACATTCGAGAGATATGCCAGGTAAATATTATAAACTTTTTTAACCATTATAAACAAATATTAAATTTTATGTCATTTTAGATTTTTATTTTATATTTTTAATGATTAACAAAAATTGCAATGCAGGTTACTAAGTGTGTCACATTAGCATTAGTCGTAAGAATTGAAACATATTACAATTGGTTTTACAATTCATGTAACAAATGTAGAAGGAAAGTAAAACCAGAGTTTGGAAAGTTTTGGTGTGAACATTGCTCTATTTTTGTAAACTTTGTTGTCCCAAGATATATATTACTTAAAGTTTTTACATTTCATTCTTTATTTACTGATTATGTTGTTGTATGTCTTTAAATCTTTATTTTTCTTCTAATATTTGACAGATTCAAAGTTCAACTTAGAGTTATCGATCAAACAGGAAGTGCTTCATTTGTGTTATTTGATCGAGAGACCAATCAAATTCTAAACTAGACAGCAGTATCTTTGCGAGAAAAAATGATAAAGGTAATTTTAAAAAAATCTATATCATACATATTCTAATTAACAACTAACAATATTTTACATACTTTACAAGATGGAGATAGTGATTCATTTTCTGAAGAATTAGATAATTTTCTTCATAAAAAATTTATCTTCAAAATACAAATTTTAGAGTATAATCTTCAACAAAAATGACTTATTTACACAGTGCTTCGTGTCACAGATGACAACAATTGGATTGAAGAATATTTGGCTACAACTATTGTAACTCACATATATAAACAACCCCATTTTGTATATTTTATTCTTTACATATGCTACTTTCAATTATGTAAAGATAAATATATTAATACTAAAATATCTAACTAATATTATTTGCTCAAACATTTTCAGAAATCAGCCGAGAATGTGGACATTGACAACAATATCAAGGAAGGTGTATACAATGAAGATGTGGATAATGTAAGTAAAAAATAAGTTAAAAATAATATAAAACAATAACTCAAAAACTTTTTTTAGTGTTTTATTAATATTATTTTTAGTCTTTCAATATAACGTTTCAATTACATGTTCTACAAGTAGTATCACTCCTTTAAAAAAGACTTTGTCAGAGAAAGAACGTGAAGAAGATCTGTCTGCAGATGATACTACCGCACAATATTCATCTACCAAGATGAAGAAAATTAAAATTGAAAATGAATAAGTTGAAAATTGAGATCTATTGATATCATCGAAGAACATTGTTTCTAAACTAATGACTTATGGCATGGACCAATATATGATGCAGACTTATTATTTGTTGAAGACATCTTTAATTCATTTTATGTTATGAATATTGTGATGTTATTAAATTGATTTTTTTAAATAGTTATAACTTTTTTATATCTCAAACTATTTCCGTGCATCACACGAGCATAGAACTATATATATATATATATATATAGAGAGAGAGAGAGAGAAGAGAGAGAGAGAGAGAGAGAGAGAGAGAGAGAGAGATGAGAGAGAGAGAGAGAGAGTAGATAAGACCGTGGCATCTTTCTCTTGCCATCTTCTATAATGCTCACCATGAGACACTCGTGGATGAGCAGGACATAAATATGGCCTTTTGTTCGTCTCCTATGCTGTTGGGGCCAACTGGGATGGGATCCCCCACTCCCCCCAACATTCCCCACACGCCCAATCATGGAGAAGATATTATCTCCCTTGCCGAATGGAATCCAGGGCAGCATACACTTCACTGTGTGCAGAAAGTTGACACAATCTGAAGACATGGTGTGTGCGTGTGTGATCATAAGCCCGAAAATAATGGTTTTGATCATGGGGGCAACAGTGAAAAACTAAAAAAAACAAAACCACGCGGCATTATTGGAGACTGATCCTTCTTGCACCACTGGCGGCCAAATGTCCCTACTGCTTTTCCAGAATAACCTCCTGTCGACCAATGCACATAGTTCCCAGCCCGCAGGCACAGCCGCCCCCCACCCCTCTTTTAATGTGCTCAGTCGAGTCTACTGCCACACGGGAAGATAAAATCTCCACCTCTTTTTAGAGAATAAAACTTGCTGCACCAAACAAGAATAAGTAGGACATGTCACTCATTCGGTTCTACTTGGATAATTTATAGCTGACAAATATTAACTTATAATTAAGATATACTAGACTATAGTTGGCAAATAACGGTACTAGAATTAGCTAGTACCGTCTGCAATCATATGATTGTTCAATACTTGCTAATGTTTGATAGATATTTATTCTAGCTTATGCTTGGTCAAGAAATGTGCTTTTTATCTCAAATAGTCTCGTAAATGTTCTTCTTAATAAGGACATCCTTTTCCGCCCACCCCATCTCACAAGAAATATACTTACATATACAACTATTCTACATGCACAAGCAGTTATCCCAAGTCTAAAGATCCAATTATGTGAGATACACATGTCAAGGACCCTGCCATCTACTAGACGCACTCAAGCATAAGTATCCACAAACTAACAAATAAAATCTTTCCTCTTACACAATCTGAGAACACGGAATGACATCCAACACCCCCCCACCCCACAAAGAAAAAAAAAGGATTTGTAATTCAGTGCAGTACTTCCAAAAAAAACAAAAAAAACAAAATAGCTACTTAAAAAGCAATTTAACTGTATGTTATGGCAATTTTGTACCCGTCGACAAGTCAACCTTCCTTTCACAGAATGGTACTTTCAGGAGAGCATTTTAGTCGTTTGGATTGGAATGTCATTCCTCTATAATTCAGATTGGGGTTATCGTCGGATGAACTGACCGCTGACATTAACCCACCCCCCCACTCCCGCAAGAAAAAAATAAAACTGTGGGTATAGATAACCTATGAACAGCCCCCCATCGCCCTGTAAAAAATTGGATATATTAGATCTGCAGTCTTTCGGTGAGTCGAGTTGTTAAAAGAAATCGAACAGCCTGTTATTCATGGACTCCCTTTCGTGGTTAACAGGGGCGGTATGATTGAAGAAATCAAGACAATCCCACAAGCGATCCATGTCATTAAAGTGGCAAACACTTGCACTTCCCACTTCCCATCCCCATCCACAGGATTCTCTTTAGGCATATTATTGGTGGCCCTTTTTGAGCCTTATCACATACTGCTTTAGCCTTACAAACACATCGCTTTCGGCTTTCTGTGTTTTTCGTTCACCTTTCCACACAACATACCTGGGAAGAACTTTCCTTGAAAACGAAAGGATCAGAGGGACTCTGTATGGGGTCGCTGCGAAGACTAAATGCACGGGTCACACAGACGCCTCGCTTCATCTCACAAACGCTTTCATCCGTGCAAGCAAACAGAGTCCTTCAAAGGGACCAAAGCGGACGACCAAGCATTCTCGCAAACAACAAGGCAAACACCTCTAAATTACCTACATACACTATACTTTATAATAAGGCTGATATTTATACATGAGCATTGCAAAAATTGCAAAGCTAAAGGAGGAAAAAAAACACTAGCTCATCAGCAGCAATCACTCCGGCATACGACTCCATGTGTGTAAAATATCTACCATCATCAATTCACTAGTCAAAAGCGCTCACCATGTGACAGAGCTTTCTCCATATAAACTAGGCCGGCAACCATATGTTAGCAAAACATACGTGATAGACCCCACCATAGGATGATGGCCAGTAAGTGGATAATAATATTGCAGGGAGGCAGTGCTATGCTATGCTTCGCATTTCTTCTATTCCATAACAGAGAGAAAAGGGAAATTTGGAAACAATGAAAAGACACCTACTTCGATCAAGCTTAGCAGATTGCAGGCATGGCTCCTATAGTCTTCCACAGGTGAGACGGCCCTTAAAAATTACCTCCTGTCTGATGCCACAGGAGCCTTGTCCACAGGGGCAGACACGACAACTCCATCATCAGCAGAAGGGAGGTTTTTCTCATTCGATTTTATGGTACCTGCAATAACTGAGGGCTTTGCCTTCGGCATCAATTTCTTGGCCTCCTCATTGGTATAGATATAGATCTTCCTAACCATGCTGCAGAACTCACTGTCAAGAAAGTAACGAGAAAACAAACTAAATGTCACACCACAAAAGATGTTGGTTGAGAGAGTACCGCACGCAAGGGAGAGAAACCAGGAAAATACAACAATATTTCTCAAAGAAAAATTCGAGGGAAAGAGCATTACTGCCAAGGGTCATCTCCAACAAGCATCATATCATCCTCATCATCAGTGTACACAACTTGCCACTTCTTGACCGAGCTGGAAAGCTCCCCTTTAATACTGAACATTTCCTCCAGCTTCAAGAGAAGATCAGCATATCCTTCCAGTCTCGTCAGATCCACAGCCCTTCCCACAGCTATTCCTTGCATGTGCACCTAAACAACAAGAAAATTCAGCACACCTTGGCAGCAAAAGTTGGAGGAAGTCAAGGTTATATTGCCCATTCACGCAGAGAGAATGTCATACACAGGAAAAGAGTATAAAAGGCAATGAATGATGACTAATACTTGCTGCAGATATGGGTGTATAATAAAGGATGAGGTGGCAAGCATGTCTACATATGATTGATCCATATGGGGCAACAAAATACAAGATACTTTCCCATGGGAAAGAGACACCCCCATGTCTTGTCCTACGCCTTATCACCCACACCGTGCATAACTCATGTTGGAGTATGTTTGCCACCTCATGACAGGTGCAGCAAATATTACTCGTGAACAGCACCCCTCTGTTGGTGCAGATGACCTTCACTTTCCACTCTTTACCCAACAATGCATAAACTGCTATGAATTGCCACAATGAAACACGCTACAACTTCAATTTACTGCTAAAAAATGATAAACACATGTTCCAACCACCAACGGAGACAAAGAACATAACATAAATGTAGATTTATAATCATCAAACCTATAAAGCAGGGTCACTTAGGAAATACCGGAGTAATGTTCATGTAAAATTGTTGCAAATGAGAGTTTCTTAGGTACCTTTGTGCAGCTACGGATCTGCCTGCTTTGTGTCTCATGGGATGACCTGAGACATGACTTCTCAGGCTCACTGCTCACAGCAGGAACATCAGATCCATTGACATTTGATGGCTGTGATTGCCGATCAGAGTCTGCTTCACATGAAGTGAGAGGTTGATCTTCTCCACCTCCCTCACAAATAGTTGTCACTGGTGAAGTTTCCTCAATTGCAGAGCTCTCCATCAGTTGGATACCAAATAATCTACAGCCACTTCCTGTCTCTTGTCTCCTCCCACAAGGTTCTTTGGTAACACTGTTGGAAAACGAATCCGTTTGAGCTTCAGCCCTGATTGGCCAGTACATTGAATTGCTTGGAATGGAAGGTGAGGCATTGCTTCCAGTGAAGCCCCTGGACGCAGGGACTGTTGTCGGGGAGAGAAGAGCAGCCACAGGTGGTGTAAATGGTTCTCGTCCTCTCTGAAGACCAGTATATGTGAAAGTTTGGGAGCCTTCAGCTAGAGATTTCCACAAACCTGAACAAAGGCCAAGGAAATGTTCAGACCAGGAAAAATACACTACAAACAATGCAAGGATGGAATGCAACAGGCAATGGTGGTCAACTAGGTTATGACAAAGACAAAGTAATTCAACTGCAAAATCCACTTTCAGTTATGAACCTTCAATTGCTGTTTCTAGACTGGTTGCAGCTTTAGAACATTAAATTCACACCCGCGCCGCTTCTCAATGAGATAATTCAAATGAAAGGCACTGAAGCACAACATTTTTGGCTTACCACACTCATGACATAGCTTATAATCATGATGGCCCACGCTTTTTCATTCAAGGATGAATGCACAGAGTACGAAGGGGAAAAATCAAACACAAATTTGTTACTGCAGAACGGCATAAAAAATAGACCTGTGTGTCACTAGGGCCTAGATATTTATGTGTAAAAGAAGTAGTACATGTCAAGATTCATACCGAACACTGAAGAAAGGTCTTGTGTTGTTGAAGGCAAAACTGGAGGGCGTGCACGCTTATTTCTTGCTGCAGGTTGGGCTGTTGGAGAAGTAACTGCAACAAGAGGCTCTAATTCCCACGGAGAGACTCTTTCAGGGCGTGGAATCGAAGATGGTTCATCCCATTGGACCTGCACATTAATGTTTACCATTGTGTAAAGGAACTGAAGAAGGATCAACCTAGCTTAAATGCAAACAATCTTCTCACAAAATAGATAGATACCTTAAGAGATCTCCATTCTGAACCAGCCCAATGAGATGACACAGACTCCTTGACACCAATTATTGTACCACTGAACCTGTAAAACCATGGTGTAACAAGAAATGTTATAGCCCAAAGCATTATGACCATGAAATTTTAAAACCAAGCATTTCATGTACCTTCTTTCAGGAGCTTCTTCACCCTCAAACAGCATCTTGAACCTCATCCCAACTGATAGCTTGTGGTTCTTGGCTTCCAAGTATTTGTTGAGACTAATAATAAACTCTGATGGACTTGTTCTGCAGCAACAACACTCTTTTTCAATACCAAAATATCAGCAAAAAGCAATCATAGACTTACTTCACTCATACATGAGTAGAATTAACTACAAAAATGAAATAACAGCCAGACCATGTTATCCTGTTTGCATACAGCATATCCACTGTTTTGTTGCCACCAACAGAATGCATGAAATGAAGACAGATGGTTACTGCAAACTAAAAACTGGCAATGCCGGAAATATTGTGAAACCATTACTGCCACAAGGAATTTGAAATGAAAGAAACTAAACCTTGGCTTGTAGAAGACAGAGAAGAGAGTCCCTGTTGATACGGCATGAGATGCAGTAGCTAAAACACCAAGATGCATGCTGTGACTAGATATAACAGATGATGGCATGTTGCTCAATTGTCTCATAAGTCGTCTTACACCAACACGCAAATCTCCATTCTCCCCCCTGGTAAAGAATATAGCAACAGATTATCAATCAATTTTATCCAGGGGAACTGTAAATGATACACACATCACTTACCTGATAAAGATGAATGCATCACCAGCAACCAACTTTTTGGAGCTTACAAAAACACTCCAGCCAGTAGTAAGCAAATGCCGCCTTGGTTGTCCTGGAACAGGAAAAGGGTAATGAAAACTAGTTTGTAAGGTTTCCCAAAAGTTAAATCTTTGATATGCAGTCTGTCAAAAGAAGAAGAAAAAGGCCATGCATGCTTTTGGAGCTTACCAAAAAGATTCAAATATATTTCATGTAAATGAGCAGTAAATAAAACCATGAATCAGTGAACACTTAGCTCGATAACCAGGTAATTTTCTACGATATATCAGATCCAGAAATAGATGCAAGTAACCTGAGTTTTCAGCACAGCTAGTTCTTTCATAACTACATGTCATCATGTTTGTTATACGATGATAGGATACACATACATACTGACCTCTTTGCCTAATTTTTCTAGCCAAAAACTTTACTCCGAGAAGAGGTTAAGGGACAAATAATTTTCAGATTAACATCAGATTGGATTCATATTTTACTATTTGCTTTTCAGAATCAGTATAGAGTATACAGCCCTGAAACTTGCAAGTCAAATGGGCTAAAAAAGAAATCCAAGTGCTACGTTTCTATGATGGTCCTAGATTAAGACAAAGTAGGAGGCTACTAATTGGAACCATACTGAGAGTTCATAGAACAGGTAATACCTCGAAATATATGACGAAAATGCCATTCATTGCTATGCAAATCTGTCGCAACCAATTCTTGCCAAGGTGGCAGCTGGGACATGTCCTAGACAAATAAAAACCAAATGGAAGTTGAGATTATTAAGAATGGCTCAGACGAGCATAAAAACTTCAGATTCCTCAAAAATGTCGAAACCCCCGGGTTTAAAATTACCAGTGGAGGAAGACATTCATCAGCATGTCTTCGCAAAACTGAGAAACCTCCATGTGTGCATGTATCTGATGCAGTAAGTGTTTTACAGAAAGAGCGCACTGTACACCTCTCTGGTTCAGCCACGGGAGGATCTGGGCTGGTCACTTCACTTTGCTGAGTCCCCGTAAGAAGAATTTGCACATAACAGGATCAGTAACAAAAACATGGAAAGCCTCCTAAAACTGTATTTCTCTTCCTCAGATTCTAGCTTTGAACATTGAATAGTTTAGTGCATTAAATCCTTCTTGAGGTGAAAAAAAATGGAAGTTGCACTACATCTTAATCTATTCTGACTTTTAAGACAAAAAGGATCCAGAAGGTCCAGAACATAAATAGTGCACCAATTATGTAGAGAGGGCGCAGCTTATGAGGACTTACATCTGGTTCAGGTTGCAGAGTAATCTGTGCAAATACTTCATCTGATTCTGGTTCAGCCTATGGGAGGAAAAAAAAACATACATATTATCAGTCATAAGAAAGACTGGCAACACGTCCGGATGAAAGTATGAAGGAAATTAGATAATGGTACAACAACTCTATATGTTAACTCACGCGAAGCTGAACATGCACTACAGTGCAAAGAATTTTTGGAGGTAAATTGAAGAAGGGCATTTGCTGGTCAAGAGCCTGATTAGTTGATGCTTCAAGCTGAAAGAAGTTAGAAAGATATAAGAATGGCACAGACCCATAATCATAGGAAACATTATGCAGGATGTAGAGATACTAAGAAGACCCATTACCAAAGAAGCAATATTACTAGGAACAACTTTTAATATGTGGCTGGTGACAGAGAGAATTGTACCTCGGAGAGATGAGGTGATAATCTGATAACAAAATCCCATCTCTCCTAACACTAAATAGCCAACAAATCTATTGCATTATCGGATCACATCTAAAATAGCTATATTCACCTGTTCCATGTGGCCTTGGGGGAAGTAATAAACTCGCTCGCCTTCTCGGGGTAGACTAACCAAAGGTCCAGCACAAGCACGCCAGAGTTCTCTGTACAATGCATCGTCCGACGCCCCTATAAAGTTTAACAAAAACAAAAAGAAAATTAGTGAAAAGATTAAGAAAATTAAAAAAATTATAATAAGCAGGACAACAACTGAGGAGACAGATTCTCAGAGACTACCAACAGAAAATAGTGTAAAAAGTAATTAGGGGGGAGGGGGGATGGATAATACTAGAGGAATCAAATTAGTAATCCAACAAATAACAGCAAAAAATATTCAGGAGATAGACACCAAGAAAAACTAATATTATCCCAGGACAAACCAGAATAAGCTAGATAGATTCGCGAATCACACAGCAGACAACTAAAAGAACCAAGAGAAAGCATTCGAAGCTAAGTGGAAGAGACACCGACCTGAACCGTGTGCCTCTGAAATCGACCCCATTAGTGCCATGAAGATCGGCCCTTTCCTAGAGTAGACAGTTCAGAAGTTTGAGAAGAAGCCGAGTATCACAAAGCACGTTATTTATCGTGACGAAGATTTTGCTGACCGCCCTTTCGACTACCCCATTCCTCTTTCCGGAGGGGATTTATCCATCGAAGAAGCAGAGCTTCACGAAATAAGGAAAGAGAATATCTTTTCAGCTTCCACTACCAGATGATCCAGAAATCTGCGGCCAGTCGGCACGGTACGACGTTTATACGCCTGGAGTAGAACACGCACAACAACGAATCCTAAGAAACCGTAAAGAGAGAAGGTCCAAGAGCTAGCTTGAAAGGGAAACTGTTCAGTCTTGATGGAAAACTTGGAAAACGAAGGCACTCGATCTTCAACGGCTGGAACAAGAGGATGAACACCAAAAGCACCTTCCGACGAATCCAGAAAGCACAATAGAGAGGAGGCCACAAGGAGGGAAGGAGGGCAAGAGAGTAGGAACGACAGTATCTTCAGAATCCTTGAGCAGAAGTAGGTTTCTAGTAGTTCCGCTCAGCTCCAGAGAGCAACCACACTGAGAAAACAAAGCAGAGTGACGAGGAACTTCACGCCACGCGTTGGATTCCGCAGTCCCGAGAGGGAAAACCCGGAGAACCCTTCCGATCCAACCGGCTGGCTTCAGAGAACGAGGAGACACCCGGAACCCCCGACAAGGAAACCAGATCAACTCCTAGCAGCTCGACGCTGCGCTTTCACGCCACCACCTTGCACCCGAAACGCCCAAATCCCTCTCCCGTGAAAGGCGGCCGAGGAGCCACGGACTAATCCTCTCAATTCCCTCCGAAAGCCGAACCACCCCACAACTCACAGAGAGAAGGAGCTCGATCTGGGCGGGCAGAACCGCAGGGACACCTCTGACTCCTGCTTCGCGGCCGCCAGCGACGCCTCCTCCCGCCAAAACCCCGGGATTCCCGCCGACAACCAAGACGAAGCCGAAGAACTACGCCGCGAGACGAATTCTAGCCGCAGGCGACCATTATTAATTTCTGGCAAAATCGAGCTCGATCGCCTGCAATTCGGCGGAAGATTCGCGGCACCACGGAGCGAAGCGCGAGCAGTCAGAGCCGCAGATCAACAGGCAGAAAGAGAAGACATTGCGAAGGAGCGATTGGTGTAGATCTTGGCAGGGAGCAGCGAGAGGGGCGGAAGCGATGGAGGAAAGAAGAGAGGAGAAGAGAGGGGTCCTTGGACGAATGAAGAGATGTTGGGTGCTTTTTTTATTCCTTTTATTTATTTATTTATTTACTAATCAAAGGGAGGGAGGCGTCTTCTACCTCCTCTACTGGGTGCTGCCTCTGCCGAGCCCTACAACAGCCCTGCCAAATCGCTGTCCCCCGCTGCCCCCCCCCCCCAACGCCCTGCCCGAGATAAGATCGCATTTACAATGGCCCTGGCGTTTTCTTAAATTACTAAAAGTGCCACTACCGAACCTCACACTCGCTCCACTGTTCCCTTCTCTCGCTGCCAGCCTGCCGGGTTGCAGCCCGGCCATGTGTGAGGGGCAGTGGCCGGTAGTAGATGACCACTGTCTTATGTGAAAATTACAAGAGAGCACCATCCGGCAAGTGTTGGGAACTGCGGCCTGTGGCCAGTGTCGTCTGGTTGGACCAATCAGCAGTGGGGAGAGAAATGAGAGGTTCCTGGCTGCGGTGTCAGACGGGGTCAACATACGGGTGCCGTCGTCGTCGACGCTTCCACCGTGAGTCCTGTCGACACGTTGCATCCGGCGAGAGCTGTGGTAAGCGAATCCGGATCCGGATCTGGTCCGTGTGGGGTAGAGAAGAGTTCGGATCCTCTCAATAGTCAGAAGGACCGAACTAAAGCAATCACTAATTTTGAGATGTCACTTGTATACGAGTTTTGAAAAATGAGAGCTCTCTCCACCTTCCGATTATCAGTCGGTTCCTCCTTCGCCCCCTTTTTTCCCCATCTTCTATCCCCTCAGTGCTTAATTTTCTTTAAAAATATATATAAGAAAATAGAAATTGGTTATGATATTTTTTCTTCTTATATTAATATTTATGTATATTTTTATTAATATTTTATATATTCAATGATAATAAATTTTAAAATATAAATTATATATATTTTAATAATATTTAACACGGTAAGAGAAACATAAAATTCATCATAACTATTTAAATAAAATAAAATTATTTCATTTAAATTTATTAGATATTATAATTTTATATCTAAATGATATTCAATTAAGATAAAATTTTAAACATACATTAATTATAATATAATAACTTTATGGTGATTTTACCTTTTATAAAACTAAAATTTTATCGGATAAAGTTTACTCTAAAAATTATTAAATTAAATTAATCTCATTATCCGTGCACCAATAATTCTTGATAATCTTATATCTAGAATCAACATTTTTATAAGAATTATGGTGGTCTTGAATCTAAATTTCGTTATCCAAAGTTCGATGACGTCTTGTCGATGTGTGCACGTATGAAAAGAGTGTCTCTAAATCAAATATAAGAGTGTTTACACCATAATTCATATGTATGATTGTGTTCAAATAATCATGGGTATATTCAGGTGATTATGGATGTATCTATGTGTTCTGTGTCCAAATAGATAATAATTCAAATGTATGGTTGCATTCTGGTGATTATGGGTGTACTCAGATGATTATGGATAAGTAGACATGACTATTTCCCATGACCTCAATATATATAGGAGCCGACTTGGGTCGTTACCAACTAGGTCGGTCGCGATCAAAATGAATCGATCGGGCTCGTGATCAGAATCGGTTGTCCGATTGTGTAAAATCAGTCGACCGACATAGCCAGTGCAGGTTGGCATCACAACAGTCAGGAAGTCGGACGATCGACTTGGATGTTTCGGTCGATCGACCTAGACAGTGTTGTCTGGCCCTGGGACAATCAAGAATCGGACAACCACTTCCACATAGTCGGATGACTGATTTTGTGCAGAACACAAAGATACACCCATACTCACATGAATACACCCCTAATCACCATAATACAATCATACAAGAGTCATTCTCTGTTTAGACACAGAACATATAGATACACCTATAATCACCTGAATGCAACTATAATCACCCGAGTACAACCATCCACATGAGTTATTCTTTGTTTGGACACAGAACATCTAGATACACTCATAATCATCTGAATACACCCATAACCACCTGAATACAACCATATACATGAGTTATTCTCTGTTTAGACACAGAACATCTGGATACACCCACAACCACAATCATCTGAATACACCTATAATCACCAGAATGCAACCATACACATGAGTTATTCTCTGTTTAAATACAGAACACTTAGTGTGACGGACTGGGGTACTTATGCCCAATAAGGCTCCATATCCAGATCCGCCTCCCGCGAACGGACCGAAGTCTCGCAAGGGATATCTCGCACACGTGTCCAGTAAGAGTATAAAAGACAAACCACAAGAATATAAGACACAGGAAAGTACATGTGCTCATATCTGTTCACAAATTTGTACAACTGTCCAATTACATTAATACATGTCCAATTAAAAAGAGTACAACTACCTGTGGTATACCCCGAGGGAGCACAAGCTCACACAACACTAACTACTACACTACTGTTGGTGGTACAAGTCTGACACAACGCCGCTGCAAGCCAAACACACGGCAAGCCCTTAAAAGAACTGTAGGGGAGTGAGCCTCAACAAGTCACTGGCTTAGCAGGGACCACCCAAAAACAACACCAAAACCACAAACTCCTCAACCCCAAAGGGTCTCACTGGCAACACCAATAGCCAAACCATTTCATGCTCACATCATAACAATAAATAACAATTAAACATAATTATGATAATAAACATGAAGTCCTTGGAAGGAAAGTGGGACTACAGGACTAATATAATATCATTAGTCAGCCCAACTACTAAAGTGCCTAAACCACAGTCTCACTGGCATACTGCTACAACAACTAGTTGCCTAAGCTATAAGCCACACAGGTAAATCTCTGCCTAAGCTGCAAGCTTCACAGGCAAACCTCAAACACTTGAGTAATAGGACTGCTAACAAAGAGTTGGTCCTTTATACTCCAAACCACACTACATCGGAAACTACATACAAGGTAACAGAACTGGCTACCACGAAGCCAATCCATAACACACTAAAACTATAATTGGAATCATACCCAAGAAGGGTAAAACTCAACAAGTGGAAGTCTCACACGGCCTCCACAGATCACAGCTCTACTAAACCACAATATGCCTAGGCCACAAGCCTCATTGGCAAATTACCTACAAATGGTAACATAATTAATAACCACAAACTAATCCACAATAAATTATAAACAAAGATCTACTTAAAACGGATAGGATACAACAAGTGGCAGGTCAAACCACAAGACCTCCACAACACACAAGTACCCGGAAAGGTTGGTACACAATGTACCACCACAAAACTACAAAGTAACCCACGAAGGGAACAAGTACCTGCTACTCTGAGGTACCACAACACAAACACTCGAACAAGGGTACAAGTAGGTGATAAACACCACACTGAACCACAATTATATTATACCTTTATTTAGGCACAATATTACAAGTAAAACCTCAACCGGCAAATCACACAAACCACAACTCAGTCACAATTGTGCCAACACCAGGGCACACCTTGAACTGGTCAAACCTCGACCACGAGTCACAAACTCACGAACTACAGCCAGTGGCAAAGCACACGTCAAGCCACAGCCAGAGCAGGCAAAGCACGAGTCAGAAATAACGACGTCACCACAACCACAACTGGAGCTAACAAAGCACGAGTCGCGAAGAACGACGCCACCACATGGGAACAGACTACTAGCTGATCAGGCCAGTATTCAACCCGGACAACACAACACAAGAACAACCTCTCAGCCTCGCAATCACGGACGAAAGGTCCAACTGCCGCTCCACGAGAACAAGTCAAACAACTGTGGAGACCAACCAACACCACACCTGCAGACACACAACTGCAGGCCCATGCCTGGCACCTCTAGAGTTTCTGGCCGGAGCACTCTAAAGTGAGGCACTGGAAAACAGAACTAGCTGGGGACCAGTGTCGACTACTGGTGTCCGTACCCCCAACTACGAGCGCGCTACAAGCGACTACACACCCATAAACACAAGTTGCTGCCCTACTGTCGTCTTTCCCTCAGCCGGACGTACAACTCAAGCACAGGAGTGAGGGTGTCCAGGAAGACGACACAGACCTCGACGGTACCACACTGTACCGGGACAAAACCCCAAGCACAACAAACACACGTGCCTGGCTCACAAAGAACCTGGGGTACCCGACTAGAGAGGCATTCCGGAATAGGCGCCGGACCACCACACTCGGCAAGCTCAAACCACGATACTAACACATATAGCCTTTACTTATAATTCACAATATACATGTGTTAGGATTAGCTTAACATTGGTCACTATATGACCCCAAAGCTATCCCACACCAACACATACCTGAACCACAAACTTGCCTATCATTGGTCACCTCATGACCTCCGTGGCAACACACACACTACTTAATACATAAAATCAATATAATATTATTCGAAAGACAACAACGAACCAGGGCTAGGTCCACACACGACCTTCACTGCCCAAACACCACAAAGTCATGGCTAGGCTCACACAGGAACCTCACTGCCCAGTTACTACGACAAATCATAAGAATTACATTACGACAAGTGTGTAGTATGCACACACCCAAACCACGTAGACAACACGTGTATAATACACTAACCAGGTGCACCACACGTTAATCACGTAAACAACATATCCAACACATGGACAACATGCTCACAAACTTAAACCACTACGTACATCACACATCATTCACATAAAACATGCCCATTACATGAGCAGTATGCTCCAAGAGCATAACAAGTGCACTGGCTCACACCGGTCATCGCCATGCACACACAAATACGTAAAACAGATAGTGCTGACGCATGCACATATTAGCGGCAACATCGATTGGCGTCTAAAGTATGTGAACGACAGCCTCCATTGCCGTCAACACCAAGTAAACGACCACCACTTGGCCGTTTACCCACAATCAACGGCTAGATACCTAGCCGTTAATCTCCCAATGAAGAACTCTGCGTCAACCGATGTTGACGCCAATATCTTCACTGCAGAACCCGCCAGAACACATAAAATGGCCCTAAACTGATTACACGGGCACTCTAGCCATAAATACAATAGAAAAACAAGGGGAAACACTCCCCCTTGCATGCATATACCATAATTAAACCAAAGAAGCAAGATCCAATACTTGGATCGATCAAACCACCCGATTTTCCAGCATGAAAACCCATTTTCCCAAAAACTCAATTAGCATCCGAATTATGCAAAGAAAGCATAACAATTTAACCCGAGAAGATCAACGGGTCCAGTCCCTACCTCAAAAACGTAATTAAACCCTCGAAGAACCTTGAATCACGCCGAAACCTGAGGAACGTCCCACGAACACCGCGCTCCAATTCGCCATTCCCCGCCCGATCTGCTGCTACCACGCACACCACAGCCTTCCCACGAGCTCCCGCCGACCGTCAGAACACGCGAAGAAGCTCAAGGGTGAAGGTGGGCGAAGAGGAGGGGAAAGAGAGGGGAAAGAACAAGGCTCGGGTCAGCCCTAAAAACACAGGTGCGTCAGGTTAACGTCAACACATATGTTGCTAACCAAACCGCCACCCCACAGGCGTCCACATCTTTGGCCGCCAAGATCAACAATTGACGTCTACATCGATGGACGCTAACACCATGTTAACGGCAACCCATGGCCGCCAACACAAAGTCGACGTCACCCACCTGGACGTCAACCCACTGTTGATGTCCAGCGTACTGAACACCAACACAGACCCATAACCAAGCCCGGTAAGGATCTAATAAGAAACATACAACACTAATGGGTCTCACATTGACCACCAAACCCGCTAAACCTGGATCCACGGGGATCCGGAAAACGCGCGACGTTACACTTAGATACACTCATAATCACCTGAATGCAATCATACACATGAGTTATTATCTGTTTCGATATAGAACATCTAGATACACTCATAATCATCAGAATGTAACCATACACTTGAGTTATTCTATGTTTGGACACAGAACACATAAGTACACTCATAATCATCTAAATACACTCATAATTACTTGAATACAATCATACACATGAATTATGGGTGTAAACACTCTTACATTTGATTTAGAAGCACTCTTTTCATACGTACGCACATCGACGAGACGTTATTGTAGACACGCAAATTCGGTTCCGCCGCGAACAAATTTCATATTGCGCCATAATGCCACAAATGGCCCTCATATTGCATTGTAAGAGTGTTTTCCCAATATTTCTGGATCTCACCTATTCTTCCCCGGTGCTTCCCTTTCATTTCCAAGGTCCTTCGGGGATTATAGGCATCAAGTTCAAGTCGCGACGAGGTTGGCAGCCGCGTTTCCATGTCGCGACGGGTCTCCAGGCCGCGTTCTTAAATGCGTCCGGGATGGCGGACGCGATTCAGGGTCTCTTGGCCTTGTCGCGACAGCCTTCAGGGGCGCGACCTTAACGCGTCTGGCATGTTGGACGTGACTATTTCATAGAGCGTCGGGCATGCCGGACGCGTTTATCAGCACATGCTCAAATGGAATAGCGTTCTGCATCCCCGACGCATTTAAAAGTCAAAAAGGCTACGCCCCAAAAGTCGTTGCACTTGAGTACCTGTATCTCCAAGTCTCGAGGACTCTATGAGTCACGTCTGTGTCAGCCGACGCGATTTAGAAGGTCAAGTCCTAAAAGCTTCCAGCCGACAAGCGCATTTATGAGCTGATTGCCTCGAAATTGTCCCTAAGGTAACCGCGTCGGCCATGGCCGCCGCGTTTCATGTCGCTGCAGCCATGGCAGGCGTGATCCATATCCATGTCGCGGCGCCCTGACGGGACGCAATTCAGAAGCCTAACGGCAATCATGCGCATGTCTCATCAAATTGACCTTGCGAATTGCGGCCTGCCACCCGGACGTGATCTATTGCTTGTCGCGGCGCACCGCCCCGACGCGATTCAAGTCACAGCCGACTGCCCAGACGCAATTCAGCTTCTTGTCGTGGCCGCTGTGAGCGACGCGATTCAAAGATTTACCCCTATAAATTGACCCCCGAGGGTCATTTGTCCCTGGGGGGTTCCAAGAAGTGAAGAAGCTCTGCCGAATTCCCGCCTTGACTCTGAGCCATCACTTACGTCGATCTATTCTTCTTCCACGGAGTCCGGTGCCGTCGTCTCCTTCCATTGCACGTGCGAGGCGGGAGCGTCTTCCTTCGTGTCCTCCATCAATTCCGGCGACGGCCCGTCATGCCGCACCAACATTTGGGGAAGCACCCCCCCCCCCTTCCCCTTTCTTTTCTTTTCATTTATCTCCTCTGGGCCCCACGTGGCTCTTTATATTTTCATCTCCTCTGGGCCCCACGTGGCCCCTTTTACTCATTTTTATACACACACATGCATGCATACACACACTCACCTACATTTTTAGGGGTTTAAAAACCACCATCCGGTGAGTCCTCCCCATTTTACTCATTTCATTTATTCTTTGGGATTCGATACTACACGCCTTATTTGACTAATCCCCTTATTTTCTTTGTCCTTTTGTCAGGGTAATCAAACGAGAAAAACGCCTTCTACTGCGGCCGACCGTGTTCGTAGAAGAAGAAAGAACCCACATCATCCCCGCGCAATATCCCCGCTCCAAAAAAGGTACACTCGCGATCATCCATTCCATTCCGCACCCCTCGCCGTGCGTCTCCATTCGGTGCCCACGTGCACCTGGCGATCACGATCCTCTTCTCACCTTCCATATCCCTCTTTGTACGCGTCGTCGAACATTCATCCCTCGGCGGTGTCTACAGTTATCGAACTGTGAGTAACGAAATTGAGATCCAAGACCACCATAATTCAATAAAAAAATATGTTGATTCTAGATATGAGATTATCAAGAATTATTAGTGCACAAATAACAAGATTAATTTGATTTAATAATTTTTAGAGTAAATTTTATCTGACAAAACTTTATTAAAAAAAACTAAAAGCACCATAAATTTTAATATATTCTAATTAACTTGTGTTTAAAATTTTATCTTGATTGGACATCGTTTATATATAAAATTATAATCTCTAATAAATCCAAATGAATTAATTTGATTTTATTTAAATAGTTATGATGAATCTTACATTTTTGGTAACATGTTAATATTATTAAAATATATACAAATTATTTTTGAAAGTTATTATTATTTAAAATATAAAATTAATAAAATTATACATAAATATTAATATAAGAAGAAAAAAAATATCATGAACGATTTCTATTTTCTCCTATGTTTTAAAAAAAAAGAAAGTTAGGGGGGGCGTAGAAGGTGTGAAAGGAGGGGGGTGAAGGAGGAACTGACTGGGACAGTTTTGTAACCAGGAGGTGGAGAGATCCCCAATTTTTCAAAGCTCTTGTACACGTGGCACCTCAAGATTAGTGAGTGCCTGAGTTCAGTCCTCTAGGCTACTGAGAGAATCGGAACTCAGCAAAAAATGACTTTAAATCCGATCCGTCGGGTGAAAAACCTTACCGGATCTCACCGTGATTGACTTACCACATGCCCCCCCCCCCCCCCCCCCCCCCCACCACCCCCTCCCCCCACCCCAACTGCCAAGCAGACGTGAGCTCCACACTTGAGCCAATCATGATAGCGATCAAATAATTTATTTATCTGATCGGTCTATCATTAAGCATTTCTTGAGGTATCAACTCTCTGTTCGGGTGTTGATCCAAAGGTCCCCAATTCGAAAGGAGAAGTTATCTCAATAGGTTCTTAGCTCGACCTAGAAGAGAGCGAAGCAAGTGAGACATCCGCTTGATATTATGGTAAATAGATCTCACTAAATCAATGGTTACTCAAGAGAACGTGAAGCCATAAAAATAGAGATAAGGGGATGCATACGATCGCTCATGATTATGACTCAAACTTTGTAATGGGCCACGCTACAAAAGATGACCATTCTCTTGAGGGGTTACGCCCACGAATCAGCCTTAATGGTCGATGGATTATGGGAGATCGTTTAGGAAATTGACCGCCTTTATAACCCCCACAAGATAACTCTTCGCATAAGATTAGATATTCTTAGCAAGCAAATTGATGGTGAATGATCTCGAATCGCCTCCCCTTTAGCTTTTGTTCTTGCCCATCTCTAATTTAGGCATTGAAAGGCTAGCCCTAGAACTCACCTCCTGGGATTTCTAATCCTATGTTTCTTCTTGCAAATCCAATCTTGATGAGGTCGACTACTTTTTGATTTTTCAAATCCCATAGCACTAATGATCTGTGTGAAGATTCGAGATCACCCTCTTCAAGACTATAAGATGGAGTTCTTAGCGTCAACTTTCATTTGTTGTGATTGTGTGAAAGAATAAATTTAATTGGATAAATATTCAATTGTTCTTTATAAATAACAAAATCTATAGAAAATTTTAGTGCCCAAGATGGGGCTTCTAACCAAATATAGTGGTCAAATAGAAATACTTATTGTAAGATTGATCTAACAATAAAATTGATGTAAAATTATAAGAAAATAAATTATTGAATATTAAATCCTCTCAACCAATAAAATTGTTTTCTTAAAATCCTGAAGTGGGTTGACCTTGAATCGAGTTTAAATTGTCAGATGTTTTAGGGATTGGAGAAATTGCTAACACTCTTCTCTCTTCCAATATGGGTCTGCATAGGAGAACAAGGGTCAACGGTTTTGGGATGAGAGTCTCAAGAAAAACATTCTAATGCCTTAGTCAGTAAGGGACGAGAATGTAAGGGAAAATGGCGAGAAGATTCAAGATCACTCTTCACCAGTTTTGATGTGTAGAGTTCATACTTGATTCGAAGAGATCTTCAAGGATTATATTGAAGAGTAAAATACGTGAACATACGTGCGATGATCAACCAAGAGGGGAGGGGTGAATTGGTTATCGTCTAGTTTAAAAATATTTTAAACAGAATAGATTAAACTCAATTAAGACAATCTATAAAACAATGTGCACAACAAAATATGACAATAGAAACAACGAAACCAACTATCCTAGCATGTATAGAACGGTGGTAGAAGATATGGATCAAACCATCAAACACGCAAGATTTATAGTGGTTCAGCAAACACGTCCATGTGTGCGCCTACGTCCACTGCCTCACATCCCATGAGGATTTTTCACTAACTTGTTTCCCAAGTACAAGTTACAAGACCTCACACACACACTGTTGTTTTCGGAGACAACCACAACCCCACCTCGTTTCCCGAGGATGAGATAACCCGATGTGTATGCATCACACGCACTACACACCAACCACACAGTGACGGCCCTGGATATTTATGCCCAATAAGGCTCCATATCCAGATCCGTCTCCCGTGAACAGACCGAAATCTCGCAAGGGATAGCTCGTACACGTGTTCAGTAAGAATATAAAAGACAACCACAACATTATAAGACACAAGAAAGTACATGTGCTCATATCTGTATATAATAATTTACAACTGTCCCAATACATTATTACAGGTCCAATTTAAAAGTACAACTACCTGGGGCATATCCCGAGGGAGCACAAGCTCACACAACACAACTAACCCTACTGCTAGTGGTACAAGTCTGCCACAACGCCTCCGTAAGCCACACCAACGGTAAGCCCTGAAAAAAACTGTAGGGGAGTGAGCCTCAACAAGTCACTGGCTCAGTAGGGACCACCCAAAAGTAACACACGAAACTACAAAGAGACCTCAACCCCAAAGGGTCTCACTGGCAACACCGATAGTCAAACCATGGCATGCTCACAACATTTATAATAAACAACAACTTAACATAAATATAACATGTCAACAAACTTATAAACGTCAGAAGGAAGAGAAGCACAGGACTAGCACAGCACCACTAGTTCGCCCAACCACTAAAACGCCTAAGCCACAAGCCTCACAGGCAACCGGAATAACAACTGGTCGCCTAAGCCACTAGCTTCATAGGCAACCTCAGCTTATGGGTAACAGGATTGCTAACAAAGAGCTAGTCCAGTATACCCCAGAACACAACATTACGAAAGCTACCCTCAGAAGCGTACAACTCAACAAGTGGAAGGTCCGACAACACGACCTCTACCAAGCACCGCTCCACCTCAACACTTGAAAAGACGGGTAAACGGTGTACCACCACAAACCACTACCCACACGGGGTACAGGTACCTACAACCACGAGGTACCACCACGAAAGCCACAACCACACTAGTGCCACCACAGAGCACACCACAGTAAGTCAAACTATGACTGCAACTGTGCCATCACCAAGGCACATCTCAATGGGTAAAATCACAACTAACGAGTCACCACAAACGAGCTACAACCGGTAGCAAAGCACGAGTCAGAAAGGAACGACGCCACCACACGGGAACGGACTACTGGTTCATGATGACAGTATCCAACCCGGACAACACAACACAAGAACTACCTCTCAGTCGTAGTCACAGACTTAAGGTCCAACTGCTGCTCCACAATCACAAGCCAAAGGATAGTGGAGACCAACCAACACCACACCTGCAGGTCACACACCTCGCAGGCCCATGCCTGGCACCTTTAAGGACTATGGCCCGAGCTCCCTAAAGTGAGGCACTGGAAAACAGAAATAGTTGGGGACCAGTACGTCTACTGGTGTCCGTACCCCCAACCACGAGCGTGCTACAAGTGATTGCACACCCACAAATACGTCGCTGCCCCCAATCGTCTTTCCCTCAGCCAGACGCACAACTCAAACACAGGAGTGAGGGTGTCCATGTTAGGATCAGATATTCGATTATGGCAAAGCTAGAAGGGGGGGGGGGGTTGAATAGATTTGCAGCGGAAACTTAAGCAATTTGAAAATTACTTCGGATTAAAAGATCTACTCAATTAAAACCCATTTGATCTGATGTAATGTGTGCGAACAAATTAACAAGTAGTGTGTAAACGAAATCCCTATGCATGCATCTAGCGCAATACAACGTAAACCACAAATCAAACCACAGTGCACAAGGGATTTTTTAGGTGGTTCGGAGATCACATCACGTGACTCCTACGTCCACCCCTCACACAGTGAGGACACACTACTCAAGAACTAAGTACAACACACACACACGAGCACAACGACTCAACCACACACACACACGCTAGATCAAGTCCACAAAAGATCAGACCCTAGAGCCTTGATCTGACCAACACACCACACACAACCCTTGTACAGATCACAAATCACACACACATCCACAAACACCACGTACTGATCTCCAATCAGTACACACACACATAGATATATGAAAGTAGAAACAGAGAAGAGTTCTGAGTTGAGGATCAAATCCAATATGTAAACTCTTCTGTGAGTTCGTCCAGAATACTTCAAGCTTCACGTCGTTGAAGACCACGTGATGATGGAGAAGCTTGACTTGAGAACGAACCGGCTTTAATCCTGCTCGTCGAATGGATCTTCCTTGTTCTGGGCAGAGAGTTGAAGCAGAGCAACAGAGAAAAACCTCTCTTCTTGGTCTTTGCTTAGGGTTTTGGTGTGGAGGCTGCCTTGCTGCGAAAATACCTCCAAAACAATCTTTATATAAGGGTGTTTAAGTATGGAGAGTCATGGTAAAAGGAAACACCCAAATATAGATCATATCCCGGCCATAAGATCTTCCCAAAACTCCGTCTGTCGACTGCCGACTTGCTGCTGTCAACAGGAACTGACAGTGTTCCAAAATCCAGAAGACTGGCCTTCCAGGAAACAATTCTCTGTATGTATCTGTCGACAGGTCACTATTCATCTGTCGACAGGTGCACTATTCATCTGTTGATAGATGCACTATTCATCTGTTGACAGGTGCACTATTTCAACAACTTGTCTTGTTCTTTTGCACTTAGATTTTGGGCTTTGTCTTGCATGGAATCTCACCTACATTTAAGAACATTATTAGTGAGATATAATGAACATATAAAAGAACAAGTTAAACATGTTTTTCTTGATTAGCATTTGCTTTTCTTGATTAACATTTGCTTGACTTAACATTCTCACTATGTTTCACATATTCACATCACATCAATTTGTAGTGTTCATGAAATCTCATCATCAAAAACAAACATACCATTATGTCAACTTAACATTCTCATGTAAACCCAACATTCTCCCACATGAGAACCCAATAGTCCAAGACAGACGAATCAGACCTCGACGGTACCCAGTACCGGGACAAACCCTGAGCACAACAAACACACGTACCTAGCTCACACAGAACCTGGGGTACCCGACTAGAGAGGTATTCCGAAATAGGCGCCGGACCACCACACTCGGCAACACACAAACCACAATATATATATATATATATATATATATATATATATATCATTTTATTACAAACCACGATATAAAGTGTAAGGAATAGCTTGTCCTGGTCACTCCGTGACCCACAAGCTGTTCTACACAGACACATACATAAATCACAGTAACCAACCATACCTGGCCTGTCATTGGCCACCACGTGACCACCATAGCCAATACTCAACAACCCATAACCATACACACACTTTATTATTCAAACCATCTTAATAACTTATAAAAGATATCAGAAGACCAAGGCTAGGTTCACGCTGGAACCTCACTGCCCAACCATCACGACAAACCATAAAACTACAACATTAGAGTGTGTGCCATGCACATACTCAAACCACGTAAATACCACAAGTAATACGTAAACTACACTCTAGTCCCTCCAACACCACGCTCGAGGGGCACTACAGGTGCCAAAGCACCACTTACCAAAGCCATGCACACTAAGTACGATAATCGGATAACCATATTATGAAAACCATGCAAAACCGGCGTCGCCTTCAGAACGCGACACCCTGATATGTCGTGTTAGGAAACCTTAACGCGACGGGTCGGCCTGTCGCGACCTGGTCGCGACGGCAGGGTCTGTTGCCTTCACAGGCAAAAACCCTAATCCGGAACCCTTCTTCGGATCACCCCCACAACCACACAAACCATGCTTAATTTCCATTTTTTATGCTTTAATGAAGATCCTAGCATAATATCTACTGTTTATAAAGCTGTAAACATACCAAACATGCACTACGTGCAATCCACTCAACCAAACAAGGTGGAAACTCCCTACCTTCACGAAGAACACGCAAACCACACATGGTACGGCGTCTCCCCCGCTCCATGCGGCATCCTCGCGGCGAGAGCGCACCAAAAACTCCACCAGAAACCCGAATCGCCCGGCAAACCACCATAGCAAGCTCCCCTGGCTGAACAGAGCGCAGTGCAGCTCTGTTCGGCCAAACCTTCTTAAAAATGCACAGTGGTTAAGAACACGACGTAGCCCTGCATCGTGACCTGAACGCGACGTAGGAAGTCGTTGCCTTCACATTGTTGACGTCAGCAAGCCACCCCAGCGTGCGACACGTGGCGTGCATGTAGACGACAACCCAAAAACAACGGTAACGTGAACGCGACCACCAGGGCCGTCGCGTTCAGAACGCGATGCCATCCCCTGTCGCGTTCACAACCAGTGAACCAACGGGCACTATGGGCCCAAACTGCCGGCCCACTGAGCCCGAAAAACCCACGCGAAGAACTAAAACACCAACAAATAGGCCACACACTGGCCACCAAACCTGCTAAACATGGATCCACGAGGATCCGGAAAATGCACGACGTTACACACACATTATGTTCTTGGTTTAAAGAAGAACAAATGAAAAGCATGAACATGAGAGACAACAATCTAAACAAAGTAATGTATAGAGTTCTCCTATCTCAGAAGTTTGGCCTGATGTAGTCGTCTTTGCCCGACGATGTCACAGTGAAGATCTGGCCGATGTAGAGTGCTTCAGAACAGAGTCTTGCAAGAAGCAACACCAAGTCCTCGTCTTTCTGATGAAGAACACTTTCTTGGATCGTCTGTAAGGCTTCTAGATGATGAAGACTTCTTTTTCAGGCTTCTACAGGTGAAGAACTTCTGTTGGCTCTTTCTGGGAAACACACTTCTCTCTTGAACGCTAGAGCACGAACTGCTCCTTTCGGAGGCGGCTATCCATTCTTTTCTCACTGTCATATTTATAGTGGAAGATCCCTAGAAGATCTCTGAGAGACGTGCTTGTGCTAATTAAGACAATAATCCCACTTTCGGAAAGAGTTCGCACAGATTAAGAAAATCATCACCGTAATCGATCAACCGATTTCATAAGGTCGGTCATCTGGTTCTGGACTTAGCTTTGGAGTTGACCTACTTCTTCTTCTTGTGTCGACATGCTGCACAAAATCGATAGTTCGATTTTGTGAAGTCGGTCGATCGATTTTGTGAAGTCAGTCGACCGATTATTCAACTGTCTCAGCCCCAAATAGCACTGGCTAGGTCGGTCATCCGATTCCTTCATATTCGTTGTCCGATCTTTGCTTCACCAATCGAAACCTTGGTATCAATCGATTGGCCTTCTTTCCATCAATCGATTGAACTAAACATCAATCGATTGGCCTTTTCACCATCAATCGATTGGTTCATAATTGTTCGACCGAAATCCCCAATCGATCGTTCGATTTCCTGATCTGTCGATACCTTCATAGCAACTGTCGACAACTCTTGATAATCGGTCGATCAAATTACTAAAGTCGGTCATCCGATTATGTCAGTTATGCAGTTCTTCTTCTAGTCTTATCTTTTCTTTTTGTCTAAGTTTTCGGCTTTATAATGTCCATTTCAAGTGCGACTTGTAGACACTTTTACTGCACACTTAACACACAAGTTAGACCCTCAAATTAAATATGAATAAATCAAATGTTTAGATCATTAAGATAAATACCAATTGGTGCTTTGTGATCTTTTCATCATAATTGAGAATTAGTATTTTTTTGTAATCATCAAAATCTATAGAGTACAACATATATGAGTCTTAGCTTTCCCCAACGGTTACATATAATTAGACTGAGAATAAGGCTAGATCGTGGGTACAAATCCAAGAGAAAAGATCACCCAGGATTCTGAGGCCCGTTATGCCATATACGAGCTATACTTATGGATAATTATGCATAGACTTGTATCTCTATCTTGAACCTTCCATGTTCTTCTGAGGAAACCACATCACTATCAGGGTCTACTATCCATATCTTCGAGTAGGAGCCTTAATTGTTTAGTCTCCCAGGAACTGTCATCCTTAATATTAGTTGAGCTAAAGTCGCTGATGCCAGGTCACTGGGCAAAGGGCCTTCCTGAGCTATGATGGATCTCCAAGTTACTGTTCGACCAATATGGAGCCACGACCATATGTCGAGCTTATGTTCTATCTTAGTTCATTTCAAAGGCATCCATGTGGTCTGCTTGCTTAAGATATTCCCTTAAAGGCTCTTATCAAACTTGGGGGTCCAACTTCGTGGGCGCCAATAGGTTCGATTGCATTTCTTAGACCGCACTTACCATAAGTGGGTTGCAGTTTAATAACTTAAGCTTTCAACTATTGAGTTAGGTTTAACATGCTAGGCCTTGGGAATTTGGGAGAATCGATATTTACTCTATCTAAAACTAAATTAAATTTATTATAAAAATAATCACACAAAATTAATAGAGAGAATATCCTAAAGATTTTTAATAACTTTCAAAAATAAAAAAAAATAAAATACATGTAGCGTCTGGTTTGTGAGTCCAAAATCACCCCTCGTGAGTGATCCGGGTCGACCGAGTTATCCACATCGGCCACTCCTCCCACCGTCCGGGTTAAGCTCCGCTCCTTTATCGGGTTTGATCATAGGATCCGAAATCGTCACGGAGCCCGAGCTCGGCAACCGAGCGCTCGTGACAGCATAGCATATGGTGAGCTGACATTGGAGCGGGGACCACATCGGCGTCACAGCGGGCACGCCGCCCGGCGTTATGTGGGGGGCGGGGCAGTTATGGCCCACACTGACGGCGCCCAACGGCCCAGATTGAAGCGTGGCTGGAACGCCGCGAGGACATCTACGACTATATAATCACAACCGTCGGATGGGTGGCCTGCACTCGGGGTACATAAAGGCAATGCAGACCGTACGGCCCTGATGTGGAGGCGTACGGGGTGGCCTGGCCGTGTCTGCCGCCCACCCACAAAACCCCCACCACCTCGGCCCCCCAACCCAAACGCGACCAGCCTTTGGACAGGAAGATGACGGCCAGGATGACTTTGTAGAGATATGGCCAAAAACAAAGAGAAATACATATTAATGGAAATAGAAATGCTTAGCAAAGGATCGTAAAATGATGTGATTTTTTTGATAAATACTTTTATTAATTAAAAATTTGACAGGATTTTTCCTCTCACTCTCTCTCTTTCAACCTTGTCATGTAATCCACATCATCTTTATCACTAAATATTTCTCTTAATAGAAAATACTTAAAATTTATTTGAGATAGATACAAATTTTATAAACACTCTTGTTGGAAATTTAATTGCACGAAAATTTAACTTTCATTTGCATTTGTACGCGTACCTTATTTCATATTAAAAATATCTTAAGATCCTGCCGTCATGTGTTGTAACGGAAGTAAAACATTTCGTTGTAAGAAGGGTGTACATATAAATACAAATGTGGGATGAATTTTCATGCAATTATACTTCTAATAGGGATATATGTGCAAAAAAATTCTTTTGTTAAGCTTTTTTTTTGCAAATAATGAAGGTTACTTCGAACCTTTTATGCCAAGGATGCTCAGTTGTCAACGAAATGGTTCACTTCCATCATAGACAGTTACGGCAAGGTCTCTCATGTTAATACATAATTAAGAGGGGTATATATATAAATAGATATATATGATAAATGTTTACATAATTAGACTTCTAATAGAGATATATATGTAAAACAATAGAATACTTTGTAATAAACTTGTAACGTAGGTTCACCGTACCGTCCGGATCGACCGTGCCTCATTCTCCGTGGGAAGGTATATGGTACGGTACCGTACCGTATTGTTGAGATACGGTGGAAAAGACTTGTTTGATTTATTTTTTTAGTTTTATGACTTGATGAATATTTAAAATGAACAAACTTCAAAAGAAGACTCTTCATCCAAACTCAAGATAGACTTTCCATCTCTTCTCATACATGCATCTTTTCTCTCTCCCCTTTCTCTCTCACATCCTCTAGAACTATCAAAGATATCACGCCTTCTATAGTCTGAAAAGAGGTTCATATGCTCACGAGGTCTTCATCAAAGTTGTTTTATTCTTTTTCAGTTTCGTCCTCAAAGTGGAATCTCCTCAATTGGTGGTCTATGTCCAAAGTTATAGTAGATTATTCTTCACATTCTCTCTCATATCATGATCTACATATACATGATTATCATGCCTTCCACATCTCAAATGAGGGTATATCTCTTTGAGACTTCTTCATGAAAGTTGTTCCCCACTACTTTCTCTACGAGTTCCAACTAGAATCACATCAAATGAATGTCTGTGCTTAAAGAGACAGTGGATTATTCTTGACCTTCTCTCTCATATTGCGATCCAAACTAGCAATGAATGCGGCCTCTCTACAGCCTGAACGAGGGTGATCTAATCTTTGGGCTCTTCATGAAAGTTGTTCATGATATGACCAATGTATTCCATTAGATCAACACCAAGAATCCGAAAACAGAAACAAAATTGTAACGTCTTAAAATGTATAATAAAATATTAATATGACAATAATAAATTATAAGAGATAGTAAATTATACATAAGACATGATCACTTATATAAAACATAATTATCTTTAATTTTAGAATATTTTCTATTTTTAATATAATTCTGGTACTATCTTTGATTGTGTGCACTTCAATAGGACAATATTTGGTTTCAAAAATAAAATCAAATCTGAAGTCATCATAATTACTAGAAAAATATACTGATTTTTAAAATATAAAACATCAAAAATTATTGATGTATAGATGTTGAGATTAAGTCGATTTAATAATTTTTGAGATAATTTTTACTTGACAAAAAAATAATTTAAAAAATTAAACTATAATTATTATAATTTGTATCATCTCTTAATTAGTTTATGTTTAAAATTTTATCTCAATTAGACGCCATTTTGACCCCTTAAGTGCACATAGGGTTTGTCGCGGTACGACGAACCCTCTTTGCACTTCAACGGGACAACATTTGGTTCCGAAAATAAAGTCAATATGAAGTCATCATAATTACTAAAAAATTATACTGATTCTAAAAATATAAATATCATGAGTTACTGATGCATAGATGTTGAGATTAAGTCGACCTAATGATTTTTGAGACAATTTTTAGTTGACAAAAAATTAATTTAAAAAATTAATTAAAATTATTATAATTTGTATCATCTATTAATTAACTTATGTTTGAAATTTGATCTCAATTAGACACCATTTAGATCTCTTAAATGTTGAGATTAAGTCGATCTAATGATTTTTGTGACAAATTTTAGTTGACGAAAAATTAATTTAAAAAATTAAAATAAAATTATTATAATTTGTATCATCTCTTAATTAATTTATATTTAAAATTTTATCTCAATTAGACACCATGTAAGCCCCTTAGATACATCGTATGTGAGAGAAAGTAAAAAAAATATATAGACCTGCCACGTACCGAACCGTACCAATCCGTGGTAAACTGTGACGTGCCGCTGCGGCACACCCAGATCACCCCATTGAAGTGACCCGACCGTGCCCTAGCTCGATTTGGCCAAACCGTAGGCCAACCGTGCTTGTAACTCTATTGATTGAGAGGTTTATCAAATGATTTCTTCTCCTTTTTTTCCAACCAATTGTAAATCTTACCGTTCACATCAACTTATTACAAGGGTACCTCTTGTGATAAGTATTTCTAAGAAGAAATGCGTAAGATATATATATATATATATATATATGTATATATATATAATATCATTAACCTTGGGAAATAAAATGATGTATGTGAGATTGTGAGTTGGACTCAGAAATTCGCTAACTTTGAGGTTTGCGAACATATAATATATATAGATTCTAGCTCTTTAGGGTGGCTTATCCCTTACATTTAACTCTTGAAACTTTAGGAAAAAGGGAATTGCATATGTTAAGTGTTTGCTGTTTAGACCCAAATACCCCACCCTGGATAGGCTGGATTACCCGTCTTTTCTAACTACAAACAAGTATTGTGGCACTTGTTTAACATCTGCCGGGGAGCTAGCAGGCATGATGCAGGAAGTCCGGCAAGCCAGAAAAGATTCCGGCAAAGCCAAAAAGAAAGGGCACTTCTGTTTCCTGTTTATTCTGTTTTAACGTTTCCCCTCTTCCGATGTGCCGTCCCATATAAGGTTCCCGCGGTAAACTACACCGGACTGCCCCGGCGACTGCTCCGCCGTCTCCGCATCCGATACATGATCCGCTCTTCGTTCATATCTGGGTTTTTTTCATACATACTCTTATTAGCAAAGTAATTACGTAAAAATTTATCTTGTATTCGTACTTATATATGCACTCTTTTATAGATGGAAATGTACCCATAACTGACCGTGACAGAAATGAGATTTCTCATCCACGAACGTCTAGGGCTAGATATTTTTAATATAAAATGTCTAAAATAACATTCACTATTTATAAAAAAATCCTTTATAAAAAGTATTCATTTTACATATAATTTTCTCTCTTTCCCTCCTCTCCGATTCTAACACAATAGAGGATAGCTCTCTCTCTCTACGATGATGGTGGGGGCCATGGCAGATTTCGAGGCCCTTCACCACTACACTTCTCCTCCTTAAGTCCCTCCTCCTTCTCCCCTTCTTCCTCCTCTTCCTCTCCTATAGTAATAGCACCACCACCGTCACCAATGCCTTTAACACTGACGATGTTGATCCCTACTACCTTGATGTCAACTTGCCAATCGTCCGCTCTAACGGTGAGTTATGGATTTGATCAAGGCATAGAAGCTACAAGATGTATATTGCACAGTAGCTAAACAAGACCCTCGACCCACGACTCAGTAGATTGTCAACCATGCACAATTGGGAGCGAAGAGTGTTCGCCTTTGCCGCCTTCTTCCGTCAACTCTAGGTAGAGGGCCTCCTCTATAGGCACGCGCACAAGACAAAGAGGTGGTGACACTATGCTGTGTGGAGATGGCCATGTAACATCGTAGGTTTTCTAGATCTTAGTTATCGGGTTGGAGTGTCAGTCCAACTTTAGAAGGGCCTTGCGGGGTGAGACACTTTGGTGGGCCTAATCTACTTATTGGGTCTTTTGCTACAAGCAAGTGAATGCGACTGTTTGATAGCTAATGTTCTAGATGCACCTTCCTAGGGTGTTACGTTCTGGATGTTTTTTTGCAATGGGTGAATGGTGTCAGGACAAACTAGTCGAGGTGTCAGATGCTCTGTTGGATGAACGCGATGGTTCAACATGTCACATTTAGATAGTGCGCTTGTCAACTGGCAGGTGTCTAACTCTGAGCACTAGGTTGTGGGCTACATGGCCATGAACACAACCAATTAGCATGTCATGTTCTGGTAGTGCATTGGTCAGCACTACTAGGGTCTAGCATGCTCACCAAGTGGCAGTGGGAAGGCAACATGGCATAAGATCATGTTCTTTACATGACTCTGTTAGTAGTCACATTCTCCTCTAAATGTGCCATCCACCTATGTCCCATTCTTAGGGTTGGGCCTTTACATAGGATCGCATGTTTGACCGATTCCACCCTTTCTCCCTCTCTATCTGAGCTCCCTCCCTTCTCCTCTTTCTCCCTCTAATAGGTGATGAACGAGGGTGAGGGTAGCATGGCTCTTAGCTTTGGGTTGGTGATGGCAGCAAACATATATAGTGGGGTGAGGAGGAGGTGGCCAACCTATGAGATTGTCCAAACACATTTACTTTGTCATTTTAGAGATAAGATGACTCTCCCTTCATTCTATGCATGTGGATCCTTGTAGTTCCTTGATAGAAGCATACTTAGGAGAGTGTTTTAGGGCTTTCTTTCCTTGGGGAAGGGGTGAGTGAGCCCAGTTCTCTACCTTTCTTTGTATGGTTTTCTTTTAATGGGTGCTATAATCTGGGTACATGTTGTTGGAGTGTTTCCCCTTTTCTCTCATGTTCTTGTGTGGTGTTTTTGGAGTTTTTTGGTGCTAGATTGGCCATGTCAAGAAGAGCTAGAGCTTAGCTTGTGATCTTTATAAAAAAGCGACCACCTCGCAAGTCGTGTCCAACAATATGTTGCATTTAGGAGTGTTTTGCAAAATTTTGAGATTTTTGCTGAGTCTTATTATGATGTGGGAATACATCACCTTCTGAACATGACATATGTGGTTGTTGCGTTTTGGTTTCTGAATCCAAGGCACTTGCCTATGGTGTCACATAGTCTAGGCATGTCTTTAGAGGTCTGATTGATGGAGTCAGCTTTTATCTTCCCAAAGTTGCTTATGCGGAGGTGTCTCCGTAGTTTTCAGGTGACTGCGTAGAACATGACGCACATGCTGATCACATTCTAAAGATACCTTAAGTAGATGTCAAGTTCCTGTGGGGATTGTTCCTATCGCATTGATAATCAAGGTCCCCAAGTAGTCTCATACTTCTCACATGCTTCACTCTACGAGGCTCTAGAGCTAGAGCCTAATAGGGGCAGATAGTGTAAGACACAACAAGGAAAAGCAAATTTATCGATAGAAATTTTCGACGGAAATTTTCTGTCGGTAAATCTGTCGGACTTTCCGATAGATATATTTTCATCGAAAATATTCGTCCAAATTTCCGACGGAACATATTTTGTTGGAAATTCAGTCGGTATTTCCGATGAAAAACATCCATAGGAAATTTCGTTGGAAAATTCCAATTTCCCCTCATCCCCTGTTCCCAAATCCCACTCTCTCTCTCTCTCTCTCTCTCTCTCTCTCTCTCTCTATCTCTCTCTCTCTCTCTCGTCTCCGGCGTGGAGCACCGCTGCCGCTGCGACCCCGTACCGCCGCCTCCGTCGCGACCCTGCGCCGTTGCCTCTGCCATTGCAGGGGAGTCTGGGAACCCTCTCCCCCTCCGCAATTGAGTTTAGTGTCTTCTGTCAAATGATTTTTATTAACAGGAATATTTATAAAAGAAAATTTTAACAATCTATTCACCCCCCATCTGGACTTGCAACCTGGCCAACACTAGCAATCTCCGACTGGTTGAAGTCCTACCCCTCTCTCTACCTCTCTCTCTACGTTCTCTCTCATGTGTAGGTCGTGATATAGGAGGGGGTGGCCTCGCGGTGGAGGTTCGGATTTTGGAATGGGTAGACCTTCACCTCCCACTCTTTCGCTATATTCTCTCTCTCTCACACACCCCCTTCGGTGCCCCCAACTAACACCTCCCACGCCTGCTCTCTCTCTCTCTATGTTCTCTCTCACCCACACACACATACACACACTAGAACTGGAGAGAGAGACCCTCTCTGGTCCTCGTTTGGCGCACTCTCTCTCTCTTCATTCTATCTCTTTTCTCTCTAATTATCTCTCCTTCATCTTTAATGGAGACATTTTAGTAAATTGACATTTTTTTTACAGTTCCATCAGATGATAGTGAAATATTCTTCAAATTATAACGGTTAACTAACCACATAAATATAACTGGTGAAGTACGACAATTATAAGGATATAGAGCACAATTTTGTAAATTTGGAGATATACATATAATGAATATGATGTATTATTATAGAGATATGTATGTATTTTAAGAAACACAATTTACTTGGCCACCTGGTAAAAAATATGAGGTGGGTGGCTAGACTACTTATTTGATTAGTTGGATAGTCGAATCCACATGTCAAGAACATGCGGGTCCCAACTGTTCAACCAATCAAGTGAACAATCGGACAATCCACCTCACATTTTCTACTCGATCGACGGGTAGAAAACATTTCTCATACATTTTTCCTTAAGACTTTTATCATACATCCTTAAAATATATTGTATTCGAACGTATAATTTTGAAATCTACATATTATGTCTTATATATATTACTTATGTATTTTATGTATTTCATCATGTATATTTTATTATTTGATTCTATTCATTTAACTCAATTACAATTGAATTAAGAGGAAAAAACTTAATTTATCCACTACAACTGTCAAATATTTATCTTTACAACTCTCACTCTCTCTAACTGGCACTCCCTCTGCTCTCTCTCTCTCTCTTTTTCTAACCTACGTCGGATGGGGTCATGGGAGATGACCTCTCTCTCTCTCTCTCTCTCTCTCTCTCTCTCTCATGCACACACAAATCATCGCCGGATGTGCTCTTTGTTGCCGCCCTTGCGGTGGCTGCTGCTATGGGCGAGCTCATTCATGTTGTCTTGGATGCCACCCGGAAGCAACGACTAGAGGCCATCAGGAAAACAGTTGGCCAACCCACAGCTGCAGATTCGATGTTTTCGTTGGAAGAAGATTTTGATGAGTTGGTCGTCTAACCGCAGATGGGGCGGAGCTGCTTCTTCTACGTCACATAATTTAACCAAGCATTTGAATAGCCCAAACCAGAATTCCTTAATGAGATCCTGTTTTGGGGCGGAGCTGCAGGAGAAGGATAATGGGTTAGAGCTGCCTGCTTCAGTTGGCAAGATGATCAAAAGGGCCGTCGGCGGGGAAGAAGTGTCTGAGAGTCCAGCACCAAGGGGAGACCCCCATCATCCGACACCCACTCCCTGCTCTCGCTCTGGGAGAACCCCCTCCAGTACTCTCTCTCTCTCTCTCTCTCTTCATTCTTTCTCTAATTCTCTCTCCCCCTCTCTCTTTTAATAGAGATATTTTAATAAATACGTTCTTTATTTAACAGTTTCATTATGATGATAATAGAATATTTCCGTCATTTTAACGGTCAATTATGGAGATGTAATTAATTAATTAATTTTTTAAATTTCAAAAATATCTAATATAATATATATGTATATTTTAACATATATGTTCAAATACAATATATTGTAAAGATATGTATATAAATTTCCCTATATACTATAAGATCAGAGATCTACGTTCAAATCTCTTTCAATCATATTAGCTATTAAAGAAAAAAAACATAGGCTTTGAAATTTCTTTTTTTATGTAAAAAGTTTAAAAGGTCACCGACCTGAAAAATATATTTTCTGAAATTAATGAGCTCACTCCGTCAGACGATCAACCAAAAGACTGATTTCATATATAAAGAAAATGACCATTACAGAAATCATAAGGGCATACCCCTGGAAAAGAAAAGCAGAGATTAAGTGGCTCTAATAGGCTTCGAAATTTCGAAAGATACTTAACATCACATAAAAAAGTTACGAGTTGTGCAGAAGATTTGAAGGAAAACAATAGGAAAGCTTGGCACTAATGAAGGTCCTCTCATTGGAAAGATGTCAAACGCTTCGGCATTGTTTGAATAGAGGGGGAAAAGTTTGCGAATAGACCATTACCAGAATGGAAAATTACATATTCATCATTCGTATTTTGAGTTTTTCAGCTTTTAACACATTTGATACTTTACAATTACGTTTTAATCTCCTGGACACACAAATCCTAACTTACTTTAGGAGTAGATCTTTTCGGTAATTAAAATTAAACGCAAATTTGTGAAACATCCCCAAAGAGAATTTACTTGTAAGAAAAAGTTAAGGATTTTGGATCCAAGACTAGATAGTAAGAACTAAAAAACTAAAAACTAACTGCAAAATATTAAAAGACCTAAAAACTAAAAACCTATCATTTAGTATTATGACTACCAACGGATCTCTAATTTTTATTTAGTCGACTTATTTTCATATTTTTTATAAGATACGAAACTTCAAAAAAAAACTTTCCAAAAAAATTATCCGATAACTTAGTGGAAACAGAAATAGATATCTGAATTCTTATAGATGCAAGAGCGAAAACACTTAATTTTGCATCTACTTTTTCATTTTTGTTTTCGATAACTTTTTAATATATATTATATAATATTTTTATAATAAAAAACTTCTCAACCTGAAAGCTTTGGCTCATAAATTTTTAATTCATTGTCTTTCACCTCTAATCTATATGTAAATATCATCTATCCTTGTCTCAATTATTAGTTAGTGATCACTCTCTCATTCGATTATATATGGTAGTTTTTTCTCTAACAGTCTAGATATATTGATTATCTATTACTCAACCATTATATATAATTATATAATTTTACCATACTAATTTGATCTTGTCATACTTTATTTAGTAAAGGTCATTATAATGTACATGATGAAGAACATAGGGTAGAAAAGATTATTAAATTTATATTTAAAATTATTTGTAAATTTAATAATCAATATACCTGTAAACTTATAAGTTAATTCTAATTATATAAATGTTGTTACATCTAAAGTTTTCATTTTTATTTTTAATTTTTCGACTCAAAACAGAAATAGATGCGGAAGTGGAAACACTTTTTTTCGTTTTTGACTTTGAAATTTGTTATAATAAGCGGAAACGAAAATAACTATTTTCGATTCTAACTCTGATCGGTTGGCAGTCTTATTTAGTATACAAATTGTGTTTGAAAGAAGGTCGGCAATATTACATAATCCCTTTTTTTCACATAATCTCTTTTGCAAACATTCAACTAATCTTTTTGCAGGGTTGTTTCTTTTCACAATACCGGACGCATAAAAATTCAAACGTAGGAGCAATAATGTTTCCAGCTGTTATTCCAATAATAAGCGGCATACAGAAAAAATAAAATCCAACTTTGCAAGTGTAGAGGTATTTTTTAGTCCCACATTGAAAGATAGTGAGAACAAGTGTGTGCTTATCATCAAGAGTCTCACCTCTTCTCCCAAGAGGGCCCTTTTAAAGGACAAAACCCCAAGCATGGGGACAATACCTCTTGGGAGGCACACTTAAATCACGTCTCTTCAGCAAGGTATAACTATACATATTGCATCATCAAGAATACAACTCAATTAGCAAAGTTTTTCAGAGGGAGAAGATCGCGGGTTCCGGAATGGCTTATGATTTAAGAATGGGATTTTTGCATGTAAACCGTTCCTAAAAAATATTATAAAATTTCTATTTTTGTTAGGACATGGGTAAAAATCTCGCTATTAAATCTCAGACATTGCTATATAAAATGCCATCCACATTATGTGTGATATTAATACACATCCAACTAACCATAATTTAGTGTAACCCGTGAAGAAAAATAACAAGATTGCTCATGGATGTCCCCTTCAAAACAAAAAAGAGTGGCAAAGCTATTTTATTAGAAAATATTTTTTAACAAAAAGTTAATCAAAGTGACATTTTTACAACATTTAAGATTTAATAGTAATATTTTGGTCAATTATATCTTAATATATATATATATATATCACATTCATTATATAAGAATAATCTATAAACAAAAATCTCTGTAAGAATTCATGTAAAATCCATGTTAAAAAGAAGGTTGCCTTGTGGTTGAGGTGATCAGCGTCTTTTTTTCGAGGAGAGAGGATTCCACACGGGAACACGTGTTAATCTAGCGTAAGATTTTTCTTTTGTTTTTTTTGTTCTCATAGGGGACCAAGTGTTAGATTAGTATACGTACTTTTTGATAGAGACCAAAGTTTAAATATACATACGTCCGCTATTTATTTATTGTTGAGGAAGATTTTTTAATTATTGTTATCGCGCGCCGCACCGGCCCTCATCTTTCTATTGAGTAGACCCCAAAAGAGACTCATCATAACCCTAGCTATTAGTATTTATTATATGAGAGAGCTAGTGAAGACCAAATTATGTATCACCGGACATCTATACTATATATTATATATATATATATATAGCATGTCTCTCACAGCAAGGACAGTTGAGCCAGTTGCCTTAAGTTCATGGGGTAGCAATCCGAAGGGCTTCCGTTGAGCGCCCTCTCTGCGAGGATGGCGTTTACGGCCTCCGTCGGGTGGTAGGCGTCCCAGAAGAAGTATTCGCTCCGGTTGGCGCAGGGGACGGCCAGAGGTAGACAAGTGATCTGACCTCGATTCCTCCCCAAGCCGCAGCACGCTCTGTCGATGACCCTCAAACCTGCCAGTTGCCATTCCCATGCATGCATGTATTATATTAGAAACAGCCTCATATGAAAAATAATTACATATATATATATATATATAGAGAGAGAGAGAGAGAGAGAGAGAGAGAGAGAGAGATATGTTCCTGAGGACGATCGATGTTCTATATGCATGCATATGTACTCGAATACGTACGTCATTTCTCCCCTCTCTCTCTCTATCTATATCTATATCTATTTATCTATATATATATAAATAGATAGCAGCTAATTAATTAATTAATCAGCAAAATCCAAATGCCGAGGGCCCCAAGCCTTGGTGTGATGTCGATGAGTCTCACCATAAGCGGAAGGGTTGTTCAGAATGTCGCCGAGAGCAGCGTAAGTGTTGCCGTAGACGAACAAGGCGCGGGGGTGGTTGCTATTGAGTTGCTGGACTAGCGCCCTCAACGCTCGGTTGAAGAAGCCGACGATCTCGTTAACACTGTCGACGCACCGGCCCGGCGGGCCTTGGCCCGTGGCCCGTTGGCTTGGGATGCAGCCCAGTGGGCCGACTCCCGCCACCAGAAACTTGCTCAGGCCCATGTTGTGCAGTGCCTAATGAGTAATAAGTAAGTTAAAAAAAAAGAAAAGAAAAGAAAAGAAAAAAAAAGAGATGTCATATATATCTGATCTCATCAACATCTCAATTGGCAAGATCAGCTTCTAAATCATTAGCCAGCGCACCGGCACTGCATCTGATGATAACCATATATACGTAGTTGCATTAATATCGTTATGAAGTTATCATGGGTGTTACCAGGAGCTGCCTGCTGAGGCGGTTGAGCAAAAGGTTGGCGTAGTCCTGAGGGGAGTAGTAGTAGCTGGAGGTGTACAGGGAAGGGAGGAGGTAATTGTTGACGTAGTCATTGCTGCCAATGACCACAACCACGATGGACTTGGACAGGAACTGGTCCAGCATGCTCTGCCCACCCAACACCGTTCTCATGTCATTGATGTTGCTTTGGAAGTTGAGCACCTGCTGGTTCAGGTAGAACCTCTCCCCCTGCGCCCGCCCGCGCATCATCATTAGATCAATGAACCATATGCACGCCTACCAACATGCGCGCGCGCGCGCACGGCACAGAGAGAGAGAGAGAGAGAGAGAGAGAGAGGAGAGAGAGAGAGAGAGAGAGAGAGAGAGAGAGAGAGAGAGAGAGAGAGAAGAGAGAGAGATAGAGAGAGAGAGAGAAGAGAGAGAGAGAGAGAGATTCTTGAAGTGGTTAGAGTACGTCGACTTAATTATAAAAGGAGATCAGACTACTGATAAGCGAGAGTACGAGAAATTGGCCGCTCTCTTCAAGGATGCCCGCTGCCGCCGAAGCGTAGTTCACCCCTGAAAGCAACCTTGTCCCATTGAGGTCGGCAGATGTATAGGGTGGGAGGTATGAGATGCCAAACATGTCACCTGCAAGGTTAAGTAATGGGTTAATGGGAACAAGACAATCGAAGAAATTAAGATGCTAAACTGGCATTTGGGTTGGGTTGGCCCGCCGGGGGGTGGGGGGTGGGGGAGCAGAAGATATACCCATATGCATAGTTGGTGGTAAGAAAAGTAGTAGAGTAAAAGTGTAAAACAAAGACGGAAGACTATGATGGATTAAGAGGAAAATAAGAAATGGATCGTATTATCGATCGAGGGAAAGGTGCTAGCACATGCATGCAGTTGATGATGCAGAGCCAAATTAGATGAACCTGCAAGCAGATCAGAAATTTGATGGACTTACAGAGTACATCTATGATGGTCCTTCCATTGGAGAATCTCCCCGTGGAGCCTTGGTAGAAGTCCACTCCGTAGGGGTAGTAGTCGGCCTTAGCTATGGACTGGAGGAAGTTGTTGTTCCCATCATCAACTAGTGAATCCCCGAACACAAACAAGGCCGGGACCTGGATGTTCCCAGAAACCCTACTCGCGCAGTGATGTTGGAAGAGCATAAGCACAATGACAAGAGCATAGTAGCCCATGGAGAGCTGATCGCAAGCCCTAGCTAATTAATTAACCTGTTGGATAGGTTTAAGAGATCGAAGGATTTCTGTGGTCTTCACTGAAGGGATGGGGTGAGAAGAAGCAGACAGATTCGAAGAAATTGGGGTGGCCTTCACAGCTAGTGGGATATGCTGATCAGCAGCAGACAGATTCCTCACATTATTTAAAAACTGGCGAGAATTTGATCTACGGTTCTTCCGGAGCGGTTGCAATGCAAGAAGCTCGTGTTCACGCATGTAATATGCATGCATGCAGTGCGCCCTTAAGCCTCGTATTCAGAATTCATGGAAGCGTTTCTTCCGCACTTTGAGAACAAGAAGCGTGCTTTGAGAGGAGGCATGCAATGGAGACACACTACACTACTCTCTCTCTCTCTCTCTCTCTCTCTCTCATCCATGTCTCATTCATCCATTAAAAATTAATAGCTTCTAAGACTACTAACTCTATTGAGAAAAATTTTGTACACTTTTGAAAAGGACACAAGTGCAAGATATATGGGCGAAAAACTCATGTGGCACCATCCACATGGGTTGGCAACCCATGTGGCACCAAAAAATTGATGCCACATGAGTTGTTTGCCCATGTGTCTTGTACTTGTACATTTTTCAAAAGTGCACGAAGTCTTTCTCAACTCTATTATGATTTTTTTTTAGGGTTTTACATATATATCTCTGCAAATATCATTATTTGCAAATGTATCTCTCATCTACATTAATTGTCTAAAATATTTCTAATCTACCGTAATGATTGCAACTATACACTTATAGGGGTATCCATGTAACATTCTTTTTATATGAATACCCCTGCAAAGGGTATAGCTGCAACCATAATTACAGGTCAAGAGTATTTCAAGCAATTGATGTAGATCATGGGTATATATGCAAATAGCAATGTTTGCAGATATATATATATATAATATATATATATATATATATATATATATATATATATATGTAAAAGAATCTCTTTTTTTTGCAGAGAACCTATGACAGTTAGAGTCCATTTGCTTGGTTGTAAAATATATTCACAAGAAAAAAAAGTTTTCTATAGAAGAGTATTTATATGAAAATGTGGTGGTATGATCCTGTTTGGGCCAGAGCCAAACGGACCTCCACTAGAGAGAAAGGGAAGACGGTCGCCGGTGAGGACGAAGACCTGCAAAAACCAGAAGAGGATCAGGGGGGCCCGGTGAAGACCGGGGAAACCCTCCGATGCCTAAGTCAGGGAACTTGCAAGGCAGGGGGTTTCGGAGTATGAGAATGCATTTACATGGGCCAGAGAGCGTACCGTTGCATGGTACTGTACCTGTGCTTTTATAGGCGTCGGTGCCAGGGCCAACGCGCGTAACGTTCGGTGGATCGTGCCTGCAGAGGTGCCTTGATGAACGCGCATAACGGGAGGAGTTATGACTCAGGTGCCCGTTAGGCTGCCAGACAGTTCGTGCCCCTTGATGGTGGAGAACGTGGCCTGGGACGGTTACAACCGTTCCGTAAGCCAGAGAGTCTGCTCGGAACCCTTTAAACACACCTTCCGAGCAGGTGACCTACATGGAGGTCGATCATGCTGTTCGGTGATGTTGAGGGTCATTCCGCGCAGTAAGGTTACCGTTCCTGCTCGGAACCTCTCCGCGGGTGTTCGGTCGCGGAGGAACAGACGACCTGCTCGGGGTCATGCCGTCACGCGGCTTGACAGTGTCCGATCAAGGTGGCGGTATCCTGGAGATCTTCACACCGTCTTGGGAGGAACGTGACCCGTTGGGATGGGGCCACGTCAGCTGACAGGACACGCAAGGGCCATAGCGGGCCATCATGGGCCTAGGCGGCCAGATTTGGCCACCACACTTGCCCCCCACGCTCTCGAGTGGCTCAGTGAGACGAGCATTTTGAGGGCGTCACTTCCGCATTTAATGCGATGGCCCGCTGTGGGGTGCCGCCGCTTGGAGCCTTGACAGGCGGTTAACCCATCATGATGGGTGCAAAACCGCGCCATGCCTGTGGTGCTGTCGTCGCGTTCGGACGGTCGCCAACGCTGTACCAGAAGAGGCATTTTCAAAAACAGGAAGGAGCGGCGTTTAAGGGCCCGCCTCGAATTTCGTTCCCTCCTCTTTCCTTATAAGGAGGGGAAGAGACGAGAGCGGGCACTACGCCTCCCAGAAACCCTCCGGCTTTGAGACCTTCGTGCTTCATTGCCTTCCCCTCTCTTCGTCTTCTGCCTCGTCCCCTCGCGCCGTCGCCGCTTTCTGCGATCCTTCCAGCGATGGCGAGCAAAGGGAAAGCCGCTGCCGGAGCAAGCGGGGTGACCGTCGCAGCGTCGAGCGGACCACGATGCCGCCACTTCAGCGGGCTTCACGAGCGCTTCCGGATCGGGGATGAGTACGAAATCATCGACGCCAAGGAAAGCGACACGATCCTGGTGAACAAGCCAGGCTGCCTGCTCCTCTCTGTGGACCACCTGGAGGCAGGCTTCCGGCTGCCGTTGCCGGAGGTGGCGAAGGCGCTCCTGAACACTTGGGGCGTTTCGCCGATACAGCTGACGCCCAATACCTAGAGATACATCTGTATCTTTGGTGTTATCTGCAAGCTCAAAGAGATCCGAGGCTCGGCGGACGTTTTCCGAGCTCATTTCAAGCTGTCTGCTTCACGGGCGTCAGGAGCGGACATCTACTACGCCAAGCACCGAACAGATCGGATGCATATTGGTCTGTCCAACAAGTATTCCAACAACAAGGGTTGGATGGACATGTTACTTTTCGTGCACCACCGGAGTGGTGCTGAGTGGGGATTCCCCACTATCATTCGCCCGACGAGGAAGGATAGCTTTCCGAAGCTAATCCAGGATGAGGCGAGGGCATCGGACAAACTTCTCCGAGCAGGTGTTCGGAACGGAGAAGGATATGTGACCGAGTTCATGCTCGTTAAGTACGGGCTCAGCAAACCATGGAGTAAGTATACTACCTCTTGGTTGTTTACTCTTAGGTTTGGTGACCTCATACTAACTTTTCTTCTTCTTGTCTTCTTTGTGCGCAGCGGCCGCAGAGCTGGAGGCTGGAAGGGATCAAGAGGCGAATGACGAATTTGCCGAACAGATTCCTATCCTGGCGCACATGGTGTATGAAGACGACGACGTCGCCGCTGTTGTTCGGGTTCCCTCTGCAGTGAGGGTTGGCGCCGCGGTGACAACGGCGCTTGTTGCTCCGTCACCTGACGAGGGGCACCCCAGTAAGGCACAGGCTCCTGAAAAGGGGCCTGGAAGAATCCGGCTGAAGAAGAAGGCCACCAAAGAGGTGGTTCTGGCTGGAGCTCGGGCCTCTCCAGCGGAGGGTGACAGAGCGAGCCGGCCTTCCGCTTCCGCAAGGAAGAGACCGGTTCTATTTGAAGAGAGCGCGGAGGAGGCAGAAGAGCTCCACGCTAAGAAGAGGAAGAAGACAGTCCAAGCTACCCCTCCTCGCGACGAGGAGGGGACCGACGAGGAAGAGGAAGCGCAGTTGCTGCTGCGTAGAGGAAGTAGGGCCGTGAAATCGGCCGATCAAGGAGTGCCATCGGTGGTCTCCACGACGCGCCCCGAGGTCGCCCAGAAGATGGCGACCGAGCTGGGGCTTATTTTTGTAAGTGAGGGGTCCGGAAGCCCCGCTGGAGGAGAGGCCAGGGTCTCCTCCTGCTCGAGGGTTAGGGAGCTCTCCGGTGCTTCCAATGTTGGCGGTGCCGAGCACGGTGCCGCCAGCAACGCCGCGGAGGTTTCTTCCAGAAGGAGCGAAGAAGATGCGGCGTCTCCGGCTCGGAGGGAAGAGGTCGTAGGTGCGACGGAGGTTTCCGCCCCTGCTGGGGTGGTCACGAGCGGCGTGGTGGCAACAACGCCAACCACGACTCTATCTGCGGGTCAAGAAGTGGTTCCTGCAGCAGGGGCCACTGAAAAGGCAGCCGCGACGACGAGGGTGTCTGAAGAGGTTGCCACTTCCACCGGGGGAATCCTGCCCCCCATTCCCCCCTCCGAGGTGGTTGCTATTGTAAATGCAACCTCCAAGGTAGTAGAGGATTCTGGGGCGGATGTTGCGGGTGCTGGGGACGGTGTTCGGGCTGAAGAGTCCGAAGATGACCGGAGACCCCTTAGCGAGGCGCTGCAGAAGAAGCTTCCTGCAGACCCTTCGGTGGCGGCTTTGGAGGCGACCCTTCGTCGCATGGAGAGTGCGCCCAGGGAGCTGCCCCCGAGCCCTACTGCTTCTCACCTTGACCAGCTGGCGAGGTGCCTCGACCTTCCTACCGAGTAGACCCCGGAGAGGTCAGCGGAAGGTTACCTCCCCGAGTTCCAGGGAGGAGATGGCTTGAGCGATGTTGACGTCGAAGCGCTCGCGGATGGAATGTCCAAGTCGCTAGGTATTCTGAAGGTTCTGGCTGTTCGGGGCCAGAGGCAAAAATACCTCCAAGAGGCGCAGACAGCTTTCTGCGAGGACCTCACCGCGAGGCATAAGGCTCGCGAAGCAGCGCTGGAGGAGGAGGTCAAGGACCTCAAAGCTGCCCTCCAAGCTTCGAAGCTGGAAGCTACCTTGGCGCGGGCTGAAAAAGACGCCCTAGCCAAGGTAGTAATGGATGCTGGGGCCCGCGCGGTTGCTGAGTACAGGGCCGGGCCAGAATATAAGGAGGACCTGGAGCAGTATGGAGCCCCCTACTACATGGTGGGTCTCAACGCTGGGAAGGACCTCGGAGAACGGCTTTCCTGGGTTGACCGCGCCCGGGAAGCCTTCGAGGCTGCTGTTCGGGAGTGCCGGAGTCGTACTCAGGACGCTCGTCTGGACGGTGTGCGGTTCGCACAATTCCAGTCTGGGCGGATGCCCCCTTCAGATGACGACGCTGGTCCTTCACAGTAGGCCCCTTGATCTTTATGCTCCTTGTTCTTCTTGTACTCTCCTTTTTGTAACCGCGGCCAAAAAAGGGCTTACTTATATAAAAAAAAAACTTTTTGTGAATGAAGTCTTCTGTTCGTGAGATTGTTCTTGTAGCTTCACTTTCTCTATCTTCTTCCTTTTATGCCTGTTCCTGCTCGGATTGGAATCCGCTAGGCTGCATAAGCATTGCATGTAAAGCGCAGATCGTTGGGAACCGTATAGAAGATTCTGATCAGGTGTATATGCTAAATGCTTGTGTAGCGACAGGAGTCGGGAGAAGAGAGGTAGGATGCTGGAAAGAGAAGGCTTTTATAAATGATAAGCCTTAAGGTTAGAGACATGCCAAGTCCTTGGTATGGCTTCGCCACTAGGAGTAGTTAGCCTATATGAGCCTTTCCCAAGGACATGGGTGACCTGATAAGGTCCTTCCCATTTAACGGCAAGCTTGCCAACTGCTCTTCGGGGATCCGAAGCCGAACAGCGGCGAAGAACCAAATCACCCACATGGAACCGCCTTTTGCGAACTCGCGCATTATAGTATTGTGCGAGTCGTTGCTGATAAGCAACGAGGCGAATGCTGGCGTCACTTTGCCGTTCGCTCAGCATGTCCAAGTTCTCTCGAAGAGCACGGTTATTGGCGGCTTCGTCGAAGTGGGTTGTTCGGATGGTCGGAAGAGCCACCTCCAAGGGTACGACTGCTTCGGTGCCATAGGACAAGTGGAAAGGCGTTTCTCCTGTAGCTACCCGAGCAGTTGTTCGGTGACACCAAAGGACATTTGGGAGCTCATCGATCCATGATCCACCTGCAGCCTCCACTCTCATGCGGATCCCGTGCAGCAGAGTTCAGTTGGCGTTTTCGACCAAACCGTTAGCCTGGGGATATGCCACAGAGGTGAAGTGGTTGTAAATCCCGAGCTCGGCGCACTTCTGCTTGAAGAAGGTGCTGTCGAACTGCTTCCCGTTGTCAGAAGTAATCACCCTTGGGACGCCAAACCTGCAGAGCAGGTTCTTCCATACGAACTTCCATGCGGCTTGTTCGGTGATTGTGGCAACAGGTTCGGCCTCGATCCACTTGGTGAAGTAATCGATGGCCACGAACATGAACTTCTTGCGCCCTTGGGCCTCTGGAAAGGGACCCAAGATATCGATGCCCCACCTGGCAAAAGGGCGTGGCTCGAACAGGCTGTGAAGTTGTTCTGCTGGCTGCTTGATAAGTTCTCCGAACTTTTGGCATTCTGGACATTTCCTGACAAAGGTCATGCAATCCTTCTGAAGAGAAGGCCACCAGAACCCCGCTCGGATGATGCTGCGCGCTAGCGTTCTGCCCCCAGATGGCTTCCGCACAGCCCCTCGTGAACTTCTTCTGTGGCCGCGAGGGCCTCCTCAGGGTTGAGGCAACGCAGAAGAGGTCTAGCAAGGGACCGTCGGTACAGTTTGCCTTCTACGAGGGTGAAGTGTTGAGCGCGCGTTCTGACTTTACGAGCCTCGCCCTGTTCGGGCGGAAGCTCTCCTCGGAGAAGGTATGCCAAGAGAGGGTCTACCCAACTTAGGGTTGGTGGGCCCGTTTCTACGGCTGCTACATCAACCTCCGTGCTTGGCGAAGCGAGCTCTTCAATAAATACAGAGCGAGAAGGGGTGACGTCACCTGAAGATGCCAATTTGGCCAGTGCATCAGCTCGCGCGTTCTGCTCCCGTGGAACATGTATAACTTCGAAGTATCCGAGGCCTTCTGTCTGGCTCTTGACCTGTTGGAGGTATTGAGCCATGCGAGGTTCCCTTGCTCCGAACTGTCCGCTCACCTGGCTGGCGACCAGCTGGGAGTCACTAAAGACTCTAAGCCGAATGGCCCCAAGGTGCCTAGCCATGCGAATACCGGACAGTAAAGCTTCGTATTCGGCGACGTTGTTAGAGGCTGGAAAGCGGAAACGGAAGGCGTATTGGAACTCTAACCCCTCCGGGGAGGTGAGGACCAAACCTGCTCCACTTCCGGTGACACAAGAGGATCCATCAACATAAAGCTCCCATGGGGGCTCGTCAGCCAACGGTGGATCCTGCTCGGCCGAAAGGGTACATTCCGCCACGAAGTCTGCTAACGCATGTGCTTTGATCGCCGTCCTTGGTCGGAAGCTGATGTCAAACTCACCAAGCTCTATCGCCCACTTAACCAACCTGCCGGAAGCCTCCGGCCGCTGAAGGATAGATTTCAGCGGTTGATCGGTTAGAACAGTAATGGAATGGGCCTGAAAATAGGGCCTGAGCTTCCGTGCAGCTGTGACGAGAGCAAGGGCGAGTTTTTCTGCTCTGGGGTATCTCCTTTCAGCTTCCTGGAGGACCTTGCTGATGTAGTATACAGGATGCTGCGCCGTTCCAACTTCTCTGATTAAGACTGTGCTGATGGAGTGTTCGGTGACCGAAAGGTACACGAACAGAGGTTCTCCGAGCACATGTTTTGAGAGAACAGGAGGGGCTGCCAAATATGCCTTCAGCTCGGTGAAGGCATCCTCACATTCATCAGTCCATCGTACCTGCCCCCTTGCTTCGAGGAGCTTTTAGGGCCTTGGAGCAACTTGAAGAAGTTAAAACTTCTTTCTGCTGCTCGGAACATGAACCGGTTTAGTGCCGCAAGACGCCCCGTCAGGCGCTGGACGTCTTGCACTGTCTTTGGACTGCTCATCTCAAGCACGGCTTGGATTTTTTCCGGGTTCGCCTCTATTCCTTTGTTTGATACGAGGAACCCGAGGAACTTACCCGACCGAACACCAAACGCGCACTTGGCAGGATTGAGCTTCATATTATACCTTCGCAGAGTTGCGAAAGTTTCTTGGAGGTCGGAAATGTGATCAGTACTCGGAAGTGTCTTGACCAACATGTCATCAACGTAAACCTCCATGTTGCGCCCGATCTGCTGCTCGAACATCTTGTTGACCAGCCGTTGGTAGGTCGCGCCTGCATTCTTCAGACCAAAAGGCATTCTGGTGTAACAGTACAAGCCTAGGTCTGTAACGAACGTCGTGGCGTCTTGATCCGGGGGATGCATGCTGATCTGGTGGTAACCAGAGTAGGCATCCAAAAAGCTGAGAAGCTCGTGCCCGGAAGTAGCGTCCACCAGCTGATCAATGCGCGGCAGAGGGAAGTTATCCTTGGGCGTTGCCTTATTGAGATCTTTGTAATCCACGCACACGCGCCATTTGCCATTGGCCTTGCGCACGAGGACCACGTTGGAGATCCATCTTGGATATTGGGCTTCTCGGAGGAGCCCAATAGTTCGGCTTTTGACCACGTGATCCTGAATCACGGTCTGCCGTTCTCGGTTCACAGGTCGCCTTCTTTGCTGAACTGGTGGGATCCGGGGATCCAACCGGAGGCGATGCACCATGACCTCTGGGGGGATGCCTGGGAGCTCATCATCAGACCAAGCGAACACGTCCAAATTGGCCAACAGGAAGGCTGTATAGCGCTGCCGCTCAACCTCTGTCAACAGGGCGCCAATGTACAAGACGTGTTCGGGGTCGTCGTCCACCTGGATGGGGATTAAGTCTTCCGCAGGCGTCCCTCGGCTGGTGGAGGGCTGATCGGAGGTTGAAGGAGCTGTATTGGCGAGTGGTTGCTTGTCCCTTAAGGAGAGGACATAGCAACGACGAGACTCGCACTGACACCCAAGCACTTCGCCCACTCCGCTTGGGGTAGGAAACTTCATCTTTTGATGGAGTGACGAAGGTATTGCTTTAATGCGTCCGATCAGGCTTCTGCCTAGGATAGCATTGTATCCAGGCATGTTATTGATGACCAGGAAGTCAACAATTTTGGTGACAGCCTTAGGAGCCGTTCCCAAGGTGATCGGAAGGCGAACCCTTCCCATGGGCTGGACCGAAACTCCCGAGAAGCCGAACAGTGGCGAGTTTATAGGGGTGAGTTGATCGGTTCGCAGGCCCATGAGGACGAAACAGTCGTAAGCCAAGACATCGGGGGCGCTTCCATTATCTACCAGAATCCGGCGCACATTACAGTGGTTGATGGTGGCCGAAATGACCAACGCATCAGTGTGTGGGGTCGCAACCCCTACAAGATCTTCATCCGAGAAGGTTATAGCCTCCTCGGGCTGTGCGCGTGCAGGACTGGCAGGATATGGAGCTGGCCTGGGTGCCGGAGGCCTATCTACGACATGCACTCGCCTTGCGTAGTCGCGTCGGCTTCGAGTGCTTTCGCCGCCCGCGCCGAAGCCTCCCGCGATCACGTTGATCTCCTGCCCATTGGGCTCGTTATTGATCGGCTGCTCGGGAGTGCGGTCTCGGCGTCTAGGGCGCTCCTCGTTCCGGCGCACGAACCGTCCAAGATAGCCGCGCTTTATGAGGTCTTCGATTTCGTCCTTAAGCTGGCGGCACTCGGAGGTGTCGTGGCCATGGTCGCGATGAAAGCGACAGTATTTGTTTTGATCTCGCTTCCGGGGGTCGGAGCGCATTCTTTGTGGCCACCGAACAAATGCTTCGTTCCTGATCTCTGCCAGGATCTGTTCGGGTGCCACGGTGAGGGGGGTGTAGTTGGTGAAGGGGCGCGGACGGCGTGGGGAATCGCCATTACGCCGTCCCTTCTTCCTATCTCGGTCGGAACCGTTATCGGAAGGCCGCTTCTTGTCCGACTGCTCCCCCTGTTCGGCCCTGCTCGCTGCCAGGCTCTCCTCGCAAGCCGCGTGGCGCTGTGCGATGGAGAGTAGTTCGGCGAGAGTGGCTGGCTGCTGGACGCCAAGGGTCCTCTGCAAGAAGCCGTCGCGAGTGCCCTGGATGAGGGCACTGGTTGCCAGAGGAACGTACAGGCGCGAGATGCGAAGCGGCTCTGTTCGGAACCTCTTGACGAAGTCCCAGAGCGCCTCGCCTTTCTTCTGGCGCACGGCCAGGAGGGAAGCCGCCGTTCACGGCTGAGACCTTCCACCAAGGATGTTGTCCCTGAAGGACTTCTTCAGTTGGCGGAAGGAGGTGATGGAGCCCGCAGGGAGGGTTTCAAACCAGGCCCTGGCGGTTTCCTTGAGAGTTGCAGGGAAGGCCCTGCACTTGGCCGCATCTGATGCTCCGTGGAACACCATGTGCGATTCGAAGCCGTGGATGTGGTCGGCTGGGTCGGTGGTGCCATCGTAGGGCGTGATGGTGGGCAGAGGGAGCTTGGAGGAGACCTGGGCCTCCAGGATCTCCCTGCTAAAAGGAGAGCGGAAGTCCAAGTCGTCCTCCGCTGGAGCCTTGCCCTCCGCACGCTGAACCATCACGTCCATGCAGCGTTCGAGGTCGACCACACGCCTTAAGCGCCTGGCGAGCTCCTGCTCGGAGTTGGCGGGGCCCCCTCGTCCGGAGTTGTGGGAGTTTCCGCCCACAACTGATCGCGGAGGATGGGGGGAGGCGACAGAGCGACGGGGCGAACGCCCACGACGCCCCGGTGCCCGCTCTTCCGACGGAGCCCGGTGGGACCGGCGCGGCGAATCTGCCTGCTGTTCTTGAGGCGCCAGGGGAATGCGAGAGCGGCGATGCGACGATACCCCCTGTCGCTCATGCGGCAGGGAAACTGCCGGGGCCGCTGCTCCCGCCAACTGGGCCTGCAGAGCTAGGCAGACGCCCGTTAACTGCTGCATCTGCCCCCGAAGCTCTGCTACTTCAAGGGCAGTTGTAGGTGCGGCAGCCGGTGGTGCTGGGACGTCGTGATCAACGCCGGCGGGGGCGATGGCGACGTCACCAGGGGGAGATTGGCGGCTAGATCCCCCTCGCGACTGGCGGCTAGATCCCCCTCGCGACTGGCGGGACCTCGTCGCCCTGCTTCCTACGTTCTGGTATGAGGATCGTCCTCGAGCCATGGCAGCGTCGTTCCCACAGACGGCGCCAAATGTGGTGGTATGATCCTGTTTGGGCCGGAGCCAAACAGGCCTCCACTAGAGAGAAAGGGAAGACGGTCGCCGGTGAGGACGAAGACCTGCAAAAACCAGAAGAGGATCAGGGGGGCCCGGTGGAGACCGGGGAAACCCTCCGATGCCTAAGTCAGGGAACTTGCAAGGCAGGGGGTTTCGGAGTATGAGAATGCATTTACATGGGCCAGAGAGCGTACCGTTGCATGGTACTGTACCTGTGCTTTTATAGGCGTCGGTGCCAGGGCCAACGCGCGTAACGTTCAGTGGATCGTGCCTGAAGAGGTGCCTTGATGAACGCGCATAACGGGAGGAGTTATGACTCAGGTGCCCGTTAGGCTGCCAGGCAGTTCGTGCCCCTTGATGGTGGAGAACGTGGCCTGGGACGGTTACAACCGTTCCGTAAGCCAGAGAGTCTGCTCGGAACCCTTTAAACACACCTTCCGAGCAGGTGACCTACATGGAGGTCAATCATGTTGTTCGGTGATGTTGAGGGTCGTTCCGCGCAGTAAGGTTACCGTTCCTGCTCGGAACCTCTCCGCGGGTGTTCGGTCGCGGAGGAACAGACGACCTGCTCGGGGTCATGCGCCACGCGCAGCCACGCGGCTTGACAGTGTCCGATCAAGGTGGCGGTATCCTGGAGATCTTCACACCGTCTTGGGAGGAACGTGACCCGTTGGGATGGGGCCACGTTAGCTGACAGGACACGCAAGGGCCATAGCGGGCCATCATGGGCCTAGGCGGCCAGATTTGGCCACCACAGAAAATAAAAAGTATAATTATTTATTGGTACCCACATAAATGATTTCCTTGAAAAGACTTTCCGGTGTTTATTTTTCAGTAAAATAATTTTCAAAAATTATCTCGAGCATAACGATTGTAGGTTTAGGTGGCGTTTGATAAATCTTATTGATGTCTATTATCTCGATACAGATGTAGGTCGTTGATGTTAGTCACCGAGTGTTGGTCGTCAGTACCGTCGTCGAACGTCGGGCGCCATTGACCACAGGTGCTACTATCGATTGCGAGTTGTCGACACTGCCATTAGGCATTAGGTGCCGTGTAGCAACTCTAAAATTTTAAATTTTTATAAATAAATTTAAAATAGAATAAAAGAAGAATAAATTAGAAGAAAAGGAGAATGATTAAACCCATTAAGTCAAAATAGGAGTTGGGTTAACACTAATGGTCCATGAATAGATTAATGGGCTAAAAGCTAAGAGCCCATTGTTGGATGGGAGATAATTAAGTGTAAATTCGTATCCTAATTATTAATAAATATGAAAGGGTTAAGATAATCACTATTTAACTCATAATTATCCTAAAAAGGAGTCCTAGACCTATCCTAACCCCTTGGCCATGAAACCAGAGTCCTCCCCAAACCAATTAGGTGGATAAATCCTAGAAAAAAGGGAGATAATTATTGAAAATTCAGAGTTGGAGGAGAGGTAGGAGTTTTAAGTGAATAAGGAGAGTTAAAACAGACAAACCCCTCTATTTCATCTCTAGCCGACTCTAGGCAACCTCTGGAGCTTGGAAAATGAGGAGAAGAAGCTTTTGGAAGTGGAGAGCAAAGAGGAGAAGGCTAAAAACAAGGGGATTTTGTCTTCTTCAACATTTCTTGCCCTAAGATTCAAAGTGTGAAAATGTAGGCAATTTCTCAAGCACAAACTAATTAACTTCAACCCTAGGTAGACCATGCTACCATCTTCAAAAGTCCCATGTTTTCCCCAATTTTTATCACGCCGATTAGGAGTATTTCATGCTCTAAATCCTGTTGAGAACATGCACCCGACATGTCATGTTCACCTTAATTACATATCTATACTTGATCTCGTGCCTTGAAATTTTTATTGTACATATTTCATGATGTCAGGGATCAAATGACACAATTTCCCCCAATTTCTATCATGTACCCTATTCGAATTAAATTCTTTTTCATCACTGTGTATGGTTTTGATTCAACGAGAAGTAACCTAATTATATCATGCCCATATGTTGATGTTGGGTTATGATTTGTATAATGATTGACTTGATGTTTGAATGCTTAAATGTTTTTGATAATGACATAATTGATGTTGAATGACATGAGGAGACATGATCAAATGAGATAACTCTATGACCATATTGGCCTTCATGATATCTTACTTGAAGTGTCTTTTATGTAGGTGAGAATGAAAGTACAAGACAAGAAGCAAAACTCAAGCACAAAAAGAACTGAAAAAACACAAGAAGCACTTAGTTGTCGACATGCCTAAAGCCATTTGTCGACAATGAGCAGACAAGCTGCTGGAAAACAAGAAAGATCAGTAGCTGTCGCCAGAGGTCGCCTGTCGACAGCCAGAGGTCGCCTGTCGACAGCCCAGCCTCCCAGCCAGAAACATGGTTCTGGAAGCCAGGATTGATACAGTAGTTGTCGACAGGCATAAGGCATCTGTCGACAACCGCATGTTAAGTCACAACATGTGACAGTCATGTGATCTATGTTAGGGTGTTCTCTTCTCTCACGATTCTCAAGACTTGGACACTACTATATATAGATCATATGGACATATTTTTGAAGAAAGAAGCCTCTACACCAAACCCTAAGCAAAGAACAAGAAGAAGAAGGCTTTCTTTGCTGCTCTACTTCAAGTCTCCAGGCTGTTCAAAGAGAGATCCGTCTCGTACAAGGAGTTGAAGCAGATTCGTCCTCAAACCTCAAGCTTCGTCATCATCCGATATTCATCAATGTGAAGCTAGAAGTTCTTCTGGACGAACAACCTAAAGAGTTCATCTATTGGATTTGTTCTTCAACTCTGAACTTTTCTTTCACTTTATTTTCCATTACTTGTGTGTGTGTTGTTGGTTTGAGCAGTCCTTATGCTCAACCCAAGTGTGTGTGATTGATCAGGGATCATCATGATCCAACGGCCTTAGTGATCTCTCTTACCTCGATATCACGCCGGACCTCTAGCCTGTGTTCATAGCATGACTGTTGGGCGGTTGTGACTTCTACCGGACTGCCGGCACACGACCGTGTTTGTTGTGCAACTGTGACTATCGCCTATTTATCGTCGATTTACGATTACTACCCTAGTTCTCATCTACACTCTTATTACTCTCATCTGTTCACGTTCTCTCTATACTCTCATCTATTCGTCAAATTACTCTCATCTATTCTTGGTACTCTATTTGGCCATCATTTGATTGCTTAAGCTAAAAACATGATCAATGCCAGACAATATTATAAGGGCCCTAAGACGCGATGGGTCAGCCCAACGCGACAACGACCATGTCGCGACACCCAAGAGCGTCGCGACCATGTCGCGGCGGCCACCCTCGGCGCGACCCCAAATGGCGGTCAAACCTCGAAGACTAGGAAACCAGAACGCGACAGCCTGACAGATCGCGTCAACACTGTACGCACCTGACACCCGACAAAGCCATTCTGACAGAAAGGACAGTGGTCACATCGGTCAGAAAAGTAGTCGCGACGCCTTCAAACTCCACGACAAGAACGCGACGCCCACCCCCGTCGCAACCATGTCGCGACAGCCATGTGTGCCGCGTCACAAAGCCTATCGCGGCGGGCTCTCCTGGCTCGACCATGTCACGACCAGGGCGCCTGTCGCGACCCTGAGGACGGGGACAAGGGCCCAAGAGGCCGGGTCTTACACTTTATGACCTTCCAATGTTCTAAATCTGGATCTACGTAATATCTACTCCTAACACTTAAAGCATGTATTGTATCAGGGTGTGTATATAGTATCGTATACATGATAGATCTTATTGTCGAAGCATATATAGGTGACTCTATCCATGTCTGCCTTTCTTTTAGAGTTTCTGGAGACATACTCTTAGAAAGAGAAATTCCATGTCTCATCAGTATGAGACCTCTTTTAGAATTTTTCATGCTAAATCTTTTGACTATGGTGTCTATGTACAAAGACTGGGATAAGCCAAGCATCCTCTTAGATCTATCTTTATAGAATAGAATCCCCAATATATAGGATGCTTCCCCTAAGTCCTTCATGGAGAAGTTGTTTGACAGCCAAGCCTTTACCGTAGATAGCATTACATCATCATTCCCAATGATAAGGATGTCATCCACATATAGTACCAAGGTGACTACCCTCCCATTTACCTTCTTGTATACACAGGACTCATGTTCATTCTTAATGAAGTCATAAGATCTGACTGCTTCATCAAATCTTATGTTTGAACTTCAGGAAACTTACTTTATTCCATAAATGAACCTAAGCAACCTGCATACTTTATCTGGTCTATTCTTGGGCATGAAGCCCTCAGGCTATATCATATATCTCTTCCTCAAGGTTCCCATTGAGAAATGTTATCTTCACGTCCATTTGTCAGATCCCATAGTCATAGTGTGTAGCAATGGCTAATAGAATTCTGATGGATTTAATCATGGCAATAGGCAAAAAAGTCTCATCATAGTCAACATCTTGTCTTTGATGGTGTCCTTTTGTCACCAGTCGTGCCTTATAGGTCTCAACCTTTCTATCTGCTCCTTTTTATTGTAGGTCCACTTGCATCCAATGGGTGCAATGCCCCCAGGTGGATCAATTAGGTTCCAAACCTTTTGAAGTATATGTAATCTGTAACATCGCGCGTTTTTTCAGATCTTCGTGGATCCGTGTTTAGCAGGTTTGGTGGCCGAAGTGTGGCCAATGAGTTTGAGTTTCAAATGTTATGCGCGTTGTGAGGCTTGGTGGGCCGTCAGATTGGGCCCAAAGCGCTCACAGGTTTTCTGCCTGTGAACGCGACAGGGGTGTGCGTCGCGTTCTTAACGCGACAGCCCTGGTGGTCACGTTCTTGTTACCACCGTTGAGCGGCGACGTCTGCATGCGCGCCACGTGTCGTGCGTTGGGCGGCCTGCTGACGTCAGGTGTGAGAAGGCGACGGCCTTCTACGTCACGTTTAGGCCGCGACGTAGATCAACGTCGCGTTCTCAACCGCAGTGCATTTTTAAAGAACCGTGGCCGAACAGAGCTCTCACAAGCTCTGCTCGACCAGGGGGAGCTGCTGCAGGGTTCCTCCGGGCAGTTCGAGGTTCTGGAGGTGCGTGGGGCGTGTTCTTACCGCGAGGACGCCGTGTGGAGCGGGGGAAACGCCGAGGGATCTCCGGTTTTCGTGTTCTTCATGAAGGTAGGGTGTTCTACCTTCGATTTGTGTTGTGGATTGCATGTTAGCTTGTTTACCGCTTTGTAAACAGTAGATACCATGCTAGGGTATCCATTAAAGTATGGAAAACATGAATTAATCGCGGTTTGAATGGTCTGGAGTGGTGATCCGTGAAGTTCCTCCCGGATTAGGGTTTGCGCCTATGAAGGCGACGGCCCTGGGCGTTGTGTTGTTAACGCGACAGCTCGATCCGTCACGTTCATGGTTTGAACGCGGCATGTCGGGGGGTCGCATTCTGAAGGCGACCTAGCCCCTTGTCGCGACCTCAGCTGAGAGGTCCAGTTATGCATGCTTTCTGTATTTTGATTATCCGGTTAATGGTATTTGTTGTGCATGGCAATGACAGGTGGAGCCAGTGCACTTGTCACGCTCACGAAGCGTGTTGCTCACAAGGTGGGCTGATTTTACATGGCCAATGTTTTATTTATATAATTAGCGTGGTGTTTACGTGGTTTGAATGCCGTGCATATGGTTTGTGTGTACATGGCACATCGTACGTCGTCGTGTTTATTGTATCTTAATCATTGTGGTTAGTCTGTGGTATAGTGGCAGTGAGGTTCACGTTTGAACCTAGCTTTGATCCTTTAAGATCTTTTATAGATTATCCAAGATGAATAATTAGTAAAGTATAAGTATGATTATTACGTGATTATCGTGTACTGTGATTAGTGTGTAGTGGAGGTCACAAGGTGACCGATGACAGGCCGTGGTGTTATTATTAATATGGTTTATGTGTGTGATTGTGTAGGTTAGCTTGTAAGTCACAAGGTGACTGGAACAAGCTATTCCTAACATATGTACCGTGATTGGTAATAGAAAGTGTTTGTGTATATACCGTGATTTGAGCTTGCCGAGTGTGGTGGTCCGGCGCTTGATCCGGAATGCCTCTCTAGTCGGGTACCCCAGGTTCTTTGTGAGCCAGGCACGTGTGTCTGTTGTGCTCGGGGTTTTTCCCGGTACTTGTGTTGTACCGTTGAGGTCTGTGTCATCTGTCCTGGACACCCTCACTCCTGTGTTTGAGTTGTACGTTCGGCGAAGGGAAAGATGGCAGTGGGACATCGGCTTCCCAGAGCTTGTTTTTAGTCGCTTGTAGTGCGCTCGTAGTTGGGGGTACGGACACCAGCAGACGTCACTGGTTCTCAGCTAGTCCTGTTTTCCAGTGCCTCACTTTAGGGTGCTCCGGCCAGAGACCCTAGAGGTGCCAGGCATGGACCTGCGGCTGTGTGTCTGCAGGTGTGGTATTGGTTGGTCTCCACAGTTGTTTGACTTGTTCTCGTGGAGCGACAGTTGGACCTTTCGTCTGTGACTGCGAGACTGAGAGGTTGTTCTTGTGTTGTGTTGTCCGGGTTGGATACTGGCCTGATCAGCCAGTAGTTCGTTCCCGTGTGGTGGCGTCGTTCTTTCCGACTCGTGCTTTTCCGGCTCTGGTTGTGGCTTGTGTGACTTGCCGGTTGAGGTTTCACCTGTAATGTTGTGCCTAAGTGATGGCACAGTAAAGTTGTGGTTCTGTGTGGTGTTTTCCACCTACTTGTACCCTTCGTACGGGTGTTTGTGTTGTAGTACCTCAGGGTAGTAGGTACATATACCCTTTGTGGGTTACTTTGCGGTTTTATAGTGTACACAACTTTTCTAGGTATTGAGGTAATACTCTTGTTTCTGTGGAGGTCTTATGGATTGACCTGCCACCTGTTGTATTTTATCCATTTTAAGTAAGTCTCTGTTTATGGTTTATTGTGAGATGGATTGGCTTGTGGTTGCCAATCCTGTTACCCTTTGTGGGTAATTTTCTGATGAGGCTTGTGGCCTAGGCGTATGTGGTTTGGTAGAGCTGTGCTCCGTGGAGGTCGTGTGATGGGACCTTCCACTTGTGGTGTTTCACCTTTCTTTAGGTAAGCTATCAATTATGGTTTTAATATGTGATGGATTGGCCCGCTGTAGCCGATCATGTTATCTTGTGTGTGTAGCTTCTGATATATCGTGGTTTGGGATTTAATGGACCAGCACTTGGTTGGCTATCTTATTACCCACGAGATTGAGGTTCGCCTGGGAAGTTTGCAGCCTAAGCAGTGACTTGCCTGTGTGGCTTAAAGCGTAGGCGACCATTTGTTGCTATGGTTTGCCTGTGAGGCTTAAGGCTTAGGCGTTTTAGTTATTGTGTGGACTAGTGATGCGAAACTAGTCCTGTTGTTTCTTCTTACCTTCCGAGGTTATGTTTGATTAAGGTGTTTATATTTAATTATAGTTTAAATTCAATTGTTGTGAGCATGAAATGGTTTGGCTATTGGTGTTGCCAATGAGACCCTCTGGGGTTGAGGTGTCCGTAGTTTTGGGTAGCCCCTACTGAGCCTGTGACTTGTTGAGGCTCACTTCCCTATAGTTCTTTTCCGGGCTTGCCGTTTGTGTGGCGTGTGGAGAAGTTTGTGGCAGACTTGTACCACCAGCAGTTATGTTGTAGTAGTGTTGCGTGAGCTTGTGCTCCCTTGAGGTATGCCCCAGGTAGTTGTACTTTTTAATTGGACCTGTAATAATGTAATGAGACAGTTGTAAATTATTATATGCAGATATGAGCACATGTACTTACTTGTGTCTTTTATTATGTGGTTGTCTTTTATATTTTTACTGTACACGTGTGTGAGATATCCCTTGCGAGACTTCGGTCCGTTCACGGGAGGCAGATCTGGATATGGAGCCTTATTGGGCATAAATACTCTGGTCCGTCACAGTTCGTATCAGAGCATGGTTCAGTTAGAATATGAAAAGACATTGAAGTTACAATGTCCCAATACATAGATTAATGTCCACTGGTGGTAGTAAGTCTGCGGTTTTGTGTGACATAAAGTAGTTTTTACGTGAGCTTTTGGCACATAAACCGTGTGTTTCTATTTGTTAAATTGGCAGTTGTGAGCAGTTGTTGAGCCACAGCGTGGATAGTGGCATAAGATGTGTGGTTGCACCAGTGTGCTAGGGTGTAGTTAAAGTATAGTATTTAAAGGTTTTTAGTTGCAGGAATTAAAGGAGAAAGGTCAAGTAGTGCCCTGAGAGGGATATGTCTGATATATGTTAGTAAAGTACAGAGTTAACAGAGATAGGTATAGGGTGTTACTGTGATAGATCAGTAGAATGTTACTAGTAAGGAATAGTGTGTGTGTGATAAGTCGCAGATGAGGGCTTTGGCAGAAGTATTGTTTGAGATTTGTGTTAGTAGGAATTAAGAAGTAGCTTGAGTAATAATGTGATTAATGTTCTGGCAAGTTGAGAATGATTAAGTGAGACAAGTTGACTTCAAATGAAGTGTGGGTAAATAGAAGAACAAGAATTATGATCATCCGATGAGGATAAGGGTGTTTTGATAATTAGAGGTCTGAGTAGAGGTGGTCAGTTAAGCAAAGAGAGGGTAAAAGAAGATCAGTGCATAGTGGACTTTTCTGACAACTCCGTAAGAACGATATTAATTTGACAAGTAGCAGTTTATGAGAATTGCATAGATCGGTTCGTTAAGGAATACAGTGTTACAGATAAGGTTACTGTTGATTAGCAATTGAGTATAGCTTGAGCAGAGAAAAGGTAAAGCTTGTGTCTGAAAAAGATTGAAGCTTAGATTAAGAATGTTCAGAGTAAGATAGAGTTATGCGGGTCAGAATGAAAAGAAATTGATTAGCTAAGAAGCCGTTGAGCAATATCAGGCTAAGTGGTATAGAGAAATCAGGTAGAGCTAGTTATGATATTTAAAGAGATTAACTTCAAATTATAGCGTTGGCAGTCGTCAATGAAGAGTGCTTGTATGAACTGCTGTGTGCATGGTACAGGACGAATAGCTAAGTAACAGAATAATTGAGAAGAATACTTGGCAGAAAAAGTATTATGCATAATGCAGTTGGCAGATTATTAATTTGGAAAAGAAAGGGTATGATAGATTATGAAACATATGTAACTGAAAGACTGAGGAAGTAATCAGTAAGAGTTTGCATGGCAGCACACAGAGAGTGGGTTAGTTTAAGCAGAAGTGTTTTCTCGAGGCAGTATTTTAAAATTTGATATAAGAATAAAAGGCAGGACAGTTAAGGAGTAGTGTGCAGATCTGAGCATGGCTGAATGGAAATTGAAACCGTCAAGTATAGAAAGAAAAGAGTGCAATCAGATAAACAGTGAACGACTTAAAGTCAGATGGCACCCGATTAAAATAAAGTTAATGTGTGTAAAGTCAGTTGAGCGGCATAATTTTTCTTGAAATAAGAATGCAGCGCCACAAAGATGAAAGCAGATGTTTTGAGAAATGATGGAAATAATGTGGTTAGTCAGCTAGAAGATGTAAATTGAAGTCAAAAAAGAATATGAAAAATAAAGTATGTCAGTAATGTAATGGTATGGCAGAATTTGAATTTTTAAAAGGTGTGGCACAATTAGAATTGAAGTATTAGAGAAAGCAGTTTGGAAATTATGATATTGTTTTCCAGTATTGATTGAGCAAGTAAAGCAATCTGTATTAAATTTAACTGGAATCAGAATAATGGTGAAAGTGTGTAGCAATTGTGAATAATAATGTAAGCATAATTTATGGAATATTTTGTCAGATATTTTGTATAATCAGAGTGGCGCAGTGGAAACGTGGTGGGACCGCAACCCACAGGTCAGACAGTTGAGAATATGAGAGCAAATAAAGCAGAGTAACGGCTAACAGTGATAAGCAGATAGTGAAATGGCACCGAGTAATCCAGAAGTTTAAGTAAGGTTCAATATAGCAGAGTACTCAAAATTAACAGAACAAAGTAAAAGGATTTGAGCAAGAAAAGTGGCTCGGAAAGAAATATTGCAAACACAGCCAGGAAAATGTGGAAGCAGATTGAGTCCAAAGAGATAAAGCACTACCGGCAAGGTAGAATTTCCTATGGCTGAAAGATAATGACTAATAGATGGAATCCGTGGAATAAAGCAGTTATGAAATGAAAGAAAGAGAAAAGAAAAGCATAGCAGGTGCAGAATTGAATAGAATGAGACTGACAGCGTGAAATAAATTGAAAGGCCAATGCAGAGAAAAAGTATCCTTCTTGTTTTGTATATGGTTTTGTTTCTTTTGAGGTGATAGCCCGGTTTATTGTGGTTTGTGTTGATTGTCGAGGACGACAATTCTTTTTAGGTGATAGTAATGTAACGTCGCGCGTTTTTTCGGATCTTCGTGGATCAGTGTTTAGCAGGTTTGGTGGCCGAAGTGTGGCCCATGAGTTTGAGTTTCAAGTGTTACGCGCGTTGTGAGGCTTGGTGGGCCATCAGATTGGGTCCAAAGCGCTCACAGGTTTTCTGCCTGTGAACGCAACAGGGGTGTGCGTCGCGTTCTTAACGCGACGGCCCTGGTGGTCACGTTCTTGTTACCTCCGTTGAGCGGCGACGTCTGCATGCACGCCACGTGTCGTGCGTTTGGCGGCCTGTTGACGTCAGGTGTGAGAAGGCGACGGCCTTCTACGTCACGTTTAGGTCGCGACGTAGATCAACATCGCGTTCTCAACCGCAGTGCGTTTTTAAAGAACCCTGGCCGAACAGAGCTCTCACAAGCTCTGCTCGACCAGGGGGAGCTGCTGCGGGGTTCCTCCAGGCGGTTCGAGGTTCTGGAGGTGTGTTCTCTCCGCGAGGATGCCGTGTGGAGCGGGGGAAATGCCGAGGGATCTCCAGTTTCCGCGTTCTTCGTGAAGGTAGGGTGTTCTACCTCGATTTATGTTGTGGATTGCATGTTAGCTTGTTTACCGCTTTGTAAACAGTAGATACCATGCGAGGGTATCCATTAAAGCATGGAAAACGTGAATTAATCGTGGTTTGAATGGTCTGGAGTGGTGATCCGTGGAGTTCCTCCCGGATTAGGGTTTGCGCCTATGAAGGCGACGGCCCTAGGCGTCGCGTTGTTAACGCGATAGCTCGATCCGTCGCGTTCATGGTTTGAACACGGCATGTCGGGGCGTCGTGTTCTGAAGGCGACCTAGCCCCTTGTCGTGACCTCAGCTGAGAGGTCCAGTTATGCATGCTTTCTATATTTTGATTATCCGGTTAGTGGTATTTGTTGTGCATGGCAATGACAGGTGGAGCCAGTGCACTTGTCACGCTCACGAAGCGTGTTGCTCACAAGGTGGGCTGGTTTTACATGGCCAATGTGTTATTTATATAATTAGGGTGGTCTTTACGTGGTTTGGATGCCGTGCATATGGTTTGTGTGTACATGGCACATCATACGTCGTCGTGTTTATTGTATCTTAATCATTGTGGTTAGTCCGTGGTATAGTGGCGGTGAGGTTCACATTTGAACCTAGCTTTGATCCTTTAAGATCTTTTATAGATTATCCTAGATGAATAATTAGTAAAGTATAAGTATGATTATTACGTGATTATCGTGTACTGTGATTAGTGTGGTAGTGGAGGTCACAAGGTGACCGATGACAGGCCGTGGTGTTATTATTAATATGGTTTATGTGTGTGATTGTGTAGGTTAGCTCGTAAGTCACAAGGTGATTGGAACAAGCTATTCCTAACATATGTACCGTGATTGGTAATAGAAAGTGTTTGTGTATATACCGTGGTTTGAGCTTGCCGAGTGTGGTGGTCCGACGCTTGATCCGGAATGCCTCTCTAGTCGGGTACCCCAGGTTCTTTGTGAGCCAGGCACGTGTGTCTGTTGTGCTCGGGGTTTGTCCCGGTACTTGTGTTGTACCGTCGAGGTCTGTGTTGTCCGTCCTGGACACCCTCACTTCTGTGTTTGAGTTGTACGTCCGGCTGAGGGAAAGACGGCAATGGGACAACGACTTCCCAGAGCTTATTTTTACTCGCTTGTAGCGCGCTCGTAGTTGGGAGTATGGACACCAGCAGACGTCACTGGTCCTCGGCTAGTCCTGTTTTCTAGTGCCTCACTTTAGGGTGCTCCGTCCAGAGACCCTAGAGGTGCCAGGCATGGACCTGCAGTTGTGTGTCTGCAGGTGTGGTGTTGGTTGGTCTCCACAATTGTTTGACTTGTTCTCGTGGAGCGGCAGTTGGACCTTTCGTCCGTGACTGCGAGACTGAGAGGTTGTTCTTGTGTTGTGTTGTCCAGGTTGGATACTGACCTGATCAGCCAGTAGTTCGTTCCCGTGTGGTGGCGTCATTCTTTCCGACTCGTGCTTTGCCGGCTCTAGTTGTGACTTGTGTGACTTGCCGGTTGAGGTTTCACCTGTAATGTTGTGCCTAAGTGATGGCACAGTAAAGTTGTGGTTCTGTGTGGTGTTTACCACCTACTTGTACCCTTCGTACGGGTGTTTGTGTTGTAGTACCTCAAGGTAGTAGGTACCTGTACCCTTTGTGGGTTGCTTTGCGGTTTTATAGTGTACACAACTTTTCTAGGTATTGAGGTAATACTCTTGTTTCTGTGGAGGTCTTATGGATTGACCTGCCACCTGTTGTATTTTATCCGTTTTAAGTAAGTCTCCGTTTATGGTTTATTGTGAGATGGATTGGCTTGTGGTTGCCAATCCTGTTACCCTTTGTGAGTAATTTGCCGATGAGGCTTGTGGCCTAGGCGTATTGTGGTTTGGTAGAAATGTGCTCCGTGGAGGTCGTGTGATGGGACCTTCCACTTGTGGTGTTTCACCTTTCTTTAGGTAAGCTATCGATTATGGTTTTAGTATGTGATGGATTGTCCCACTGTAGCCGATCATGTTACCTTGTGTGTGTAGCTTCTGATATATCGTGGTTTGGGGTTTAATGGACCAGCACTTGGTTGGCTGTCCTATTACCCACGAGGTTGAGATTCACCTGGGAAGCTTGCAGCCTAGGCAGTGACTTGCTTGTGTGGCTTAAAGCGTAGGCGACCAGTTGTTGTTATGGTTTGCCTGTGAGGCTTAAGACTTAGGTGTTTCAGTTGTTGTGTGGACTAGTGATGCGAAACTAGTCTTGTTGTTTCTTCTTACCTTCCGAGGTTATGTTTGATTAAGGTGTTTATATTTAATTACAGTTTAAATTCAATTGTTGTGATCATGAAATGGTTTGGCTATTGGTGTTGCCAATGAGACCCTCTGGGGTTGAGGTGTCCGTAGTTTTGGGTAGCCCCTACTGAGCCTGTGACTTGTTGAGGCTCACTTCCCTATAGTTCTTTTCAGGACTTGTCGTTTATGTGGTGTGTGGAGAAGTTTGTGCCAGACTTGTACCACCAACAGTTATGTTGTAGTAGTGTTGCATGAGCTTGTGCTCCGTCGGGGTATGCCCCAGGTAGTTGTACTTTTTAATTGGACATGTAATAATGTAATGTGACAGTTGTAAATTATTATATGCAGGTATGAGCACATGTACTTACTTGTGTCTTATATTATGTGGTTGTCTTTTATATTCTTACTGGACACGTGTGTGAGATATCCCTTGCGAGACTTCGGTCTGTTCGTGGGAGGCGGATCTGGATATGGAGCCTTATTGGGCATAAATACTCTGATCCGTCACAGAATCCATTCCTGAATTCATAGCCTCTTGCCACTTCTTGGAGTCTATACCCAAATAAGCCTCTTAGTAAGTCTGAGGATCTACATCTTCTGAGTCTTATCCCTTTATATGCCCTACATATCTCTCAGAAGAGAGAAATACTCTGCTTAACCTATGCAAAGTTGAATCCTACGTAACAGGTTCCTGAACAGACTCATCTGGCATAATGGTGTTCGAGTTTGGTTCTCTAACTTCACTTAGTTCTATCATACTCCCGCTATTACCATCAAGAATGTGTTTCTTTTCAAAAAACACAACCTATTTGGCAACAAATACTTTTTGGTGGCCTGGATGATATAAATAGTACCCATAAGTCTTCTTGAGATATCCCACGAAGTTACACCTTTTCGTCCTCAATTCCAACTTTTGAGGATTATATCTTTTGACGTAGGCTAGGCAACCCCAAACCTTAACAAACTTAAGGTCAACTTTTTCCCTTTTCATATCTCATATGGAGTGGACACAACTACTTTTGTTGGAACTCTGTTCAATAGGCAAGCTATGATTTTTAAGGCATATCTCCAGAATAACACAGATAGATCAACAAAGCTCATCCTCCAACAGTGCATGGTTCCTCCTTTCTGATACACCATTTAGATGAGGTGTATGAGGAGGAATCCATTGGGATAAAAATCTTATTATCTTTGAGGAATTGAGTGAACTTTGTACCTAAGTATCCTCCTTCTCAATTTGATTGAAGAGTTTCAATACTCTTTTCAATTTGTTTTTCCACCTCATTTTTATATTCTCTTTCTCAATAACTTCATACTTGTACTTTATTAAGTACACATGTCCAAACCTTGAGAAATTGTCCGTGAATGTAATGAAGTAAGAGAACCCTCCTCTAGCCTGCATGGACATAGGCCCACAAGCATCTAAATGTACGAGTTCTAATAACTTAGAGGCTCTTTCTCCAGCTGCACTAAAAGGAGAATTGGTCATTTGTGGGCACCCCTTTTCGTTAATGGGCCCAAACCATCGGCCCATTACCCAAGCCGCTAGCGCCGATTTTTACCCCTCATGGGCTGTCCAAAGGAGCCAAAAGGCCCATTCAAAGGCCACCAAGCCCATCTGAAATCAACCCTCATCTCACCCCATAAAGTGGGGGGGTGAGAGTAAGCATTTGTGACACCTCCCAAAAGGAGTGCCACAATGGTAAAAGCAAGTCTGCCACCTTGCTGCGCAGGAGGGCTGGTTGGGCCTGTTTTTGGCCTTCCTTCTCCTCTAGAAGACTTGGGCAAGGGGGCCAGCATAGGGGATACGCAGGAGGGCTTGGAAGGGGGCGGTTCTAGCACCAAAGGAGGGCCTTCCTCTCTGGTTTTCTGAAGCAACCAGCAGCAAGAAGCCAAGAAGCAGGGAAGAGGCCTGCGTTTTCTGCTCAAAGAGCTCCACCCGTGAGGAAGAAGCAAGAGGAAGAGAGAGAGAAGAGAAAGGTGAGAAGAAAAGCAGAGAGAGAAAGGAATCCTTCTTTGGGGGGGGGGGGGTTCTTGTCTTGTCCCATCAAGAGAGGAGAGGAGGAGATGCCACGTTGAAGCTTCCTTCCCCCATTTTCTTGTACTCCTTTCACCCATCTCATGAAGGCATACCATCTCATGCCCCCCTTTTGGTATATTTATGTGAATGTGTTGTCTCTTTTGCATTTATTGCATGCTCTCCTCTCATCCCATCTTGGGTTTTTAAAAAATGTTTCTTTTGCAAGTGGGTTACGGGATGGGATTACCTCTTCATAGAGGCATATCTCTCTCCCCTCTAATACCTCACATGAGGCCAAAAGCCTCCCATACCTCAATAAATGAGGTCATGGGAGCATGGGACTTCATGCTCCATCTAATGCATGCATGGCATACCATCCTCCTCTCTATTGGGCCTTGCGTTTCCTACTGTTTTGAACCTACAAAAAACCAGTTTTCTGCTGCCTTGGCCGCCCCCTAAGAGATCCTCATTGTGTCCAATGTGCACCCATGGCCATGGCCAAGGGGATTGAGCAAACAATGCTCATATCCCTTTGCTCAAATGCCATGTTTCAAAAGACCCTTTCAAAAGAAATCATCAAGCCTAGCTCGCCCTTCTCAATAGACCATCCCATTGCGGTTTTCATCCTCCCTTTGGTGTGCATTCAAGTTAGCATCAAAGCCTTTCAAGAGCCCCATTTCGCTACTCAAAGGGGGTTGGGCAAATAATGCCTAAATCCCTTTGTTTAGCCCATCCAAGCATGGGTTGTAATGCCATCTCAATATCCAAAATCACCCCGGCCATGAGCAAGGGCGTTCTTGGAGAGAGGCGTTAACATCTTTTGCCAGGTGACTGGCTGCGCCGATTCAGCCTGGTTCTGGTTCTGGCAGTCCTGTAAGACCGAGCAGAGCTGCGCCGATTCGACGCTGGCTATCACGTTGGTCGAAATCACGTGAGCAAATCCATTGCCCTACGTGACACCGGCCGGTAAACAGTCAAAAGACACAATATTAGACCCATCCACATCCTCGGATCGGACAATATGATGTCGTGTCCGGGTGGATGGGTTTGCATGTGATTTTGTCCCGCGGTTTTTGGCCACAACATTGCCCGAATCTCCGTAGGCATGCCTGGGGGATCGAGGTCATGGCCGTCGGAGTTACGCCTTTTTACGACGTACACTCTCCCTTTTGGTGCCATCTCCGTTTGTGGTGGATGAGCATCGCGCTTTCCCCTCTATCACCACGATAAGGGGAAATGCCGCCGAATTCCCCGCGAGGGTCGAGTTGGCGCAAAATTCCTAAAAGAGGTCATTAGCTTCTAATTGAGTTGGCAACGTTGCGAACGAAAGCCAATTCGATGATGTCTATGATTTCAGCCGGGCTGCGCCGATTCGCCTTATCTCGTCAGCTGCGCCGATTCGAGGACGTCTGCGAAGTGCGTTGAGCCATCGAGCTCCGCCGAACGAATAGAACTCCGTTCCAAACGCTCAAAGGACCCAAACAGCAAATTAAAATCATTTAACGATAAAAAGAATTGCAAATGCAAATTGAACCCCTTTCAAGCAAAGAGCAAAAGGCTACTCCATGTTTTACAAAAGATTAAAGGGCCAAATCAAATCCCCTTCTCCAAATGACCAAGTTCAACTCTTTCTAAATGACAAAAAAAATAAATAACCTTGTGGTTTTGCAAAGATCGAAGGGTAAGAATCAAACCCTTTTTCAAAGAGTAAAAGACCGTCCCATATTTTGCAGAAGAACAAATGACCAATTTGAACTATTTTCAAGCAATCAAAGGTCACCCCCCCCCCCCCATGTTTTCCAAAGAGCAAGAGATCAAATTAGACTTTTTTCTCAAGTCATAAAAGATTGCATCACCATGCATAAAAGATTCAGACCAAACCCTTTTTTTTAAGCAAATGAAAGATTGCCACATGTTTTGCAATAAAAAAAAGAAGAAATCAAATTGAAATGATTTTCAATAAAAAGACCAAATTGTATTTATTTTTAACAAAAAGTCAAAGAGACCACCCCTTTTCAGAATTGTCTTTCTCAAATAGATTTAAAAGACCGAATTGAACCCTTTCGTGGTAAAGATGACCAATAAATAAATAGACAAAGAGATTGAGTAGTGGGTCGAGTGAAAGGTCTAATGGGTTCGATTAGGCGTTCGTCTTGCTCCCTAATATTTCAGTCCAATTATGCTTTGCACCCTTTTATCGGATGTCCCGTTTTAAGGTCATGAGGCTTTCTAATCTGGCGATTAATCAAGGGTTTTCTCTTTCTAAAAGAGATGTAATTAACGTCGTTGCGCTCAAGCAATGACGGGATTTTTGGTCCAGGACCCGACCACTCACTTTCGTTTGACGAAGTCAAACGGCGCGCATAAAAGACTTGAAAGCCCTCCGACTCTCGGAGGCAAACCATTTGGTTGTCACTTCGGTGACTGGCACGCCCGCGCTGCGCGGATTGCCGATTCATCTCACGTCGCCATTGCTCGTGTAGCATCCGACGGGACTTGGATTGGCAATGCGCATATATCCATGAGAAATGAGACAACATGATAAATAGATTTTTTTAAAATTTTTCCCATTTCCACAGCGTGGCACGCCCGGTGGGACCAAGCTTCCCTTCATCTCTTCGCCAGAATAGAAAGCCATGTGGTACTGATTATCTTTTGAATTGACCAACAGGTACTAATTGACTGATGGCGGGAGTTCGTTTTGGGCCGCTCGTAGTTCAAGACCATGCTCGTATGGTACCTCGCTGTGCCCACCCGCTTTGGGAGCTTCCCTCCTATTGTGGAGTTCCCCAATTTTCTGGGGGTCGCCTTTGTCGACATCCTCCACCCCGGACCAAAAGACAAGATGGAGCTGAAGCCAATCATAGAGTTGAGCTCAAAGGGACCATCAAAGAGCTACTGCCATGCACCACGTGGAGCGCGGCAACAACAACAAACTCAAGGGAAAAGAGGTCTGCAACAATAGATCACTGAAGCTGAATATCGTCACCCGCCGAGCACGTGTATCTGCTTCAGGCAAAACTGTGCGGATCGAGAGACTTGAGAATCCATCTGCAAGAGAAGAGAACTGAAGCTATAGCCAAGCGGGTCGTGCCGACTGTACCCATCGGAAACCCCTTCCAAGCTTTGGCGAACAGAGAAGAGATGTACAACACATTCCAGGGTAACCTGCCTCCAAAGCCAATCAAATTCAAGCAGGTCTGGCGGCCTAAGAGAATGCAAGAGCCCAGCCGGAGGAGCCTGTATCAAAAGAAATTCCCAACAAATGTAGCTGAGGAAAAGGCCCATGGCTATCGCCGGCCGCCGAGAGGCTTCGGGGCTGTGGGTTCGTCAGGCGGGGGCATATGCCTATGCCCGCTTTCACAACAAGAGAGCCGAGCTGCGGAGATGTGCTTACCTGCCGCCCATAAGAGAAGACTCCCTTGAGTCAATGATCTCGACCACCTGTGAGCGCCAGGGGGCAACAAGGGTCACATCTGACCACACCCCTCACCTCATAAATACCCCTCTACGGCGTGAAAGGAGGCGAAAAGATCCAAAATCTCCTCGGACGTCAGCCAGGAGCTTCACCGATGAGAGTGATGTTCCATGTGGACATCGGCATGAGCGTACCAAGGGAGCCAAACCCCGGGTATCGGTTTTCAAAAGATTATGTTTCCCCTCCCATGTCCTCTCGGAGCTGAAAGAGACCAGAATGGAAACATCAAGGTGTTTGCATGCCACATGGCCGGTATATGGGGCCGATATGGGGCACTGCCGGCCGACGATGAAGAACTGGCAGAATTGGCAGAGAGGCCTGGTGCCGTTACCAGGAGAAGAGCAGCGGCAGCAGCATTGGCGGCCGCATATGGGCTTGAAGATCTGCCAACTACACAAATGATGGCGGTCAGTGCCAATGTGGTCACCGCCCAGGGCAGTGGCGGCAGTGATGATGTTCCTCCACCACCACCACCACCATGTGCAGTTGCTGGGGGCACCTCACAACAGATCCCTCTTGCTGCGCCCATAGATCTAGCCATCATGGAATTGTTGCAGCAATATCAAGCCGAGATCGCAGACCTCAAGCGCCAGATCAAAGGCAAAGAGACCGAGGGACATGCATCCCGGGCAGTGGAGGGCTCAGGAGAGACTCCCCAAGGGACCATAGGGTCAATTGAAGCTTCGGCTCAGCGTGCTGTTGTACGACCAACAAATGAACAACTACAACAGTCCCCTGTGGCTACGGCTCAACAGCCACGCTCATAGGCTCAACACCAGCTGTTGCAGCCACAGTTCCCCCAGCAGCAACAACAACCATACCAGTCGCAGCAAGCTTATCCTGCGCAACAGCAGTCATTGCCGGCTCACGATCCTGAGCAGCAATTTGACAATCAAGAGCCACCCCCGGTGCCACCGGTGGCTACTATCAACACCCCGAGCAATCAGCCGGCCCACTTCTACCCTCAGCAAGTGGATCCAGCCACTATCAACAAGCTCATGGTGGAGCAGCTAATTGACATGAAACTCGCTGAGCGGGTAGACGGAGAACAGATGGATTTTGATGCATATAGGGTACCTTACCCTGCATACCACGCCGTAAAGAGATTGCCTCCGGGTGTCACCAAGCCCCCGAAGTTTGACAAGGTCAATGGGCGAGGGTCTCCAAAAGAACACATTGCTTATTACATCAATGTGATGGGGGATTTGGCGACCGACGAGTCATACTTGCTGAAGTTCTTTGGCTACTCCCTCACTAGCCTGGCATTCGAATGGTATTCCAGTCTCCCAGCAGGGTCCATATCTGACTGGACCGACATGCAAAAGAAATTTAGGGAGAGATTCTATATTGCTGAGAGGGAGGTAACAGTCGCCGAGCTCTACGCAACCAGGCAAAAGAACGATGAGTCCGCATTGGACTACATCCAAAGGTGGAGGAACCTTAACATGCGGTGCAAGCGTCCTCCTCATCAAGAAGATGCAGTTCAGATCTGCAAGCAAAATCTGAAAAGAGAGCTACTTGAAAGAATGATCGGAGTAGAGATCCGGTCATTTGACAGGCTGAACAATGTGGTGGCGGAAATAGAGGCCTTCTTGGTCAAGTACCCCACCAACTCATTCGCCAATCAAAAGGCCAAGCCGGCCGATAAGAAGCCTGCCGGGAAGGAGTCCATGCAGTAGACCTCAAAACATTTGAAAAGCAAAGAGATGAAGGCGAGGCGGCAGCCGGAACCTCTAGTAACAAAACTGAACCAAAGAGGAAGGTCATTCCTTTCCAAGACAAATGAGGAAGTTGTACTCCTTCCCCAAGGAAAAGACCAAAACGTTGTTTGACTGGGGTCTTAAATACAACAGATTACCCTGCCAACACCAAAGAGGCCTGATCAAGCTGCAAAGAGGATGATCCCCGATACTGTCTGTACCACCAGATCTTGGGCACCCTCTAGAAGACTGCTACGTGTTTAAGGACATTATGGAGTCTTTGATCAAGGGAGAATTGCAGATGGGGGACTACAAAGTTGATCCGCCCCAGCCGCATGAGTTGCCTGCTCGGCAAGCGACAGCTAAATGATCTCCATATATCAACAGTTGCCGGAAGATCTCCGAGGCTAGCACAGAGAAAACCTATGAAAGTCTTATCCTCACCCCAATCAGGGAGCATGAGGAGTGGCAGAAAGTGCCCAGCAAGACAAGAAAGAAGAGACCCGAGGAGAAGCCAGCTCCGGAAATGCACATTCGGGGAGTGACACCCCAGCCACCTGCGCCAAGTGCCATCCCGGGTGGCACCCAATAGAGCCCCGGATCGTCATCCAGAGGAGTCCCGGCAACAGAAGGCGTCAAACGCCTCTCCCATTATACAGAAGGGGCAGCCCTTCGCTTGAGCGCTTACAAGCGCTAATTGATGAATTGGATGAATATGAGCAGCCGGACAGACACCCTGTCCGACTACAAGAGTATGTGCCGTGGGAGGAGCTCGAGAAGTTGACCATGAAGGCACCCGCCGAGCAAAAGACCCCTCAACCTCAAGAAGATTTGTTCTAGGGGCAAGAGCCGATAAAGCAAAAAAAGAAGAAGAGAAGACCCAAGAAAAAGAAGGTGGTGGCAACCCTCTCATGCAGCACTATCTCCTCCCTGCTAGGCTTGGGGGAGCACTATGAAGAAGAGGAATTCTACCCCTCCCCGAATGATGTCAATCAGGTCGGTGTAGACGCGAGATTTGGCCCATTTCCCGCAAGGCAATTTGGCCCATTAAGCTTCGTTTGACCATGTGTTGACTAGCCTCGGATTCCATGTAGACGGCAGCATCGACTGCCGCCTACTACCGATTGACGGCCTGCCCCCTGGACGCTGACCCATCTTGGCGTCCACCTCGATGGACGTCTGCATGCGGTTGGCGGCCTGATCCATGAACGTCAACCGCGTTTACCGGGTCTGCCCAACTAACCCGAGATTCCAGTCCACTTGCGCCCTTGTCTCGCCCATGCAACGCATGGGGCCGTTCCCAACGGGTATATGGGCCACCTTGGCAGTCCTTTGACCCAGTAAAAATCCCATTTGGCCTCTCCCTATTGGTTGGAGCTTAACACATGGAGTGCCATATGTGCAAGTGTGTTTCTTCACACTTGAGCATCCAATGCTCTCAACCCCGAGCTCACTGTCTATATAACTCCCCCTTGGTCCCTCTGAACAGGGAGGAGAGGCTGGACGTCCACATGCTGTTGCTTTGAGAGAGGAGAGAGAAAATTCCACCCAAGCTTCACCAAGTCATCCTCTACTTCCTCTCAACCTTTGGGACGTCCAAGGAGGCTTCTCTGGAGCTGAAAGAGCCTCTGCAACGAGCTAGCATCACCAGCAACGAGGATCACCTCCCCCACTCTTCCTCTCTTCCTCCTTTTCTCTTTTAGATACTTGCATATCACACACTCTTTCCCACACACTCTAGGCACGTAGGGCACTTTCCTACACACCTAGAAAGGGGTTTCCCAACCAAAAACGGAGGGAAGAAGGGTGGTCATAACACTTGGCCACCCCTCTTCTCAGTCCGCAACCGGTACGGGACTCTCCTTTTGGGCCCTCCACATTTCATTTTGAGCATTTGCTGCACTATTTAGGGTCTAATAGAGTTTTGTTCTGTGGCAGGAACGACCCAAAGAAGACCGTGGAGCTCTCTTCCTTTGGCCGGCTGAAGGAGGAGAAGTTGGAGCTTCACCATCACCCGCGACGCGAGGCTAATACTCCGGCGTGATCAGCACAACTCCTTGGGCACAGGTAAGGCCCTGGCGATCACAATCATCTCCCATCCCCTTCCGGTTCTCCTTGTTTTCCCTCAGTCAACCTGGTCAAACGAGAAGTCAACGAGGTTAACCGGCACATTCTCCATCGCCAACGAGGGAGCGGAACGTTCGTGAACCACCGTCGGAGAAGGTCACACCGGCCGGCACCCGAGGACGGAGGCGGAACGAGACGTCCACAGTCTCTTCTCTGGCGATCACGGTGGGACCAACAGTGCTGCTGCGGTCTGAGTGCATCCAAGTAGACGGCAAGAGATCTTGCCGCCTACCCAGGTAAACGTCCAGTCTTCCTGCCGTTGAATACTTCTTAGCGTCCATCTAGTGTGTCGTTTACTGTATATTAGCGTCAGTCGATCTTGCCGTTTAATGGACAACCCCTAAACAGAATCCTGGTAGATCCTGGAGCAGCGGTAAACATCCTACCGTACAAGATCTACCAGAAATATCACTTTAACGTGCATCTAGCCTCAGTGCACGATGTGAGAATAGCCGGGTTCAACCAAAAGTTCGAGGTACCTCTGGGAGTCGTAGAACTCAACTTGATCCTGGGGGACTTCACAACAAAGGTGCAGTTCCATGTGATCAATGCAAGCACGTCCTACAAGGCTCTGCTGGGTCGGCCCTGGCTCCATCAAAACGGAGTAATCCCGTCAACGCTGCACCAGTGCATCAAATATGTGAAAGGAGGGGAGGAGCAAAGGGTCTTTGTCGATGCCCACCCATTCGAAGTATACGAGTGTCACCTCCTTGATGCTGATCTATATCAGGGGCGCTCAGAAAGCCAAATCCCCCAGAAGGGCAGCAGAAAAGAAAGCATCATTGCTTATGAGTGGTTTCCACCGGAACACTCAGAAACCAAAGCCCCTCAAGAGGGTAAAGCAATAGAAGTCATCCCTGATGATGAGTGGTTCCCGCCACCACCGCCAGGGACCACTACTGAAGAGCCCACATCAACAGAAGAGGCGGAGGTGCAATCATGTGACGCCCCAGATTGTAGGCGTGACTCCACTCCACAAATAGACGGAAAAGAGCCAGAAATCATCCTGGTCCCAGAAGGCCTTACCAAGCCAGCCGTCGAAATAGATTGTCAAATAGTAAGAGCATTGAAGACCATGGTGATAGCTCACCCAGGAGGCCGCTTCACAGTCTTCTATGCAGCTGAAGAACAACCAATGAGAAGGGACGATGATTGCAAAATCCCTGAAGAGACTGGAGATCCCTTGGTTCCGATCATAGGATTCCCAGACATGTCTGATACAGTCGCCAGGCTGGCCGAAAGTCAACAAATCCCTCTTCGGCAACGTCTCAGTCAGAGGGAGATGTTCAGAAAGCTATGGTACCCGCCGAATATGGACAGGGACCTGTTAAAAATCACCCAGCACCCAGGACTCGGCTTGTCACTGGGAGAAAGCTATACTGTTGGCATGATCAGCATAGCCAACCAAACAGAAGAAAACCCTTCAGGAGTGGTTTATGATGATTACCCTGAAGAAAGAGGCATGGTAGAAATGGCTGCCAGTGCAAGTGATAAGTCTCCTCAGGAGGCAGCGGCGTTCCTCGCTTGCACTCCCGTGGAGTCTCTTGCTACCCAAGTACTCCTGACAGCTAGGGAAAACAGACACAATGAAGCGACTCTGTTAGGCCCTGCAAGCTCACAAGAGATAAGAGAGCAAGAAGTGATAATGGATGTTCCGTTGAATCTAAGCCGAGAGGCCCAAGGGACAGAAGCGACGGAAATAGATGCACCAGTTGCAGTCCTACAAAGAGAATATGTGGAGGTGCTAGAGGCAGAAGCTGATAAGGAAGGCTTCGTAGACCTCCAGCCAGCACCAGAAGAGCTTGAAGATGGTGGCCAAGCCACAGTGGATGAGCTAGTAGAAGTAAACCTTGGCACGGAAAGTGACTACAGGCCAACCTTCCTAAGTACCCTCATCCCAGAAGAAGAGAAGCAGCAATACATCACGCTGTTAAAAGAATTCCGGGATTGCTTTGCCTGGACTTACAAAGAAATGCCGGGACTCAGCCCCGATGTGGCACAGCACATCTTGGCAATTGACCCGAAAATAGAACCGGTCAAACAAGCTCCAAGGAGAATGAGGCTAGAATTGATCAACAAAGTGTGTGCTGAAGTGGACAAATTGATAGACGTGGACTTTGTTGGGGAGAACCAGTATACAACCTGGTTAGCAAACATCGTCCCTGTCAAAAAGAAGAATGGACAGATCCGGATCTGCGTAGATTTCAGAGATCTAAACAAGGCATGCCCAAAAGATGATTTTCCGGTGCCGATCACTGAAGTGATGATAGACGCTACCACCGGACATGAAGCCTTGTCATTTATGGACGGGTCATCCGGCTACAATCAGATATGGATAGCCGAACGAGACAGGGTTCATACCGCCTTCAGGTCACCCAAAGGGATCTTTCACTACAAGAGAATGCCCTTCGGCCTCAGAAATGCCGGGGCAACCTACCAAAGAGCAATGACAAAAATCTTTGATGAGCTGCTCTATAAAAAGGTGGAGTGCTACATCGATGACCTCGTGGTCAAAACAAGAAAAAGAGAAGATCATTTGGCCGACCTCAGGGCTGTCTTTGAAAGGCTGAGGCGATATGAATTGAAAATGAACCCGATGAAGTGTGCATTCGGGGTATCCAGCGGAAAATTTCTGGGCTTCATTGTCCGGTACAGGGGAATAGAGATTGACCCTGTCAAAATCGAAGCCATCCAAGAGCTGCCGCCACCAAAGAATCTGACCGAGCTCAGGTCACTACAAGGACGACTGGCCTACATTCGTAGTTTGTCTCGAATTGTCGGGACGATGTCATCCCTTCCACAAATTGATGGGGAAAGACGTCCCTTTCAAATGGAATCAGGAGTGCCAAAACGCTCTGGATCAATTGAAAGCATACCTGAACACTCCACCCGTTAGGTGCTCCTGTAAAAGGCCGTCCTCTCATCCTGTACATAGCAACTACAGAGCACTCCTTGGGGGCTATGCTAGCACAAGAAAATGAGGAAGGAAAAGAGCAAGCACTCTACTACCTCAGTCGAAGGTTAGTGGGGGCAGAAGAGAGATATTCTCCAATTGAGAGAGTATGCCTAGCCTTGGTGTTCGCAGCCAAGAAGATGAGACATTATATGCTGTCGCACGAGGTCAGGCTGATCTCCAGGGCCGACCCTGTCAAATACATACTCTCCCAACCAGCGTTGAAGGGAAGAATAGGCAAATGGGCTGTCATCTTGATGGAATTTGACATCAAATACATCCCTCAAAAGGCAATCAAAGGGCAGGCGGTAGCTGACTTCTTTGCAGCTCACCCCGTACCAGAAAATTTTCCGCTCGTTACAGAGCTACCAGAAGATGAGACCCTCAAAGTAAACCAATTGCAAACGGCCACCTGGCAACTTTATTTCGATGGGGCATCCAGAATAGAACCGACCGCATATGGCAGTGCCAGAGTTCGAGCGGGGGCAGGTATCGTCCTGAAGTCGCCTGAAGGAGAAGTCACGCACACCTCCTGCTCAATTAACAAGCCATGCACTAACAATGAGGCTGAATATGATGCCTTAATCATTGGCTTGCAAGTGGCCCTTTTCATGAATATAAAGGTGTTGCAAGTCTTTGGCGACTCAATGCTAATCGTCAAACAAGTGCAAGGGGAGTTTGATGTCAAAAAGCCGGAGTTGCTACCATATCACCGAAAGGTGAAAACTCCTGTCAAAATTCTATCGAATAAAATAGAGCATGTCGGCAGAAGCAGGAATGCACAAGCTGACGCCCTAGCAAAATTGGCTAGCTCTTTGGCGGTGCCACCAATGAGAAGCTAGAAGTCATTGTCATGAATCAGCGGCAAGTCCCCAGCATGATAGAAGAAGAGTCTGAAGATGAAGAGAGCGGCCAAGAAGAAGTATCTGCGGCCGAAGAGATCGTGCAAAAGACTGGAGAGAGCCCTTGCTGCAATGGTTCGAACACCAGCGATTGCCCTCCCAAAGAGAAGAAAGGATCAAACTGGTCAGAATAAAAGACTCATACGAGTTAAGAGGTGGAGCCCTGTTCAGAATCATGGCGGACTCTAAGAAAAAGATCTTGCTAAGGTGCCTGTCACCTGAAGAGGCCGGGAAGGTAATGAAAGAGGTGCACGCCGGGATCGCTGGCGCCCATCAGGCCGGGCCGAAAATGAAAATAGAAATCAAAAAGCTCGGCTATTACTGGCCAACCATGTTTGAAGACTGTGGCAATTTTGCCAAGTCATGTCAAAAGTGTCAAGAGCATGCGGTCATCCCAAGGAGGCCTCCCATGCATCTGCATCCGACCATTCCAAGTTGGCCGTTTGCGCAATGGGGAACAGACGTGGTAGGCCCACTGCCACCTTCTTCATCGGGATGTAAATACATCCTGGCTATCACCGATTACTTCTCAAGGTGGGCCGAAGCCGTGGCATTAAGAGAAGTGACAGGGAGTTGGTGGCACGCTTCATTCAGTGCAACATCATCTTCAGATTCGGTAGTCCAGACCGATCATATCAGACAATGGGACACACTTCAAGAACCAAAAGGTGTTCAGAATGGCCGCAAGTACAGAATAGATTGGAGGACTTCCACTCCCTACAATCCGCAAGCCAACGGCCTGGCGGAAGCCTTCAATAAGACATTGTGCACACTATTGTCCAGACGGTCAGTGCCAACAAAAGAGACTGGGAGGACCGGATGTATGAAACCTTATGGGCCTACCAGACCGTCTATAAAACACCAACGGGCTGCTCACCTTTCTCCCTGGTGTACGGTTCAGAAGCCGTGGTCCCGGTAGAATTGGAAGTGCCATCCCTCAGGGTAGCCATCCAGCATGGGCTAGCTCCTGAGAATCAAACCAATGTCGAAAGGAGGCTCGAAGAACTCTCCGATTTGGAAGGAAAAAGATTACGAGCCCAACAGAACATTCAAGTGTACCAGGCCCGCATAGCACGTGCCTTCGACAAGCTCGTCAAGGGTCGCGAGTTCAAAAAAGGGGACCTGGTGATGGTCAAGAAAAGAGAAGTCATGGCCGCAACCCAAAGGGAAGTTGAACGTGAATTGGACTAGGCCATACGTGGTGCAAAGAGTCTATGAAGGCGGCGCCTACGTCCTGGTCAACCATCGGGTGAAATACAATTCCCACCCCTCAATGGAAGACATCTGAAGCTGTATCACGCCTGCCGTCCAGACTTCAATGGTCAGGGTCGTGAGCAACAAGAGGCTGAACAAGAAGTGGATCTGATCGACTTGTTCGACGAATGAGGAACTCGGCTGCCACAAAAGAACTATTGTATCCGCAGCAGCGGAGAGTTTCGGCTGCCACAAAAGAACTGTTGCATCCGCAACAGCAGGGAGTTTCTACCCTCTACTCCCCCATATGTATAAAAAATAGACAAAGGACAAATAGCAAAAAAAACAAAAACAAAAAAAAAACAAACAAAAAAACAAACAAAAAACAAACAAAAAAAAAAAAACGAAACAAAACAGAACAGTAAAAAAAAAAACATTAAGCTCTCAAACCCCCGGGACATTAGTCGCCGATGACGAAGAGCCAAAAAAAAGAAAATGCAAAAAAAATGGCATGCAATGCATGGCAAAATAGAAAGGAGGCAGCCATACCGCTAGCCGGACCGGCTCTGAGGCGACGAATGTCCCAACAAAATTTATGAGACCTTCGCTGATTCTAGGGGTGGACAATGAAAAGAGTCCCCCATCTATAATTGGCATCATGCCTTTTAATGAGTTATGTGAGGATAGTTCGAGTTTTCCGTGCCTTTCCTCGCATGAAAAGATTTCCTAAAAGACAGAAGTGCATGTTTCCTTGAATATAAAAAAGAGCAGTAAAAGACTTAAATGAGAACTTTGTGCTTTAGCATGCATAAGCAATTGCTATCCAACTGGCCTAACCCCTACCATCTTTTGTGGGCAGGGAACCTGTACGGTTGGCGCCGAAGTCACGACGAAAGCCGACGACGGCGACGAGTCTAAGAGATTGGCGTCATTCAGACGATCAAGTCCCACCGGCAGGCACGTCGAGGCAGCACGAAGCTACATCGGCAATCGGGTCGCAAAGAGGAAAAGCGTCAACAAGCTCAAACGGCCGACGTTGGCTAAGACGTTGGCAGACTATGCCACCGTCCCCACCTCATTAAAAAAAAAGAGAAAAAAAGAAGAGGGGGCTAAAAATAGAGATGTATCGTCAGACTTGTCCACTGGGCAAGGGCAAAAATGACCAAAACCCAGCCATGGTGAAAACCCGTAAGGGGCGCCATGGGGCAAAATCGGGTACTCCGCTACGTGAAAACCCGAAAGGGCGCGTAGGCAAAAGCAAGAGGAGGTCGAATTGGGTGAAAACCCGAAAGGACGCCCAACTCGATAATGAGAAAGTAAAAAAAATAATAATAATAAATAAAGAAGACAGACATCAAATTCCAACAGATGGAAAAGTCAAATAGAAGGCCGTCTCCCCGACGGTAAAAGCCAAATAGAACGCCGTCACTCCGGCGGTGGAATAGAAGACCGTCACTCCGACGGTAGAACAGAAGACCGTCACTCCGACGGTAGAACAGAAGGCCGTCACTCCGACGGTGGAATAGAAGGCCGTCTCCCCGACGGTAAAAGCCAAATAGAAGGCCGTCACTCCGGCGGTGGAATAGAAGACCGTCACTCCGACGGTAGAATAGAAGGCCGTCACTCTGACGGTAGAACAGAAGACCGTCACTCCGACGGTAGAACAGAAGGCCGTCACTTCGACGGTGGAATAGAAGACCGTCACTCCGACGGTGGAATAGAAGGCCGTCACTCTGACGGTGGAATAGAAGGCCGTCACTCCGACGGTGGAATAGAAGGCCGTCACTCCGACGGTGGAACAGAAGGCCGTCATCTCGACGGTGGAATAGAAGGCCGTCACTCCGGCGGTGGAATAGAAGGCCGTCACTCCGGCGGTGGAATAGAAGACCGTCACTTCGACGGTGGAATAGAAGACCGTCACTCCGACGGTGGAATAGAAGGCCGTCACTTCGACGGTGGAATAGAAGGCCGTCACTCCGACGGTGGAACAGAAGGCCGTCATCTCGACGGTGGAATAGAAGACCGTCACTTCGACGATGGAATAGAAGGCCGTCACTTCGACGGTGGAATAGAAGGTCGTCACTCCGACGGTGGAACAGAAGGCCGTCATCTCGACGGTGGAATAGAAGGCCGTCATCTCGACGGTGGAATAGAAGACCGTCACTTCGACGGTGGAATAGAAGGCCGTCATCTCGACGGTGGAATAGAAGACCGTCACTTCGACGGTGGAATAGAAGACCGTCACTCCGACGGTGGAATAGAAGGCCGTCACTCCGACGGTGGAATAGAAGGCCGTCACTCCGACGGTGGAATAGAAGGCCGTCACTCCGACGGTGTAATAGAAGGCCGTCACTTCGGCGGTAGAATAGAAGGCCGTCACCCCGACGGTGAAATAGAAGGTCGTTACTTCTGACAGCAAAAGTCCCTGTCGAGTTAACGACCGATAGGCGGCAAAGGATCCCGTCACCTCAAAGAAAGAGAGGCTAAAAATAGAGATGCCTCGTTGGACTCACTCGAACCACCTGTCGAGTGAGGGTAAAAAGAACTAAAACCCGGCCATGGTGAAAACCCGCAAAGGGCGCCATGGGCAAAATCGGGTACCCCGCTACACGAAAACCCGAAAGGGCGTGTAGGCAAAAGCAAGAGGGGGTCGGGTTGGGTGAAAACCCGAAAGGGCGCTCAACTCGATAATGTGAACCAAAAAAAAAAAGGAAAAAAAGAAAAAAGCCGACAAGTAAAGATGTGCACACCATAGCAAGGCATCAAGAAGGAACATCTGTGTCCAAAATAAAATGTCTTTCATTAGTAGTAGAGCTACATGAGCATAGAGGCAAGGCCTCGGAAATAAAAAGGGGCAATATAAAAAAGAGCATAGAAATGGAACGGGCCCTGTGCCTCATGGCAAGTCCCGGAATAGTTCCTCAAGCGACAAGATACCCACATGAGGGGAGCAGATTCTCTCTTTCAGGCTCGCCTTCCTGGACTGGACCTCCGACAATGTCTGCTTCTCCAAAGTCAACCGGTCTTTATCCACCGCAATGGCCAGCTCCTGTTCAGCTTTCAAGTCGGCAAGGGTGCCTCGTCTGGCCTTGGCGGCGTGCAATTCAGCTTCTAAAAGATGTATCTTGGAGTCTAAAGCCGTTGACTCCTCATCATATCCTTTGATAAGAGACCGGCGATGCTCCAGGTCGTCGGCTAATGGGTTCAACACCGCTTTACAGTCCGACTGTTGGATTTCCAAAGCATTCATTTGGTCGGACAGTTCACGTTGAAGGTAGTCGCGGCGCTTTAAGAGTTTGAGCAACAGAGTGACTCTGTTTGCCCAATCATCCAATGAGCAACCCATAATGACTAGAACCTCTGTCATTTGGTCGGCGGCAGCTTTCACCCTCTCGTAGGGGATGGCAGGGTTCTGGCGCACGAGCGTGCGCAAAGAAGACAACTGTCCTTGGACCATGGCGTCTGAGGAGCAAAATCTCCGGATGGTCCAACAGCCGGAACTTGAAATTCTACCTGGGCGTCCACCTCTGCCCATAGGCTGGCGTCCACCTCGGTAGAGCATGAGGCGAGCCCCGCTGAAGAGACGTTAAGAGCCCCACTGGAGGTAGCAGGTTTTGCTGCTGCTTCAGAAATAACTACCTCCTTGCCGGAAATATCCTTGACGAGTTGGGTAGTCGGCACCTGGGGGGTACTCGTGCTGTCACCAGAGGAGCCAATGGAGGACTCGCTTCGACCTCAGGGGCGGGTTCCTTAGCCACGCCCTGCACTTCGTCAGCTGATAATGGATTTAATGTGGGTTCCCCGATATCTGGTAAGTCGACGCCAACTGTCGGCGAAGACTCGGGGTGTTGGTGTCTTGGACTCCTTCGAAATCCTGCAAAGAGAAAGGGGAAAATTAGAAACAAACGCCTTAAGCCTTTCACCAACAGAAGACTACGCTCTAAGGCATGGTACAGACACTCACAAGCACATGCTCTGGAGAAATGGCGGCCTCCCGCCTTGAAGTGACCACAGGAGACTTCTCCCCGCTGCTGGAGGAATCCCCTGCAATTCCGTCAAGAGCGGGGATTCTCTCTCTTTTCCGCACCCTAAAGAGGCTCCCATCATCAGATAAGCTTCCACTCGGCGAGGGGGAGCCAATGACTGTTTCGACGTCGGAAGAGTCATCTGAAGAAATGGGGACGGGCTTCCGTAGCTCCTCTGATGCAATGGCTCGACCGCCCTGGCGGATCTTTAGCAAGGCTGCCCTACCCGCAGCCCGCTGACTCATCCTGAGAGGGACGGGAAGTTTCTTCACCCTCCGAGCTACGGCTTTCTTGGTCGGATGTTCATCTACGGTCCGAACAACGGAGAGTCCACAGCCATGCCTGGCAAAAGATTGACAAGTAAACATCAAAAAAGAAGAACCCAAAAGACGCATCTTAGAAGCTGATGTACAAATGAAGCCATGATGCAATCCTCACCTGCTGGTAGGGAGAAGGTGAGTCAGATGGTGCGACGGTTGGCGTCGACTGGCTTTGCTCCGCAGCTGGGGTATCAACTGTTGATGGTATGTCATCTGTGCTCCATCGGCAAAATAGACAAAGTCAGTAGGCAACCTCAGGAATAGAATAGATGCACAAGCAAAGAGACGCCACGAAGCACCTGTACGGGCAGCGCCTTCACGCTGGTTGCAGAATTCTTCGAACGAGGGACCCTCAGTGGAGATTGACGGCGAGGGGGATGCCTCCCTCTTCCTCTTAGAAGCCCTCTGGGCTCTTGCTATACTGCTGGCCATGCTGGACTTTTTGGCTGACAACTTCTCGGTCAAAGGCTTATAGACGATCTTCTCTTCGGCAAAATACAACGGCCTCTTCACTTTCATGAGGAGTCCATGATATCTCCGCCGTCGGTCCTTTGCGGAAGGGTCTGAAAAGGGAGAAGAGCAGAAGAGAGTTAAAGAAGCATGAAGTAATAGAAAAGTAAAAGAAATGCCACAAGCAACATTCTTCTAAGGGAAGCAGACCTGCTATGCCCGTATAAAAGCGACTGAGAGGCCAAAAGGTATATGCGCTCTGCTTGGCCCTGGACGCCGCCTCTTGGATCAGCCAGCATACGTCATTTATGTGGCAGCAATCCTCTGCAAGATGGCCAAGTCCGCCTGACCAACGGAGGATAGAAATAGTAGAGGCTGAGGGAGTCCATGCCCCAGCCGTCTGCATACTGAAAGGACACATGAAGCTCATGTGCCAGAATTGACTCATAATCTGCCTCCACGGTCAGGTTGTGGATGTGTAGCAGCACAAACAACCAAGAAGTGTAGGCATAGCAGCTTCGACTTGGATCTCCCCGTGCTGATAATGCCCGGTATGGGTATTCTCTGTCTACCTCCCCGCGTTGCAATACAATAGTAGGAGCTTCCTCCTCAATAGGCCACGGCTGTGCGACGGCCAGCCGATCTGAGCTGATGTTGTAAAGGTGCTCAAGGGTTGCGGGGAAGGTGTCTTCTTCTGCCTTGGACAAAACCAAAGTGGGAGGAGGATTCTGCTTCTTGGCGGTCTCTCTCGCCTTCAAATATCGATCGACAGCTCTCCGGTCACCAGACTTCAGGCGCAGCAAATGCTCTGAATCAATGTCAAGAACAGGCTGTGGTTGCAGTTGCAGAAGTTTGCGCTCAGCAGCATCCCAGCAATCTGTCTTGCACTCTCTGTAAAAGCTGGTTCGGGCATTCCACCACTTGATGTATTCAGGTGTAACCCGTGGTGTGCGGCCAGGCATAGGCACTCGGAAGGTGCATGAGTCAAATCGGTGGAAAAAGTCCCACCACTTGCGAGCCTGGTCCAGAAGCTGCCCTCCTCCCACCGCCCGATTAGTCAAATTAAAATTGGCCGATGATGGCGGGATGTGCTGATCATACCCGAAATTTCGGCGAATCTAAAAGGGTAGTAAGGCTCAAAATAAACGACGCTCCCCCGTCGAACGTCAGCACACTGGGCCAGATAGATAAAGCCCATATCTCAACTCTGGTTCCAGCACGGATCTGGTCAATCTTTGGTGGCTTACCGGGTGCACAAAATCTTCAGTTACATCGTCACGGCATTCCCGATAGCGATTGGCTAATGGACTGCTGTGGCTGCCAGGTGCCAGAAATAGATAGTACCCGGAGAATCGGTCGGGATGCTTGTCAGTTTACCCCGAATCTCAAACAGCTGCTTTGAAATAGAGTGCAGCTCTACACTGGCAAATTCCAGCATTCTCGGAATAGCCGGTCGACTGAACGAGACCTAGGGGAAACTCTGGAAAAAGACCGCATGCCCAGACACTCAGGAAATGCCAGGGCCCATTACCCGATGCTGCCTCGGGGCTGAACGGCGACACAGATCGCCAAGAGACCGGTAAATCAGACAAAGTGCCGCAGGGCACAAAGACAGCTTGATACCCCAAGCCATTTGACAGGCTGGGTAGATAACATCTGGGCGGAGGAGGAGTCATCGCCCACTGGCAAAGCAAATGAACAGATCCAATAAGCCAGGTACACCGCACAGTGGGGCGCGGGTAGGCTCCAACAGGTTCGGACCAGAGAGACGGCCCTTCAGCAGACGAGTCTGAATGGTCACCTTCTGACGACCAGGGTTCTTCTTTGCGGCGATCCCGCCGGCACTGACAAAATCCTCATAGCGCCGCTCATGGGAAAAGAAGTAGGCCAACCACATGTGCAGGCTAACCTTGCTCCTCTCCCTCTTGTCTCTGGAGCGGCCGGTACTGCGAGCGAGGCTAAGCTGGAGGTAAACTTTCATGAGGTACCTGTACGAGTACCCCATGCAATATTCTTGCCTCCCGCCGGTCCTGTCTTTAATGATGTCCGGGAGACATACCTCCTCGTAGGGTTCTCCATCGAGCGGCAGGCCAGACAGCTGATGCAGACTCCAAAGGTCAAGAGACGTCTCCCCCTCAGCAGTATAGAATGTATTGTACTCGGGGACGAAGACCTCTGCAAGGCCGCAACAGAGACCTTTGGACAAGTGATACCGATACCGGGCCGCAAAAACACTGTGGTAGACCCCGGCGGTCATCAAGAGAGGTGCATAGTTGTGAAGTACAAAATCAGCTGCTTCCACTACAAAAGTGCGAAAATGATGGGCATCTGTCGCCCGCAAATCTCCAAACCACCCTGCCGCCAACTGGTGCTTGAATCGGATTGCTAGACAGTCCAAAAGAAAAGGCTCATCCCTGTACCCCCACTGTGTTGGGCAGAGGAACAGTCCAAATGACGACCGCTCCTTGAGAACGCGGCCGGATGAGTTGTCCCACCTTGCAGGGACGAAGGTGGGAGCACGGGACAGCTTGTTGTTCACTGGGACCAAATCTCCCAGGCCCAGAACTGGAGCATGACACCGCTGCCCGCCAATTCGATAGAGAGGTTCGGCACGGGGGACGCAGGCAGCCAAACTGTCCCTTTCGATTAAAATAGCCGCCTCCACCTCCTGAGTTAGAATGGAATCCTTCTTGCCTCCCGGAGCATATGAATGGAGAAACCGCAGTAGATGCTTGTCTTTCGGGTAATCCACCCGGTAGTCCTCATCACGCTCAAAAGTGGGTGGTGTTGCGCCAGCATCAAGCCTCGACACGTCCATTGTGTCGGCCTCGTCGTCTGAAGAGTCAGCCAAAACGGCAACCTGGTCACAGCCAAGAGTCAACCGTGGAAAATCGGCCCACGAAAGAAGCGGTACATCCTTCCGAAGGCCTGTATTGCTGGGGGAAGATTTGGGAGCCATGGTTCCTGCAAAGGAAATTAAAGCCACATCAGCGGGCCGCATGAACGCTCAAATCCGACAAAATTTCGGCAGCATCTCCCCTTGTCATACGTGCAAGTGGGGGGTTTCAGCGGGTACTCGTCCACGCACTAAGGCGAGACGGCCCCAAAACAGAGACACGCAAGCATGTCGAAAAGGCTCTCCGGGAACCACTGTTACCCCGAGGACAAGCCGATGGGGAGTGAAGCGGCCCAGTGCCTGGCTGCGGTCAAAACACCCGCCATTAAAAATATGGTGCGGAAAGAGACGCGGACCGACGGGGGCCCCGCTGATCTAAAATGGGCCCCCGCCAAACGAAGCTGAAAAGTAAATGACCTGGGACCTGACGCGTCCTCACCGTCTCCTAAGGGGCTCCGGGCCCCACTAAAAGCCATCTACGGCCGCCGCTACTCTCTCGTGGCGCGCGAAGTGGAAGCTAGACCTAATCGGACCCGTCATTCGGGGCGGTAACGGGCGGACGAGGACCGCGCTGGTGGAAGCACCGCCGACTCAAAATGGGCCCCACGAATAAAGAGACAAAAGGGCGAAACCTCGGACTCGGGATATTCCCCCGCGGTCCCCCTAGCGGTTAGAAGCCCTGGGACCTACTCGATCTCCCCTTGCTTTGTTTAAGAGGGGGAGATCCCAACGGACCCGGACACTCATGTGGGCGTTCGGTACAAAAGGCCGCATGGCCCAGGCACATTCCCTTTGCCTACCCAAATCCCCAGGCGCCCCTCGGCCCTGTTCACCCAAACAAACAAAAAAACACACACAGGGGCATGCAAGCCCGCCAAGCTCCCTGTCTTCCTGGTCCCCGACCATGGAAGCCCTCGGCACTGCCAAAACAACCTCCCGCGCCGCCGCGGAACACACAGACATAGTGGCCGGCCGACCTCCGGCCCATCGCCGCCGAGCCCCGGACGGCCTTGCAAACAAACATACACAAGAAACACAAAGGGAGGGGCTCTCCGAAGCATCGCCGTGCCCTACCGCCGGGACGCCGCCGCACATGCCTCTGTGCCCCAAAAGCCGCCGAGCTGCCTGCCCGCCGCCGCGCTCGGTTCACCGGCGTCCGCGCGCCGCCGAAACAACTGCGTCAGGTCGCCGTCGTCAGCGGGGTCCCGCAGTCGCCGCCGTGCTCCTCGCCGCGGTCAGAGCGAGCCACCGCGCGCCCTAGCACCGTCGCCCCGGTGTTAAAAGCCCCAACGGGAGACCCTAGCCGCCCCGTCGTCGGAAGGCAGGAGCCCTGACGTCTCGAGGGCCCCTTCGAAGCCCGATCGCCCACTCCTCAACGAGCGCCGTGCCGCCGCCGCGCGTTCGCACCTCGCCGTCGCCGGTGTCTGCACCGCGCCGCCGATGCTACGCCCGGTGACCGTCACCGCTGCACCGCTCCTCGCCACCGGAGAAGGAGGGAAGAGGCGATCGGGGGAAGACGAAGCGAAGGAGAGAGAAGAGGAAGGCGAGTCGCGCTCGCGGAGGGAAAGAGGAGAGAAAGAGAAGGGGAAGAGAGAAGGGCGGCCGCGCACGCCTTTTGAGGCGAATTTGAAAAGGCCGAAGCGACCGGCCTCGGGAGGCGCGAACCGCCGGTTCGCGCTCTCAAGCGGCCCGCGGACCGAGTCCGCCAAGACCGCGCCGGACCGAGTCTGCTCAGATCGCTCCGAGTCAGGCCGGTCAACCGCGCCAGCTCACCAGGCGCCACCCGCGCCAATTCGACCCTGCGCCGATTCGGCTAGGTCAACAGACTGCTCTCCAAGCTGTCCGAGCAACCCCGAGCCCCAGCGGCCCAAGAGAAATGAAAATAGGGGGGAGCTATCCCCAAATTGCCCGTACGGAGCAACATGCAGCCGTCATCCGCGGATCACATCATCAAAAGAAGCAAAAGGCTATGAATAGACCACTTGACCATTAGCCCGGCAACAAGTCAAAGACCTGTCGGCGCTAATGTCAATAGTCAAAGGACTAAAATTCACCCGCGGATGTCGCTCTACGTGCCTCTTCGCACCACCCACGGGTGGGGGGCATTTGTGGGCACCCCTTTTCGTTAATGGGCCCAAACCATCGGCCCATTACCCAAGCCGCTAGCGCCGATTTTTAGCCCCTCATGGGCTGTGCGCAAAGGAGCCAAAAGGCCCATTCAAAGGCCACCAAGGCCCATCTGAAATCAACCCTCATCTCACCCCATAAAGTGGGGGGGTGAGAGTAAGCATTTGTGACACCTCCCAAAAGGGAGTGCCACAAATGGTAAAAGCAAGTCTGCCACCTTGCTGCGCAGGAGGGCTGGTTGGGCCTGTTTTTGGCCTTCCTTCTCCTCTAGAAGACTTGGGCAAGGGGGCCAGCATAGGGGATACGCAGGAGGGCTTGGAAGGGGGCGGTTCTAGCACCAAAGGAGGGCCTTCCTCTCTGGTTTTCTGAAGCAACCAGCAGCAAGAAGCCAAGAAGCAAGGGAAGAGGCCTGCGTTTTCTGCTCAAAGAGGCTCCACCCGTGAGGAAGAAGCAAGAGGAAAAGAGAGAGAAGAGAAAGGTGAGAAGAGAAAGCAAGAGAGAGAAAGGAATCCTTCTTTGGGAGGGGGGGCTTCTTGTCTTGTCCCATCAAGAGAGGAGAGGGAGGAGATGCCACATTGAAGCTTCCTTCCCCCATTTTCTTGTACTCCTTCACCCCATCTCATGAAGGCATACCCTTCATGCCCCCCCCCCTTTTGGGTATTTTATGTGAATGTGTTGTCTCTTTTGCATTTATTGCATGCTCTCCTCTCATCCCATCTTGGGTTTTAAAAAATTTTTCTTTGCAAGTGGGGTTACGGGATGGGATTACCTCTTCATAGAGGCACTCTCTCCCCTCTAATACCTCACATGAGGCCAAAAAGCCTCCCATACCTCAATAAATGAGGTCATGGGAGCATGGGACTTCATGCTCCATCTAATGCATGCACGGCATACCATCCTCCTCTCTATTGGGCCTTGCGTTTCCTACTGTTTTGAACCTGCAAAAAACCAGTTTTTCTGCTGCCTTGGCCGCCCCCTAAGAGATCCCCATTGTGTCCAATGTGCACCCATGGCCATGGCCAAGGGATTGAGCAAACAATGCTCATATCCCTTTGCTCAAATGCCATGTTCAAAAGACCCTTTCAAAAGAAATCATCAAGCCTAGCTCGCCCTTCTCAATAGACCATCCCATTGCGGTTTTCATCCTCCCTTTGGTGTGCATTCAAGTTAGCATCAAAAGCTTTCAAGAGCCCCATTTCACTACTCAAAGGGGGTTGGGCAAATAATGCCTAAATCCCTTTGTTTAGCCCATCCAAGCAATGGGTTGTAATGCCATCTCAATATCCAAAATCACCCCGGCCATGAGCAAGGGCGTTCTTGGAGAGAGGCGTTAACATCCTTTGCACAGGTGACTGGCTGCGCCGATTCAGCCTGGTTCTGGTTCTGGCAGTCCTGTAAGACCAGAGCAGAGCTGCGCCGATTCGACGCTGGCTATCACGTTGGTCGAAATCACGTGAGCAAATCCATTGCCCTACGTGACACCGGCCGGTAAACAGTCAAAAGACACAATATTAGACCCATCCACATCCTCGGATCGGACATATGATGTTCGTGTCCGGGTGGGTGGGTTTGCATGTGATTCATTGTCCCGCGGGTTGTTTGGCCACAACATTGCCCGAATCTCCGTAGGCATGCCTGGGGGATCGAGGTCATGGCCGTCGGAGTTACGCCGTTTTACGACGTACACTCTCCCTTTTGGTGCCATCTCCGTTTGTGATGGATGAGCATCGCGCTTTCCCCTCTATCACCACGATAAGGGGAAATGCCGCCGAATTCCCCCCGCGAGGTCGAGTTGGCGCAAAATTCCTAAAAGAGTCATTAGCTTCTAATTGAGTTGGCAACGTTGCGAACGAAAGCCAATTCGATGATGTCTATGATTTCAGTCGGGCTGCGCCGATTCGTCTTATCTCGTCAGCTGCGCCGATTCGAGGACGTCTGCGAAGTGCGTTGAGCCATCGAGCTCCGCCGAACGAATAGAACTCCGTTCCAAACGCTCAAAGACCCAAACAGCAAATTAAAATCATTTAACGATAAAAGAATTGCAAATGCAAATTGAACCCCTTTCAAGCAAAGAGCAAAAGGCTACTCCATGTTTTACAAAAGATTAAAGGGCCAAATCAATCCCCTTCTCCAAATGACCAGTTCACCTCTTTCTAAATGACAAAAAAATAATAACCTTGTGGTTTTGCAAAAGATCGAAGGGTAAGAATCAAACCCTCTTTTCAAAGAGTAAAAGACCGTCCCATATTTTGCAGAAGAACAAATGACCAATTTGAACTATTTTCAAGCAAATCAAAGGTCACCCCCCCCCCCCCCCCATGTTTTCCAAAGAGCAAGAGATCAATTAGACTTTTTTCTCAGTCATAAAGATTGCATCACCATGCATAAAAGATTCAGACCAAACCCTTTTTTTTAGCAAATGAAGATTGCCACATGTTTTGCAATAAAAAAAAGAAGAAATCAAATTGAAATGATTTTTCAATAAAAAGACCAAATTGTATTTATTTTTAACAAAAAGTCAAAGAGACCACCCTTTTCAGAATTGTCTTTCTCATATAGATTTAAAAGACCGAATTGAACCCTTTCGTGGTAAAGATGACCAATAAATAAATAGACAAAGAGATTGAGTAGTGGGTCGAGTGAAAGGTCTAATGGTTCGATTAGGCGTTCGTCTTGCTCCCTAATATTTCAGTCCAATTATGCTTTGCACCTTTTATCGGATGTCCCGTTTTAACGTCATGAGGCTTTCTAATCTGGCGATTAATCAAGGGTTTTTCTCTTTCTAAAAGAGATGTAATTAACGTCGTTGCGCTCAAGCAATGACGGGATTTTTGGTCCAGGACCCGACCACTCACTTTCGTTTGACGAAGTCAAACGGCGCGCATAAAAGACTTGAAAGCCCTCCGACTCTCGGAGGCAAACCATTTGGTTGTCACTTCGGTGACTGGCACGCCCGCGCTGCGCGGATTGCCGATTCATCTCACGTCGCCATTGCTCGTGTAGCATCCGACGGGACTTGGATTGGCAATGCGCATATATCCATGAGAAAATGAGACAACATAATAAATAGATTTTTTTAAAATGTTTCCCATTTCCACATCAATTTATTAGCAAGGCATGATTCACAAGTTGCAAATGATTTATAATCAAGCAGATTCAAATATCCATCCTCAAGCAACTTTTAAATCCTTCCTTCATTGATATGACCAAGTTTGTAGTGCCAAAGGAATACTTCATTCACCTTATCTCTATTCCTCTTGGTAACATTATGTATGTTCATGACATATGGAGCAAATAATTCCTCTACCAATGATCTCATCTATCACATCCCAATAATATAACTTATCGAGATGTGACCATAACTAAATTGAAACTCATCCTACAGATGTACTTATAACAACATTGGAATATAACATAATAAATATCATTGTAAGAGTCAACTAAGCGTCATACACATTATTACAGTTGGACGCACTGTTTAAATAAAAAAAAATAAAAGAAAATCTAAATCTAGCCCTAATGGTATGCTCAACGCTCATTTTCCCCGTCAAGATTGGACACTTTCTGGTCACCTGAAAGGAGTAGAAAATAATGAGTACTTGTGCCCAGTAGGATTAACTAACTCTACTTGCAAGGAAAAGATCAGAGTTTACAGTAATGTCAGGAAATGTACATGATGGCAGAAGCAAATAAGTGTCGGCCATTGAAGATAACAAGATATATCATGAAGGTGTCAAGTATCATGCATTGCTAATCAGAGAGTACTGAATTAAGAAAATTTTAGTAGTGTTGCCTTAAGCCCAAAACCAGACAAATAATAACTGAATGCCAATCACATAGTAATTCATATAGCATATCATATAGCAAATCATGAAAATGCCGATTAATTTAGCATATCATAGTGTCATGCCAAACGCCCAAACAAAAGATCCAATTATGCTCTGTGCAAATTAAACGAGTTCGGATGCTCCTCCTAAGACTGGACCTGCCCCATTTGCACTAGCATTAGATCCAAAAGAGTCTGAAGACCCAATAATAGGTCATCTCATTTCCATTTGAATATACTCTCAGGCAACAACACATTAGTAAACAAAAGTTGTGGGTCTTGAAGCAAATATTAGAAGTTTAGACAAGAGATGAGAGTTACCCAAAAGATGGCTTAATTGACTAACTTAAAGGTTAAATAACTCTGAGAATGTAGTAGGAAAGAACTATATATGTATAGTTGAATACTTCCAAAGCTTAATTGGTCAGTAGTGAACAAAAAGATTTGCGGTTCTAATAGTGGTTAGGTCTACCGAAATATGCATATCGGTCGACTGAACCTCACATAGGTTTGGTCTGTAGAGTTCAGAAAGGAATTAGTCGACTGAAACAATAAAAATGGTCGACTGAATTGGGGTTTTCGGTCATCCGAGAGGTGAATTTATGTCGACCAACTATGCCAGAAGTACATGCAAGGGTAACATAGGTTTGGGTCTTCCGATAATGAGGAAACGATCGACCGTTTCTTCCAGTAGTGCTTTTACTAACGATAGAAGGGTTTCGGTCGATCGATAGTCAAGTTTCGATCGACTGATTACGATGACTCAAAAGTTCCCGAGTGATTTCTACTACTTTTAGGGGATACAACTCAATAGTTCCCACTCTAATGTTGTTTTGCACATGGATTCTACTATCTAGAAGATAAAACAAGATTGTCTAAACAAGAGGTCATGCTCAACTAGATAAAGGATGTTTACGGCAAGAAGAGGAACTTGAGGATAAACAAAGAAGCAAATGGGAAGAAGAATCCTACGAGGCTTCAAAGGTCTGAAGTTCCCTGCTCCTTCTAATCTTCTCCCCAAGAACAGCATGTCCACCTTCTCCAGCAGCAGCTGCAGTACGACGGGGTGGCTAAAGTATTGGGTGGTTATGTTCTGGGGTCTATAAATAGAGTTAGCTTTCGTGTCATGCATGTAGAGAAGGCTTGAGCGTGAGGCTCAAGTTTCCTTCCACAGGTAAACACGTAGTAAGCTACGTGGTAAGTTTATTCGGAACATTAAAGTTACATATATGAATATTATAGAAGAAATTTTTACGTAATTTATTACTTAAATAAATTTTAATTACTTTTATCCCTTCGGGTCCTTCATTTTACATCCAAACGATGTCGATTCAAGACAAAATTTCAAACATAAGCTAATTTAGAGGGTGACGTGAATTATGGTTATTTTAGTTGAATTTTCCATATCAAAATTACATTGGGTAAAAATTGTCTCAAGAAATCGAGTTAATCTCAACATCTGTGGGCCTATAATTTTAAATATTCATATTTTTAGAATCAACATATTTTTCTAATAATTATGTTAACTTTAGATTCATTCTTATTTTTGGGATCCTAGTGTGGCCCGATTAGGTTACATAAGGATATGGTGACAACAAAATACCTTTTACCTTGCATTTTAATATCTAAAATTTTAATATTTCCATAAATTCATTATTAATTCTAGGATGTTACATCATCATTTAAGAATATAGAACAACTATTATTTCCAAACATAAATTTGTACCCCACTTTATTCAGACAATAAATGAAGATAATTTTCTTAATAATAAACAGAACAAAATAACAAGTGTTTAATACTAATGTAGCTTCACTTGGCATTTGTAGGTTGACTTCTTCGACAGAAACAACAGTAACCTTTGCCCCATTTTGTATCCTTAAGTCCACCTCACCTTTTATCAATCTCCTATACTTTGCCAAGACCTACAACAAATTACAGATATGAGATGCACATCAGATAATTAATACCTATGCATTATCAAAATGCCCTAACAAGTGGAGATCAATCATAAATAAACCTGAAACTTCTCCAAGCTTCTACTTTATCTTCTCTTCTAGGTATTCCTTCTAGTTTCTCTTCCAATGCTCATCCTTATGTAGTGAAAGCATTGTCCTTTGTCCTTAGCTGTCTCAATCTTCTTGACAACCTTTGCCTTGCCTGAGCTTTTGCCCTTTCCTCGACCCTTCTTAAGGATTTTGCTGCCTTTCTCTTCTTTATGGTGTCCTTTACCTCACTCAACATATTGAGTAGCTCGAGCAATGTTACCTCAATCTTGTTCATATTGAAATTCATTATGAACTGTGAGAGGGAGTATGGAAGAGGTTGAAGTATCAAGTCCACACATAGGTCATCCTCCAAGGCAAAAGCTAATGGAGTGAGCTTTTCTATCTAGTCGATCATTTGAAGGACATGGTTATGAACTGGTGTTCCCTCAGTCATCCTTGCTCTAAACAAACTCTTGAATATCTCATATCTCTGAGTCCATCCATACTTCTCAAACAATTTTCAGAGATGTAAAATGATAGATTGTGCATCTATCTTTTCATGCTACCTTTGGAGTTCAAAACTCATGGAGGCCAACATATAGCACTGAGCAAGTTTCGAGTCATCCTTATACTTTTTAAAGTGTTGAACTTCTTCCTCTCTCGCCCCTTCTTCTAGCTCGAGTACGATCTCATCGAGGATGTATGAGATCTTATCTGAGATGAGAACGATTCTCAATTCAAATTCAATCCACATAGTTTGAACCAGTGAGCTTGTTGGCATCTAGTATGTCACGGAGTGGATTTGGAAGTGACATATTAATCTAAAAAACAAGATATAGCATTAAATGACATGTAGATAATTGGATTTAAAATTAAGATATGGACTTTTATCTTAATTTACTCTCACTATTTTACTATGGATCATATGACATCCACCAGCATGTGATTTGGAAGTTTCTGGCTAAACTTCTAGTGGGGATTAAGACTCAATTAGCTTCATGGCATGATCTCGTGTAACACAACAAATCACACTAAGTTCAAAGGGTAGACAATTCTTATCAATCACAACCATCTTGTGATTCTTAATCATATTCGGCCTCCAAATAATCATATTCTTGTGTGACACAACAAATCATGATATTTGGTTAAGTCATTAACATCATTACTTGATGAGCATGGTTATATAATAATGCCCTTGTGTGAAACAACAAAGCATTCCATGTCCCCATCCCATCACTGACATCTCTCTGTTTTAGGCCAGATCCTAATTTGCAATAAGTGTTATCAAACACCACTTTATACTCTATCCATCTCCAAACATAAAGAGATAGATCTCGCAATCAAGCACGGTGGACAATAAATGTCAAGTAGTTGGGAACATTTGAAGTCCATAATTGTTAGGCACTTAGAGGGAATAGTGGTTGTTGAGTACGACTTGGGTCATTCACAAAGAAGACCCTTATAACCGCCAAATATAGAAACGTATCTTTCAGATTTGACATTGACACTAGTTGCATCGCACATAATAACACATTTTGGCACAATATTTATTTATGTAAAATTTTTTGTACATCTTCCAATATAAAAATGTTCAATTACTCATTCATATGTAAGGCGATTCTTAAAATATGTTGATCAACATAGCGAGTAAAACATATCGATGTTCGTTGGTAGATTCTATATGGCAACTTAATGCTTAGACATTTGATTCAAATTTCAAAATAATTGTCCTTCCTATCCTTCAAGATTCTCAATGACCTTCTGAACGAAGTAATTGGCTCATCTTTTGTCAAACTGTCCTCATTAATGCAATTATTTTTATTCAAAGTCGTCGTATCTTCTCCAAAAATGTCTCAACACTTAACTCATGAGTGAGTAGTAGTAGGTTTTTTTTTTAACCGTAGAGTAGCAGTTATTCTCTCTCTCTCTCTCTCTGTGGTGGATTGGTTCTCACCTCATGAAGGGATGGGGAGGCAATCGATTGACAATAGAGGCAACTGATATTTCTCAACAAAGTTAATATTTATCAGCTACAACCTGTATGTTTCAACTAAAACCAATAATTTATAGTCAAAATCAATATTTCTAAGCTTAAATTAGTAGCTTTCAGTGAAAGTCAATGTTTCTTGACTAAAGTCTATTTCAATATCTTTCAGTCAAAATCAAAATTTTAAGTCAAAAATAAAAAAAATTAGGTGAAAGTTAGTATCGCTAAGTCAAAAATCTATATTTTTAAGCCAACCACAGCCAAGCGTCCATTGATCACAACTATTAGTACTTGCTAATTGCCATTGGTCACTGTCATTCTCTGTGCCGGCCGGTTCTCACCTCTACAGCCTGTCAACCGCTATGTATGGCCCACATGGCATGAGATGAACAAATTAGGAGCAATCCCAACAATACAACTGAGTTTTATTTTCTGACCCAATCGGAAAATAAACATTTCAATGAGAAAATTAATCAATTTCCTCTTCCAGAGATCAACATCTGAACAAGTAATAAACAGAGTAATTTAACTAAAATGAAGAAAATATGAATTGATATGGTACTGTTTGTAAATATTTCGCCAAGATGCAACCTAAACATCAAATACATAAAAGATGTGTGTGTGTGTTAAATCGGTAGAACCAGCAAGAAGATATTGATGCTTAATGAGAACACTAAGACTTTCAAAGTGCAAAAGAATAATAATACTCGAATTAAACTTCTAAAAGAGTGCCAATAAACCCAGTATAAACCAAAAAGAGGGTAATTTCTGCACTCATACTTACGTAACATAGTTATTTTAATCAATACGAAGGTTGTAAAGTGCTGAACTTGAGGCGCGGGCATTTGGTAGAGAATTACCCTATTCTTTCCTTTCAATTCAAGCAATTCCTTGTAGCCATGTTGTCGGAGCGTTAAAATTTAGAGGGGGAAAAATCATGTTTTTGTAGTAATTCTTGTGTTTGGAGAACATAATATTTATGTGTTGCAAGACTTTTTGGAGAATTTGTACGAGTTTTAGATTATTGTAGTGCATCATTGTGTAATTTAAGAGGACTACCAAACGAGTTCATAATTTTAAAAAATTATCATGGCCGATAATTGAGAGGTGACATTTAAGAATTACCATAAACTTATTGATCCTACATTTTTTTTTGGGATAAAACTACGTCTTTCATGATTATGTTTCTCTCATATTGCAATATGGTTTCACTTATAATGTCACACTACGAATCCATCCCATAACTGGAGAAAAGACAGACTGCTTGGTTGTTTTGTTTTCACAAGAGGACCTCTTGCTTGTTAAGCAGGAATAACCCATGGGTAAATAAGCATCCATCCTCCGAAATACGTGAGATGTTTGCTTGTTAAGTGTCGAAGTGAAGTATCTTTTCAACATTAGGCTCCGAATACAGTTCAAAGTGATTGGATAGTGGATCCACACTAATATTCCAAAGTAAACGCCAGGGCTAAACATACATACGAGTAGAACTTAGTTTGACTTGTAAGAAAAGTTGGAAACATGTGAATGGGCCCTTTTGGACAGTAAAATGCACATCAATGAACTCTCGATAGACGGCAGTGGGCAACGACGGATGGCGGACTCCAAAGTCATCATTTTGAAGACCAGAATTACTACTTAGGTGACCAAATCGCTATTTTAGACTTGCAACTATTAAAAGTTCAATCTATATTTTTAAATCGTAAGATAATATTTTAAAATATTAAAAATTGTATTTATAATTTCAAGATTTGTATTACTGAGCCCAAAATTTGTATCTCTGAGCCCAATCGCCACCGCTGCCAATCACAGGCTGTCTCCGGCCATCCCTCCTTGTCCGTAGGGGTGAACACGAGTCGGTTCACCCCCAATTTTTCAGAAACCAAATTGAACCGATTCTCCCCAGCTCGGTTCAAACCAAAATCAGTCCAAAAAGCATTTAAATGGTGTTTGCGGAGAGTCGCGAGAGTCAATCTCGCGACCTCCATGCGGAGGCGCGACCACCACCAAGGCGAACCAACTGCGCTACGAGCGTTTTTGTATAAATAGATATTATATATATATATATATATATATTTCAGTTCATTTCGATTCCGCAACTTGAAATCGAACTGAACTGTGAGACATGTGAAACCGAACCGAACCGAACCTCGGTTCGATTTTTTGGTTTGGACCATATTATGAACACCTGTCCGCTGTCCGCCAACCCGTGAGGCACCCAAACTTGGTGCCACACAAATGTGCCAAATGCACTTTAACAAGTGTATTAAACTTTTTCAATGGGCAACTTTTGAACCTTCAAAAGAACCTATATATACAAATATAGAATGAAATGAGGATTTTCTCCTCGTTCAAATGGATATGGCAACTTGTTCGATCACATTTACAAATTGCCGTGCCTTTAGTTTCCGCTCATGATTATGGATTCTACTCGATCTTTTGCCATGTATCCTGTTTTGCTGGAAGATATATGATTATTACCACTTACAGACCTGTCTCTGTATTTTTGAATTTTGGGAGCTCTTCCCACCCTTCTCCTTGTAGGAATTTCTAGAAGCAATAGTCTTTCTTCCGCCCTGAGCTGCTGCGATGGCTCTGCACCTTTGCTTGGCCAAGCGCTTATGCAAGGTAGCATCATCATCTTCCGGAACAGCAGCCTGAAACAAAAATTTTCAAAATGGCTGAAGTAAAAATGAAACGCCTACCACAGTGGACGAGGAATGATTTGTGCTCTCTATTAGCTACATTATCTACAAGTCAAGCACCTCACTTTCCTTACGTGGACAATGATAAACAACGAAAGGAATAACAGACATTGAAATACGAGTTCTAATGTCAGAAGATAGCCGAATATATGCACAGATATTGCACCCACTGGACTTTTCATGTAGAAAGTAGCGCTCTGTTATGAGCATTTTTGCCGCAGCTTCAGCTTTATTTGCCCATTAGGTCGGTTGCTCTTGGTAGGTTGTCATTTCTTTCTGTTAGAATGGTATTTTTGTCCTTGCATTTTTTATCATTTGACCCGGTATAAAAGGAGTCCATGGGGCCTGCAATGCGATTCCCAGGGCCAGAGGCCACCACTTGTGCGCCTCTTCCTCTTCTCCTCCCTCGCTTCCTCCTCTAATCTTCAGATTTACTGCATCATGGTTTGCAATTTCCTGTCGCTTCCCCCAATGCGAAGTAATTTCTAGAAGCATATTTATTTTTGAATCCTATTATTCAAGAGAATGGATCTAAGAGGATGTCACACAAAGGATTAATGTATGTTGGTTGACGTGGAGTAGTACATCTAGAATCCCTAGTCATCCAGTTCTCTGACTCCAAAATTTGGTCGCAACATATTGCATGAAATCTGGTGTATCCCCAATTGACACTCGGGAAAAATAACCTTGGATGGTTAGGTCATGCACACCCACATCCAAGTTTGGCACCAATTAAGAGGAATGATCAAATTCAAGTTGAGGACAAAAGAATTATGGAAATGGATCACTGGAGAGGATTCATAAGCCCAACCCCAAATAAATGGGATTAGATGCATGATGATGAAAAGACGTGTATTTTCTATTGAGGGGGGACGAGTTGAGCAACTTTATCGAAGGTCATTTACTTGGAATAGGAAAACGATGATGTGTCTTTTTAGTAAATCCAAAGAAAGGAAAACATATGACAGGCAAGACAACAGTTAAGAGACAGATCCAGCAATAATGATTTGATCCTAAAAAAGGATGAGATGCTCACTGGCATAAACACAATTAATGTCACTTGGGTATATATCACTAGGGCAGCCATGGCATCGTCCGGAGGTTTAAGAAGAAACCTTGGCGAGGATTGGAATTTCAAATCCCCGGATCCGTATTAGGACAGATCTTGAAGCTCCGATCGAAAGCCAATTGGACCAGAATGCCATGAGTTGGATCGTTGTCCTTGAACTTAGCCTCCTACACACCGGTCTAAGGGTTAACTTGCCGCGATCCAGTTACGAGTAGCATATCGGGCCTGATAGACCTGTTACACCTCATCTTCCCCGCCCAACCTCTGCAAGGGCTTTTATAGTCCCGTCGTCGGAGCAAACATCTCAGCCTAGCCTCCCGTCGGGTGATATCCCTACTGGAAGGGTCCTTAGTGCAGGCGATCGAGGGGAGAACGACGCTGACATCGTCCCCATCCTCCCAGCCAGACCTTTAGAAACCCTCAGGTCACGGGGCGCCGGTATTTCTGGCACGCCTCCACTAGAACAGCTGTAGTGCCTAGTCACAGTAGGCACCCTGTTGTAGACAGCCCCACAGGAGAGGTCTTCGCAAGCCGATGTAGGGGCAAGCACACATCTGGAGTTCCAGGACATCCACGTCCACGATGCTCGGGCCATTGTCCCCTGGCAGCAACAGGAACGATTGACCGACGATGCTAAAGAAAGGGATCAACAGCTCCTGGTGGACGAATCTCCAACTGCTGAAGGTGCTCAGGTTATGGTCCAGACTCAATTCCCTGGGGAAATGCTTAGAAGGAGGGGAGGTACTAGGGAGGGAGGAAGGCAGAGAGCTAATGGCGGAGGTGGAGAAGATAACAGAAGAGCCTTTGCGTGATATGGCGAATAAGCTAAGGGTCTTGTATGAGGGGACACAAAGGGGCATTAAGGGAGCACTCAATCTGATCCAAAAGAGATGGCTCGTGGCAATGCCAAGAGAAGTTAAGAAGGAGAAGTCATGCAGGAAAGGGGGCTCAACTAGCAGGGGTGATAAAGAGGTGGTAGAGGCAAAGGAGGTTCAGGTAAGGGGTGTGGAGGAGGGACAGTCCACCATCTTTCAACAAGGATTGTTTCTTGGAATGTTACGGTTGTAGGGGGGAGTGAGAAGTGGAGAATGGTGAGGGACCTGGTAAGAAGGGGTGAGTTGGACATCTTTATATCTTCAGGAGACTAAAAGTGAGGGGGTGGAAGCTTTGATCAGGGAATTAGGGGGTGGAAGACTGGTTAATGGGGTATCTTCTCCTGCTGTCGATATGTGGAATACTTTTGAAGTAGAGGAGGTTGAGGTGTATAGATGGGTGGAGATATGGGCTATCACCACACATTTTAGATCTATCAGAGATGGCTTCTCCTGGGACTTCACCGGGGTGTGTGGTCCCAATCCAAGAAAGAAAAACAAGAGCTGTGGAAGAGGCTGCTGGACTCTCATATTTCTTCTGGGAGACCTTGGTGTGTGACAGGGGACTTCAATGTTGTTACTTGCAGATCAAAAAGGACAGGGACTGCCTTTTCCCAAGTTGAAACTAAGGATTTTTGCGACTTCATTGAGGAGGCTGCTACTTATTAACCTCAGCCTGCAAATGCTCATTTCACGTGGTCAAATTTGGAAGCCAACCCCTCCTACTCCAGACTAGATAGATTTTTTGTTTCTGCAGATTGGGAGGTCATTTCCCGCATTTCTTGGTGTCTTGTCAACCAAGACCACAGTCAAAGCATAAGCCTATTTTACTAAAGACCAATAGGGGCAGGAGGATGCAATCTATTTTCAGATTTGAGAAGCACTGGATCAGGGAGGGAGATTTTCTTGATACAGTCAGGAACACTTGGCAGAGTTGTAGTAGAAGAGGTAATGGCATGGGGCCATGGGCACTCTAGTTGCAAAAATGGAACATCTTGCTCGGGTGTTGAAGACTTAGGGGGCCAGCAAGATTTGGAGCAACTCAGAAAGAGAGTCTATTCTTCTTCAGATTCAACCTATTGATCAGCTGGAAGAGGCTCATTTGCTAGATGAAGAGGACAGATTGTGTAGAGAGGCCCTAAGGACCCAATATGATGAATGCTTGGTTAAAGAAGAAATGTTTTGGAAACATAAGTTGAGGGAGAGATGGGTTAAAGAAGAAGATAACAACACAATTTTTTCACACCATTGTATCGGAAGGAGGAGAAATCATATTGCTTCTCTTTCAAATGGGGTTCATCTTTTAGACAGGGAGGAGGACGTCAGCAGGTATGTAAGGGACTTCTATGCATCTCTTTACTCTGACGACCAGCTGGTTAGACCGAGGATTCTGGATGGACTCTACCTAGGTTGTCTCAGACACAAAGGGAGAGTCTCATCTCCCCTTTTCAGCAGGAAGAGATTACGCAGGCAGTGTTCTAATTGGCTGGTGATACGATTCGAAGTCCTGATGGTTTCCCTATGTTCTTCTATCAACACTGCTGGGAAATTGTCAAGGAAGATGTGTGTACTACTATTAAGGAATTCTAGGAAGGCAAGGCTCATCTGCGAGGTATTAACAAAGCATTCTTGGCACTCATTCCTAAAAAGACAAGGGCCTCACAGTTAGCAGACTTCCCACTCGTATTAATCTGTGCTTGGAAATTACCTGAAAAATTAGGGAAAATTAGAGTGAGCAATAAGCCCGATAGGATTTACCCTCTAATTGCTCTAAATCATTTAGTCAGCAGTTAATCGGTTTAACAAGAAATATAATTAACAAGAATAGGTATTTAATAGATAATAGGCTCAACAGAAAATGTAACTGACAGGAGCAAGTGTTTAAACAGATAACAGACTTGACGGGAAATGTAACTTGATTTCATGAGTGAGAGCAGAATATTCTCAACATTCTCCTCTCTCTCTCTCTCTCTATTCATATTTCTATCTCTTTCTTTTATGATATTTTTGCTCAAAAACTTGATTTCATGAGTGAGAGCAGAATATTCTCAACATCTCAAATAGATAGTAATTGCAAATATAATTTTGACATTATAATGATACAAGAAGGTTGTTATAAATTATGAAATGAATGGCAATCCTATAAATACATATATTAGAAGCATAAGTTTGTCAAAAATAAAAAATAAAACCTTGGACTTATTTGCAGCACATGATCCAGATTCGAGATTGTCAACTTCACACATCTAGGATCCGAAAATCATTAATATCTCTTGTCTGCAAACTGTTACCTCTCCCCATCAAGGCTTTGATCAAGCCTGTGAGGAGTCTAGCAGGCTGGCCCGACGGGCCAACCCGTCCAAACCAAGCTAGGGCCTAATTTCTGGGCCATTTCATGGGCTCGCGCTGAATATTCGAGCTTCAGGTGGGCCTTTTGATCGGTCAACCCGGTGGGTTTATGGGTTGGCCTGGCCCGTTGGCACCCCCTATGCAAGAGATGTTTGTTGGGCAACTGGCAGTTGTCTCAGATGTGGAGACAAGGGTCATATGATCAGAGATTATCCGAAGATGGTGCAAACCGCTCCAGCAGCAGCAACAGTAGCTCTAGTGGCAGCGAGACTAGCGGGAAGACCCTAGGCTCAGGCTCGAGTGTTTGTTGGGCAAGGGTTTATCCCCTATGCAAGAGATGTTTGTTGGGCAACCGGCAGGTGTCTCAGATGTGTAGACAAGGGTCATATGATCAGAGATTGTCCAAAGAAGGTACAAACTGCTCCAGCAGTAGCAACAATAGCTCTTGTGGCAGCAAAACCAGTAGGAAGACCCCAGACTCAGGCTCGAGTGTTTGCACTTGCCAAGGACATCGAGTAGGCGGAGAATGTCACTGAAGCCTGAAGGTATTTTAACTCAAACTTCGAGGACGAAGTTTGAGTTAAGGGGGAGAGGGTGTAATGTCCTAGATTTTCTTAACCTGATTATCTTAACTTTGCAGGAGATAGTGTTAATTTTCTGATTTTCCTCAACCTGATGGCATAACAAAGTGCCGACAGGTTGGGTTAACGATGGCATAGAGTGCCATTAAGGGAGTTTTCACATAAAGGTTGATTGTCGTCAACTTATCCTTAACGGCATGCTCTGTGGCCATCTACCTTTTCTGACGGCAATTTATGTTACCCCCAGGTTCTTGCTTTGTTTCGCAACTAGAAGTCTCATAGCGATAATGATGGTAAGTTCTAACTTAATTTTGGCCATAGGATTAGCGACTAGTACTCTACGATATAGATTAAACCCTTAGCTCGACTAGATCTAAGTATAGGGTTAAGACGTCGTTTGGAGAGATCATTGGCAATGATTAAAAAATCGGCCGACTAGTCGACTAGTCGGCCCGACTAGTTGAGTCGGGTGGGCTAGCCGACTAGTTCACAGTGTTTACTGGCCCCGAGAGCAACGGGGTGAAATCTTGGAGGTGGGATGTGCGAGGTTAAGATGGAGAGGGCTTCTCCCGGTTCTGCACAAAAACCAAGACTCTTTCGCTAGTGGCTAGATGATTGACTACTGTACCGACTGATTGTCTTACTATTGGTGGTTTAGGGCCTTAGGCAATGTGTCTTACTGTTATTGTTAATGCCACTGTACCGTCCTGTTACTGCTATTGCATTGTTATTGTAATGTTAATTGCAATTGCCGCTATCAAAGTTAATGTTATAGTATTCAATTGCTTTTTAGATGATTCCATGTTACACCGATTATTATTGTATAACTTTTTATATTGCAATGCATGCCTACCTGTTAAATGATAAAGACGGTAAATGATATCCATGACTATTTATTGTTGTAGTAATGAGTTAGTAAATTGAAATTGTCTAGATTAGAAATGCAGTTGAGGAATTGTATCATGTGCATGAATAAAGGTTATATGTATTAACATGTTTTCAGGTGTATGTTATAATGTAGATCTTGGTTTAAATTCCTAGATACTCACTCTTACTAACTATTTTCAGAAGAGACTGAGGAGCAGGAAGGAGAGGAAGTGGCTAGGTCCGACTCAGACAGAGAGGACTAGAGACTGTTGTGATCGTAGTGCTTAGATCTATTGTTTTTTTTTTGAAATGTGGATAGTACCATAAAGTATATTGAAATAGGAAGAATGTACAAGAGTAGAGGCCAAGCAACAAAAAGACCTCCAAACAAAAGCCCTCTCACCAGTTAGACAACCCAAAATAAACAACCTCACCTCCCCAAGAACAAAATGAGAGGAGAATGAGGACTCTCAAATTGACCTAATAATTTAGCCCAAGCCAAAACATTACTCTTAATCCCTTATAACACGGTTTCTTCAGTCCTAACTTCTCTCCTGAAAATTCTGTTGTTTCTTTCAATCCATATGGCCCAAATAGTGGCATGCAAAATGATCCACCATACCACCCCATCAGCCTTCAAATGAAAATTCCTGTTCCAGCCCAAAACTAACTCCTTCGCACCAGTAAAAGATGGGATGACAGTTATTGGAACGCGGATTTTATTTCTTTCTATTTTTATCATCTCATTTCTTTTCTGAAATGATGAATTTCGGGCGTGCCAGACTGTTTACGGGAAACAGACAAAGATTTATTTTACGAGGAGTATTGGGTGCGAACCCTGATACCCCCGAATTTCATTTCATTTATTTTCCGCGTGCGCTCGCGTTCAGGGCGATTGGAGTGGTCGTGTACTGGACCGTTCCCCATCGACCGAAGTCGATGTTTCGTTTACATCGAGTATAACACTCGAATACCTTCGAATGCGTAATGTTTGTTAAAAGACCGTATGCCGAAATTTAAAGAAAAAGACAGATGACAAGTAAATTTCCACAATTTTATTCAAGCTTATGTCATTTATATCCATGACATTTACATTGGTGCCTTTAGTGGGGTTTTGTACCTCCACTGGGCGATTACAAGTATTTTGTGTACATGAGTGTCGACGACAGGGTGTTTGTGCCTCCGTCGGACGTTACACGGTATGGGGAATACATCAATGTCCGTGACAGGGTGTTTGTGCCTCCGTCCGGTATTTGCAGGATATGCGGCTTGTATTTACGTGCACGACGAGGTGTTTGTGCCTTCGTCGAACGTTTACAAGCTTGTCGGGTCCTCGATGCTCGAGGCGGGGTATTTGTGCCTCCGCCGAGTATTTACCGACTATTTGTACTTTTAAGTCTACGACAGGGTGTTTGTGCCGCTGTCGGACAACATTGCCTCGACGCAGTCATTCGGTGACGGCGGAGGACTTAAATACAAATGCTGGGAGTCATGTGACAACCTGTGGCATCTTCCCGCGGACGTGGCGCAATGCAGCCCGAATGCTGAGGACGGAACACCAACGGGCGCCAAGGACTTCTCCTCAGCACGTGCGGCCTATTTAAGCTCACGCACGGTCACACACTAAGCACGGGCTTGTGAGCGTGAGACAAGTGGCTCTTTTTTGGGCTGAAATCGCGCGTGTTCTCCGAATGGCCTTGGAAGCGCCGCTTGGAAGCCTCTTTCAAATGGGGGTATGCCCCCGGCGAGGTGTTTGTGCCTCCACCGAGCAGCATTGCCTCTACGTACGTCGTTTGATGACGACGGAGGACTTAAACATGTACCTCAACGAGTGTCGTTTTATGACACCGGAGGACTTAAACATGGCCTCGACGTGTGTCGTTTTATGACACCGGAGGACTTAAACATGGCCTCGACGTGTGTCGTTTTATGACACCGGAGGACTTAAACATGGCCTCGACGTGTGTCATTTTTTATGACACCGGAGGACTTAAATGAAAACGCCGGGGTCATATGACAACCTGTGGTGTCTTCTCACGGACGAGCGCAGGAGGGCCCGAACGCAGAGGACAGAACACTGACAGACGTCAAGGACTTTCTCCCCAGCCCGTGCGGCCTATTTAAGCTCGCGCACGGAAGACTCTCGGCGAGATCTTGAGGGGCATGCGATTTGTTCGCTCTGGTGCCCCAGCCTCTCTCTTGGGTTTGCCTTTTTTTGGGCCCAATGGCATGTGTTTGAATGGGGGTATGCCCCCCTATTTATAGGTTTTGTGGGGGGCATACCGGCGGGGGTACCCTCCCCGGCGGAGGCCTCGCGGGCACGAGCGTCGAGGCAGAGCGCGAGCGTCGAGGCCGATGGCAAACCGGCGGAGGTGCCACGCGAGAGGGCTAGCTGGCGGAGGGGGCCGCCAGTCAGGGGGGCCTGACCGGCGGCCCCTCCTGACTGGCGGCCCCTCCTGACTGGCGGAGGGGGGTCCGCCGGTCAGGGGCCCTGACCGGCGCCCCTCCTGCTGGTGGAGGGGGGTCTGCCGGTCAGGGGGGCCTGACCGGCGCCCCACCTGCTGGCGGAGGGGGGTCCGCCGATCAGGGGGGCCTGACCGGCGCCCCACCTGCTGGCGGAGGGGGGTTCGCCGGTCAGGGGGCCTGACCGGCGCCCCTCCAACTGGCAGAGGGGGCCAACCGGCGCCCCTCCCTGCCTGGCGGGGGGGGGCAGACCGGCGCCCCTCCCTGCCTGGGGGGGGCAGACCGGCGCCCCTCCCTGCCTGGGGGGGGCAGACCGGCGCCCCTCTTCGTCCTTGGTCATTTCCAAGAGGATTTCTATTCCTGGGAATTTGCTGGTTTGTCATGGCACGTGCGGCACACGTGCACACACATGCCCGCATGTATTTGACGTGCATTCGACGTGCGTTTTTGCCCGTTTCACGTGCATTTGACCCCATTTTTGGAGGGCGTGTGCATTTCACCTTTTCGGACCCACGAGTCATACGCGATCTTTAGCGCGAGTTCGGACATCAATTTTCGGCTATCCGGGGCGTGTATCTCTACCGTTGACAGGCCTTTTTAAGCTTCATCCTCCGGCTCGTTCTAGGTGGACGTCCGAACTCAAACCCATTTATCACAGGTGTTCGAGTGGGGGAGGCCGGGGTTTATTCCCAGCCTTTCGTGGATTTCCGGACGAGTTTGCCACCCGGGACTTGTTTAAATCCCGATATTTTTCGGGTTCAACAAATGCCCCCCACGGGATATCCGTCAGAGACGAAGACGAAGGCGGGTGTCCCGTGGCGATTTTCAAACTCTACCCATGGTCTTAATGACTCGACGAGGAGTTGGGTTGAAAACCACAGCGATGCGCTTCAATATTTGTGTAGTGTCGCCTGTAACTAGGACAACAATTTGTTGCTGCCGGTTGAGCCAGCGGTGTAACTTGCTATGCTTCTCGCGCTGAGCCATCAGCTCTCCTCGCTCGCATATTTTTCATATTTGTTTTCAACTCAAGAGTTCCCACGAGAGGACCCAGGAGAGCGCACATCACTTCAGGGAAGTAATATGGACCCGCTCCACCAGATCAACTCTACTGGTGGGTTTCATCGATGAGTTGCTTCTTGACTTTGCTTGGAGCTGACCTTGGCTATCTTCATCCGAGTCTCGTCTTTTTGACTCGGCTTAAGGTTGGGTCGGAGCCCGGTTGCTGAGCCTTGCTTTTTGGCTTCGCTCAGCGGCTTATCATTTGGTCGAAGAGGGTTATCTTCTTTGACTTTGCTCCTCGCCTTCGCTCTCGAGACTTGCCTTCTTGGCTTTTTCTTGGGATTTCGTTTGGCGCCTTGCTATTGGACCTTGCATTTCTGGCATTCTTCCAGATCTGATGTAAACTTCTGCCGTTGAGGCTGGCCTTCTTGGCTTTGTTTAGCGACTTTTTCATATTTGGATTGCTTGACGGGCGTGACCCGTTAGCTTGGGTAGCATCAGCTTGACCTTTGCGTTTCTGGCATTCTTCCAGATCTGGTGCAAGATTTCGGGTGCTGGGGCTGGCCTTCTCGGGGCTTTGTTTAGCGACTTCTTCCTTTGGGCGCCGTATTTCTTGGCTTGACTTGTCCTGCGCTCTACTCGGTTTCTCGGACCGGTAAGTTCGAGCGATGTCTTTCTGGACTTTGCATTTCTGGCATTCCTCCAGATCTGGTGCAACATTTCGGGTGCTGGGGTTGGCCTTCTCGGGGCTTTGCCCGGCAACCTGAGTTTGATTCTTAGTCGAGAAGGCTTACCTTTTCTGGCTTTGCTCCTCGACCCTGATTTGATATTTCTTCTTTCTGAGATTTGCCTTTGTTGGCTTTTCCCAGGCTTGCTTTCGGCATCTTCTGCTTGAATTTTGCATTTGTGGCATTCCTCAAGATCTGATGCAACATTTCGGCTGCTGGGGCCGGCCTTCTCGGGGCTTTATCCAGCAACCCAACTTTGATTTGATGATGATTTTTTTTTTTCATCTCTCTTTTTTTTTCATATTACCATCCCAGCGCCCTTTCGGGTTTTCACCGGGGATGGCCCCCTCTAGCTTTTTCCGATGCGCCCTTTCGAGTTTTCACACCGAGGGGTTACCCATTTTTGCCTGAGGCGCCCTTTCGAGTTTTCACCTCAACTGGGTCTGAGACCTTTTTACCCTTGAACATCCCTTTTTGGAGGACGATCAAGTCTGCCGGGACATCTCTTTTTTTTTTTTAGTCCCTTTTTCTTTTCTTTTCTTCCTTTTTTTTTGTTTTAGGACCCGAGGCCGGACCCTGGGGCAATTGATCATGGGATCTGCCATTTGGATTTAGCCTACCGTTGCGGTTTTCTGGCTAAAGAAATTTCGGTTAGCCTACCACTCCGGTTTGCTGGCTAAGGATTTAGGGCTCGACCGACCACGGAGGTTTGCTGGTCAAAGGGATAGCCTACCTTCTTGGGGTTTTCTGGCTAAGGGTTTAGGGTTTGACTGACCATGGAGGTTTGTTGGTCAAAGGGATAGCCTACCTTCTTGGGGTTTGCTGGCTAAGGTTTTAGGGTTCGACCGACCACGGAGGTTTGCTGGTCAAAGGGATAGCCTACCTTCTTGGGGTTTGCTGGCTAAGGATTTTGGTTTGACCGACCACGGAGGTTTACTGGTCAAAGGGGATAGCCTACCTTCTTGGGGTTTGCTGGCTAAGGATTTAGGTTTGACCGACCACAGAGGTTTATTGGTCAAAGAGGGGTAGCCTACCTTCTTGGGGTTTGCTGGCTAAGGTTCAGGTTTTGACCGACCACGGAGGTTTGTTGGTCAAAAGGAATAGCCTACCTTCTTGGGGTTTGCTGGCTAAGGTTTAGGTTTTGACCGACCACGGAGGTTTATTGGTCAAGAGGGATAGCCTACCTTCTTGGGGTTTGCTGGCTAAGGGTTTAGGATTTGACCGACCACGGAGGTTTGTTGGTCAAGAGGGATAGCCTACTTTCTTGGGGTTTGCTGGCTAAGGATTTTGGTTTGACCGACCATGGAGGTTTATTGGTCAAAGAGGGGTGGTTTGATCCACCATCTTGATTCACTTATCAAGCGGAATAGGGGCACAGCCCAGCATTTCGTCTACTGGCCGCGTGAAACATGCCTTGGTAAGTAATGATTTGCTTTTGATTTTCTATCCCCTTTTTTTTTTTCTCATTACTGACTCCTGCGCCCTTTCGGGTTTTCGCAGAAGCCAGCCCCCTCCAACTTTTTCCAACGCGCCTTTTCGGGTTTTCACGTTGAGGGGTTATCCATTTTTGCCTGAGGTGCCCTTTCGGTTTTCACCTCAGCTGGATTTTGAGCCTTTTTACCCTTGGGCACTCCTTTTGGTGAGTGACCAAGTCTGCCGGGACATCTCTATTTTTAGTCCATTTTCCTTTTCTCCCTTTTTTTTTTGAAACTTGGAGTCTGAAGCAAGGTTGCGAAGCCTCGGCTAGGGGATTCACCGTTTGGCTTTAGCCCATCATTATGATTAGTGGGCCAAAGACGGCACAGCCTACCATGGAGGTTTACTGGCTGAGGGGGCATTGCTTAGCCGACCTTTTGGGGGTTTACTGGCTAAAGGTTTGACTCGGTCGACCTGGACGGTTTGCTGACCAAGGGGGAGGTTTTAGCCGACCTTCTGGGGGTTTATTGGCTAAAAGGTTTGACTTGGTCGACCTGGGCGGTTTGCTGACCAAGAAGGAGTTTTATAACCGACCCTTTTGGGGTTTGTGGCTATAGGTTTTGACTTGGTCGACCAGGATGGTTTGCTGACCAAGGAGGAGGTTTTAGCCGACCCTTTTGGGGTTTGTGGCTATAGGATTTGACTTGATCGACCAGGATAGTTTGCTGACCAAGAAGGAGTTTTATAACCGACCCTTTTGGGGTTTGTGGCTATAGGATTTGACTTGGTCGACCAGGATGGTTTGCTGACCAAGGAGTTTTATAACCGACCCTTTTGGGGTTTGTGGCTATAGGATTTGACTTGATCGACCAGGACGGTTTGCTGACCAAGAGGGAGAACATAATTCATAGAAGGGGGGAATTCTTCTTTCTTTTTCTTCCCTCTTTCTCTTTCTCTCTCCCTCTTTTTTTTCATATAGGCTCTCTTGCCCTTGGGCACCCCTTCTGGGGAGCGACCAAGTCAGTCGGGACCTCTCTATTTTCAGTCCCTTCCCTTGTTTTTTTTTTTTTTTTTGAAATGGGTGCATGTGCCCAACCCTAGCCTGATTCGGCTATAAGGGGATCAGAGGGCTGCTGCCCGGGGAATTCATGCTTAGGGACAAAGTACATTTTGAGATGCTTGCCATTTAGTGGCGGAAATGGGCGGTCGCCGGCATGTGTTGCCAGCGTGTATCCCCCGCCTTCATACACTCCGGTGACCACGTATGGTCCACGCCAGTTTGGCTGGAGTTTTCCACTTGATTTGCCTGCCATGACTTCTCTTTGTTTGACCATGACGAGGTCACCTTTCTTGAAGACACGGGGCCTGACCAGCTTGTCGTAGGCTCGAGTCATGCGGGCTTGATAGGATTGGAGGTGTTTGTACGCTTCCAACCTTTTGCCCTCTAGGTCGGACAATTCCTCCAACCTTCTTTCAATTTCTTGTCGCTCCTCGGGCTGAAGACCGGTATAGACGGCTACCCTGTAGGAGGACATTTCAATTTCGACGGAGAGCATGGCTTCAGCTCCGTACGCCAGAGAGAAGGGAGAACACCCCGTTGGGGTCTTGTAGACCGTCCAGTATGCCCAGAGTGCTTCGTGAACTTTCTCCCCCCAATCACGTTTGCGGTTGCCAACTATCTTGGCAGGCAGTTTGCAAAGGGTCTTGTTAAAGGCTTCCGCCAGACCATTGGCTTGAGGGTTGTAAACCGTTGACGTCCTCCAATCTATCTGGAATTTGGCCGCCAACGCATATATTGTTTTGTTTCTGAAGGGCGTACCGTTATCTGATACGATCCGATGAGGGGTGCCAAACCTGTAGATTAGGTGTTGCTTGACGAATTTTGCAACAGCCGCCCCAGTTACCTCCCGGAGAGGAACTGCTTCTGCCCATCGGGAGAAATAATCGGTGGCTGCCAGGATAAACTTGTGGCCGCCAGAGGATGGTGGGAATGGTCCCACGACATCCATTCCCCATTCGGCAAAGGGCCATGTGGGGACAGTTGGATGCAATTCGTTCGGCGGCTTTCTTGGCACCGAACTGAAGACCTGGCATTGATGACACGTACGGGCATACTGGACGCAATCCGTATACATGGTCGGCCAGAAGAAGCCTTTTAGCTTGATGTTGATTTTCATCTTGTCTCCCGCTTGATGGGCCCCGCACAGTCCAGAGTGGACTTCGTGCATGATGACTTTGGCTTCTCTGGGGGAGAGACATCGGAGGAGGATAGACTTGTCTTTTTCATGGACAAGCCGATACAGTTGGTCCCCGATTATTTGATATGACGTAGCCCGCCGCAGCAGTTGGACTCGTTCGGCCCGATTTGAAGGCAGCCAACCGTTCTTTATTTGGATGATCGGCTGGCGCCAGTCTTCTTCTTGACCGGCTTCTTCTTCGAGGGCGTTGACCTCTGCATCTTCTGGGTCGGAGTCGTCCTCAAGGACGTTGGGCATCAGCCTCCTATGTCGGACAGTTATGCCCAACTCCCCTTCAGGAGGGAGATTTAGAGCAGACGCCAGTTTGGCTAGCGCATCCGCCTGAGAGTTTTGCCTTCTAGGGACATGTCCGATTTCGAACAAGTAGAACCTCTCGCGGAGCTTCATTACTTTGGCATGATAGGGGATCAGTTCCTTTTTTCGAACGTCGTAATCCCCCAGCACTTGACGGATGATCAGCTGCGAGTCTCCGTAGACTTTTATGCATTTGATGCCCATTTCGGCAGCCAGTTGAAGTCCCACGATCAACGCTTCATATTCCGCTTGATTGTTGGTCAACGGCTTCATGAGTGCACATGAGTTGTGCAGTATCTCCCCTTGTGGAGTCACCAGGACAACACCTGCTCCGGAGGTATAAGTTGTGGTGCCGTCAGTTTGCTTGAGCACCCGGGAAGCGCCATCAAAGTAGAGTTCCCAATGAGGCAACTCTATGGCGAGAGTATTCCCATTTTCTTGAATGGGGACTTCTTTTTGTTGGGTCCCCTCCCCGTGGGGGGATGAGAGCGTTTCCTCTTCCGGGAGCTTGAACTCGAGGGGAGAGCCTGCTGGGAGCGGATGCGCCGCCAGGAAATCCGCCATACCTTGCCCTTTGATTGCTTTTCTTGGGACGAAGGAGATATCGAACTCCATAAGGAGAAGAGCCCATTTTCCCATCCTTCCCGACAGCACAAGTTGAGTGAGGAGCGCTTTTAGTGGGTCTATCCTCGAGATGAGGCTGACTTGATGGGCTAGCAGATAGTGCCGTAATTTCTTGACGGCAAATATCAACGCCAGGCACACTTTCTCCACTGGGGAATATCGGTGCTCCGGACCCACCAGCATTCTGCTGAGGTAGTAGAGCGGTTGCTCTTTGCCTTCCTCATTTACTTGCGCCAGAAGCGCTCCCAGCGACGTTTCCATGGCTGTGATGTAGAGGATGAGCGGCTTGTCTTTCACTGGGGCTCCCAAAACGGGAGGAGTAAGGAGATACTCTTTGATTTCTTCAAAGGTATTTTGGCACTCTTGGTCCCATACGAACGGGGCTCCTTTCTTCATTAATTTGCTGAAGGGGGCGCATCTGTCCGCAAGGTTGGAGATGAACCGCCTTATGTAGGCCAGTCTTCCTTGGAGAGATTTCAGCTCCGTTAAGGTTTTCGGCGGCGGCAGCTCTCTGATAGCTTTGATTTTGACGGGATCAATTTCTATCCCGCGGTATTTGACAACGAAGCCGAGGAATTTGCCGCTCGACACGCCGAAGGCGCACTTCATCGGTTCATCTTCAGTTGATGTTGGCGAAGCCTTTCGAAGACCTGGCGTAAGTCGCCTAGGTGATCTTCCCGCCTTTTGGTCTTGATGACCAGATCATCAACGTAGCACTCGACCGAGTCATGGAGCATTCTCCGAAGATCTTGGTCATGGCTCGTTGGTAGGTGGCTCCAGCGTTCTTCAAGCCGAAGGGCATTCTTTTATAGTTGTAGATCCCTTTGGGGGACCTGAAGGCGGTATGACCCTTATCTTTGGGAGCCATACGGATTTGATGGTAGCCCGACGATCCGTCCATGAAGGACAGCGCTTCATGCCCGGTAGTCATGTCGATCATTGTTTCCGTGATCGGGACCGGGAAGTCGTCCTTTGGGCAGGCTTTATTCAAGTCCCTGTAGTCGATACAGATCCGAACTTCGCCGTTCTTCTTCTTGACCGGCACTATATTGGCTAGCCAAGTTGGATAGATGCATGGCTCGGTGAAGTCGACTTAGAGAAGTCTGTTCACCTCGGCATTTACTTTCAGCTCCAGCTCGTGACGCATTCGCCGTTGGCCTTGCTTGACCGGCTTCGCTGTGGGGAGTATGGACAACTCATGCTCAGCCACGGAGGGGTCCAGGCCTGGCATTTCTTTGTATGTCCACGCAAAACAGTCTTTGAATTCCAGCAGGAGGTGCCGGTATGACTGTCTTTCTCATGGAAGGAAGAATCGCCGGGATCGAGCCAGAATCGCTCGATCCCGGATCGGATCGACCCCCCAAGGACCGATTCCCCCTTGAAGCCCCCCAAAACCCCACATTTTCGGCTGGATCGACCCAACTCAGTAGGATCTGAGTTGGATCGCTCGAGTCGAACCGGGATCGATCGATCCCGGCTCGATTCAGTCGATCCAGACTGATCCAGGTCGATTCCCTCAGGCTACCTTCAGGATCCTCTTCAGGCAGGGTTGTCAGGATCTCCTTATTTACCTGAATATCATTTAAGTAAATGTTAGTATTTGTAGTTTCATTTACTTAAGATATTACATGTAAATAAGGAAGTACCCCCCATTTGAATCTAATAAAAATATCAAAAAAATCATATCTCTTACCAATAAAAAGTCAACTCTCCCATCGAAGAAGAAAATCGCGATTTTGGTGATTTTAGCGAAATGCTAACTTTCTAATCTCTCGTAATTTAGTTTATCTAAAAATTTGATAATTCAAATAAACCACATAGAACACTAAAAATTCAAAGTCCGGTAAAAAAAGTCAAACGTGCATGTGACTTCTCCAATGGAGCCACTCTCCTACTGACAGCACTTAGTCTGCTTGAGACCTCTCAGGATTGGTCAAACTTAAGTTATCATCATCCAAACCTCTTAGAATTTGGTCAAATTGAGCTACCATCACCCAACTCATGACACTCATGAGTTTGGGTGATGATAGCTTAGTTTGACCAAATCCTAAGAGGTCTCAAGTAGACTTAGTGCTGTCAGTAAGAGAGCGGCTTCTTGGAGAAGTCATATGCACGTTTGATTTTTTTTTGTTGGACTTTAGATTTTTAGTATTTTATTATACTTATTTGAATTATAAAATTTTAAATATGTCAAATTATGAGAGATTAGAAAGTTGCTACTTTGATAAAATCACAAAAATTGCGATTTTCTTCTTGGATGGGAGAGTTGACTTTTTATTAGTAAGAGATGTGATTTTTTTAATATTTTTATTGGATTCAAATGGGGATATTTCCTTATTTACATGTAATATCTTAAATAAATGAAACTACAAATTTTAACATTTACTTAAATGGTATTTAGGTTAATAATACACCAAGTCTTTAATATTTTATACTTTTCTTGTATTATTATAGTAGTAATAATACACAAAATCTTATGTTTCATATATTATGAATGCATTTATGATTGGTTTTTTATGCAAATATTAGTTCTTTCAATTTATCAGATTTTCCCTCATTTTTGCTGAATTTTTCTATTTTTTCCTGAATTTTCCTGAATTTTTTCCATGGTCTTTCTTCCTCGTTCAAGAGGGCGCTGACGAAGATTGGTCGGGGTTCTTTTGGTTCCCCGAGGTCGAGTTCGACCAGTTCATCGACAGTAGCTTGTCCTCCGTCTTCGAGTTCACGGGGTGCTGGCTGTAGGTCGATGAAATCCTTTTCTTCATCGGAGTCAGCAACGTGGACGTCATAGTATTTGAAGCCTTCTTCTGTGATCGGCCAAAAGTGACCCCCTTCGCTTTGGGGCGCTTCTTGACACGACGCCCCGCTTGATAGGACGAGGGCGGCCTCCCCTTGTTGTGGTTTTGTAGCGGGGGTAGGAGATTGCCCATCGGAGGGGCAATGATCAGGTGAGGGCGCGAGCCCGTCGGTGTTGACCGTATAGTAGGCCTCGCATTCCGCCGCCTGACCATAGCCCAACCCTCGAGTGTCTTTTGCACAATAGGGGTTTGCCCTCGGAGTTGCTTCGGGTACCACAGCTGTGGAAGTACTCCCGTCGAGAGGGATCTTGCATTTGTGCAATCTTTTGCCTTTGGCACAATTTCTTGATGTGCTCGGGCATGTCGTCCATTTCTTGGACGGGCTCTGGGGCGACTTGAGTCGTTTGACTCCAGCCAAAGTCGTCTTCGAGGGGCCCATGTGGCAGCGGGTCTCCTTTGTAGAAGATGATCGGCTTCGGCGTCTCGCCCTTCTCGAGACTATCATTTCTGTAATGGGTGACAATGAATGTCTTCAGTCGTCCCACCATTGCTCTTCCCTGTGGGAGAGTAGCTGCATGTACGCCGGCGGCAAGGAGATGCTTCAGTTAATGATCTCGCCAATGGCGTTTGCTTCATAGTTGATCTCGCGCCTTTCTGGGCAACTTGGCCCAGGCGTGGTGGATTCGGCGAGGCGCTGAGCCGGTGAGCTTCAAGGAGGTCTTTATTGACCGTGAAGAGCTCCTCTTCCTCTTGACCCTGGCTTGCTTGATTTGCGTCGGCATTTTGTTTTTCCTTGCCTTTTGACGCAGTTGCTGGCTTGCCGAGAGGTTCGCCGAACTATAGCTGGGCGTCCACCAAGTTGCATTCATTTGGGCGGAACGGGGCCCGGTCGGCGAAGACTGTATGTTGCTCTCCTTCTTTGATGTATTTTATACACTGATGGAGAGTTGAGGGGATGACCCGATTTTCATGGAGCCAGGGTCTTCCCAGGAGAGCTTTGTAAGACGTGTTCGCATTTATGATATAGAACACGACCTTGGTGGTGAAGCCGTCCATGGCCAGTTGTACTTCCACCTTTCCCAAGGCGTTTTCAGAATTCTGGTTAAATCCAGCGATTCTGATGTCATTTACCCTTTGCAAGTAGGGCGTAAGATACAGAGCCTTGAAAGTCTTCAGAGGCATGATATTGATCGACGCCCCAGGGTCAACCAGGATTCGGTTGAGTTCGTGCCCATTGACTTTTCCTTGCATGTATAATGGGCGGTTGTGGTATAGCGTTGGCAACAACATGTCCTTGTCGGAGAAGGTCACCTCTGCCGCCAGTGCTTCGAGGGCTTGGGCCTGGAGTTCGGTCACGTCAGCTTCGTAGACCTCGGGCTCTTGCAGGATTTTGACGAGCGCCGTTCTCAAATCTTTGCTCTAGGCAATGGCGTCCCATATGGTGATGTTGGTTGGGAACCGCTTCATATGCTGTATGATTTTGCGGTCAGCCCGGGCACGGAGTTGATCCAATGGCGGGACAGTATCCTCCAGGGCCTTTATCGGTTGCCCGAATTGGTTGACCCGTCTTGCCACTGGCTGTTCGTCCGGCTTTTCTTCGAACAACGAGCCCAGGCTATCCTCCTCCGGGGCAGTAGTTTCTTCTTCGCCACTTTTGGACGAAGCGGGCCGGGCGGCCGATTCAGGAGTTTTCCGGTTGGAGGGCTTGTTAGGGATCGCCCATCCCCCATACTCTTCTTCGTCGGATGGGACGAAGAGGACTGGCTGGTGGCCCTCCGGTCGAGAGCCCACTAGCGATATCCTGATGCTCTTCTTCTTCCTCGTCAGATGGGTCGAAGATAAAGGATTCGCCCGCACCTCTATTTCCGGGGCAGGCTGAGGCTCTTCTCCTCGGAAGACTAGTCTTGCCCAGGTCGGGCGAGCTGGTTTGTTTTCTCGCTAAGGGACGGGGAGGATTTCTTTCCTCGCCGCGGCCCTTTCCTTTGCCTCGGTTGCGGCGCCGATATGTTGCCACAGGGGGCATAACAGCTGGTGATTGCAAGCTTGCTGGCGGCGATATCGACACCATGTTGCACGAGAAGTCTTTCAGCATTTCTTCCAGCTTCTCGATAGTGATTTCTTCTTCCTTATAGAAGATGGACAGTTCTTCGGGCAGGGGTAGCTTCTCGCCTTCTTGAGCCCTTTGTAGCATTTGGTGGAGCCAGCTTTTAAGCCTTGTTTTGCGCTCCATTTCTTCTCACGGGATGTATACGTCCAAAGGGACTCCCCAAGTGGGCTTGGAGGGGTTATACTCCTCCAATTCATCAATAAGCTTCTGCAGCTTTTGGAGCGGAGTCAGCTCCGCCGGGGCTGTCGCAGCCTCCTCCTGCTCAGCTTGCTTCTTTAGGCGCCTTTTCATGTTCTTGCGCCGGTTCTTTTCTTGCTGCACTGCGCGCGCCATTTCGAGCGGCGTCAGCGGCTTGGCTTGTTCTGTCGCTTGAGGGGTAGTCTCTCGGCCAAGGCGACCGTGCGACCTTCCCCTCTTAGGGAATGCTGGCAGAGTGCGCATTCTAGACGCCACCGTCGTCCAGCCAGCTTCGTCTTGTTGATGCTGGAAAGTGGAGTTAATTGCCTGCTCGATTATCTCGTGCGGCAGTTGTTGAAATTCGGCCCAATAGGGGCTTGGCTCTTGGGTGGCCGGCTCCATCACTGGCTGCTTGCCCCTGCGGTCTTTATCTTGCCGCTTGAGTATTCGCGGAGGCGAATTCTCAAAGCACTGCCCCTTACTCTCCTATTTTCCCCGGAGTTTGCTCATGGGGAGGGAGACTTGATGTCGTCGAGACCCCTTCTTTCGCCGAGGAGGTTGTTGCTGGACTTCTTGACTGACCTCGGACTGGATTGTCGGATTGCCTTCTGCGTCGATCTTTCCCTCTTGGATGAGGGATTTGACCCAGTCTCGGACAATCGGATACATATCCGTAGGATGCAGCAACATGGCATGGTATTTTGCAATATATGGGGTGGTTTATTTCCCTCTCCGTGTATGTTGGTGGCAGCCTGTGCGCCTTTACACAGCCTTGCTGCAAGAGTCTTTCGAAGATCTCCCCGGTCTTTGCGGTCGCAAAGGGGTTCGGGGAGACTCGCCACTCGGGATACCATAGGGCAGGGGCCTCGTCAGATGAGCCGCCTTCTATCATATCCGGATCCTCTTGATTGTATCTTGAGGTGGGCCGCTCTTTCAGGGATATATTCCTGAATTGTTGCCCCAAGCTCGCGCCTTCAGTGCCTGCTATGGACGACATCGGCGGTACGAGCCATCCTCGTTCATCAGCTTCGGGGGCTTGGAGGTTCTTGAAGCGCATATAGTCACTTTCTTCAAACTCCCGCTGGGTTGCTTCCCTGGCTCTTATCAGGACCATGGAATTGCCTTCCGGGTCGATTTTCCCCTTTTGGATAAGGGACTCGACCCAATCCCGGACATCAGGGGACCTGTCTGTAGGGTGCAGCAGCATGGCGTGATACCGACAGTACATGGGGTGATTCAACTCCCTTTCAGTGTACGTCGGTGGCGGTGTGTGGGCCATCACGACACCTCGTTGCAGGAGCTTTTCGAAGATTTCCCCAACATTTCCGGTCGCCAAGTGACTGCGGTGGGGAATTCTCCCTCCCGGGCACCACTAAGTGGGGGCTTCGCCCGATGAACCGCCTTCTGTAATACCCGAGTCCGGGAAAGTGAAGGCCACCGGTGTATAAATTTCTGGTGGGTCGATGACGTTGACTGTATGCGTGACAACGTCAGCTGAATGGTCTGTCCACTCGCGAATGTGAGGCTGCGGCGGGTTGACACGGGCGTTGCCCAAGTCGATAATCCCTTGGTTGACCCATGCTTCAACCTTGTCTTTAAAGACGTGGCAGTCCTCTAACGCGTGCCCTGCATCTTGATGGTATATGCAGTAGTTTGGCGGGACGCTTGTTGGTGGTGGCAGCCTAGTAATCCTGCTCGCAGGCATGTACGGTAGAGTGCCAGTGTCCGATGGCGCGGGAAGGAATACAGTCTTCCGGCGATTCATCATCAGACGGATTTGAAGACTCCTCCGAGATCCACCCCCCACAGGGGGGGCGCGTCCGGGGCGCAGGCGTGCCCACAGTCCCCTGGAGTCCTTGCTGAGGGTCGTCAGACTTTCTTGCATGGTCCTCAGGTAGATCAGCGTTTGGCGCTGGCCGTGTCGCAGCGATTGAACCTGTCTTTCCAGGTTTTGCACTGTCTCGGACCATGTCCTGTGCTCCGAGGCTGAGGATGATCCCCCTCCCATCCGTTGGTGGAATGAGCGTCCCAGGATTTGCCTCAGGGTCTTCTGGTTCGGGAGGCGGCGCATTGACATGGATGACATTGGCCGACTGCCTCGATTGATCCCAAGCATGGGGCTGTGGAGGATCGACCAAATGTTCATGCATGGTGATGAGGCGACTCTGGATCAGCTTCTGTATTTCATTTTTGAAGACATAGCAGTCCTCAATGGAGTGCCCCAGCATGCGGTGGTAGAGACAGTAATTGGCTCGTCCACTCTATCCGCTTCACTTGGTCTTCTTAGTGCCGGAAGCTTGAACAGGTCATTCTTCATGCACAGCTTGAAGAGCATCTTCGTATGATCCCTTTTGAAGGAATACGGCGTGCTCATACGTTGTGGCAGTGAAGTCGGAGGCGGTCTTTCTTCCACCTTCTTGCTTGGGGCGCCAGAGGCCACGATCTTCTTCCCTTTACTTTGTGGGGCGAAGTCCAGCATTGGCTTCTTTGCCCATAGCCCGCTCCTTGCCTGGCTTGCTTTTCGGAGGCTTGCATCGGGTTATCGCGAACAACATTTCGATCTCTGCCACGACCGCATTTAGCTGGTCAAAACCCTTGATGTTTGTTCCCAACAGCTTTTCGCTTATCTGCGCCGCCAGGCCCCGCCGACAGATGATTATGGCATCTTCTTGCGTCGGGGGATTATCGCACCTCATGCTGAAGTCACGCCACCGCTTGATGAAGTCGAGTGCCGTTTCTCCTTTTCTTTGCCTGAGGGAGCACAGTTCTGCAAGCGACACCCTTCTCTCGGCCGTTTGAAACCGGTCGATGATTTCTTTTGAAGTCAGCCCAATCGACAATGGAGTTGGGTCTTAACCTTGAGTACCACTGGAAGGCGGTGCCTGTCAGGGACGTTGCGAAGTAGCGGAGGAGGTAGGATTCATCGAATGCCAACTCTCCCATGGCCGTTATATAGTAGGCCAGGTGCTCGTTTGGCGAGCCCTGCCCGTCGAACTTCTGCAACTTTGGCGCCTTGGGGAAGTCCGGTGGCAGCTTCTTGAATTGATGGTGGACGGGATATGGCACGCTGTAGAGATCTACAGTGGCAGTTCCCTCGCCTCGCTGAGCGAAGCGGTTGTCCACGATCTTTTCAATCATTCGCCGCTGGGCCACAATATCTTCGGCCGCGAGGCTTGGGAGTTCATGCCCCTGCGCGGCTGTTGGACCGGATCGACGGTATAGTCGTTGACCGCGGCTGCGCGTGGGTTGACATCGGGCAAGTCGTCTTGTTGATGTCTTGCCCGAGCATTTTGGTTTGCCGTCGGCACTTGGCGGCGCGGCGCATTTGCCCCTGCCTGTTGTCCTCGCTCCGTCAGGAGATTGGCCATTTCAGCCCGCCAACGCTGTATGAAATCATACTTGGCGTCGTCCGTCATTGCTTGGAAGGCGGCTCTGGTTGGCGGCATGAGGAACACTTCGGCTTGGTCCCCGTCGGCCGGCAGTTGTTGATCTCCGAGGTGGAGGCTGGCGACTTCGTCTTGCTCTCCCCCTTCGAGGTCCAGCTGGACTTGTCCCGGGAGGGGTCTTTGGTCGTGCTCGAGTGGGAGCTCGAGACCTTGCCCCTGATTCAGGGGCCCAGCTTGGCTGACTTGCTGCCCTTGTAGAGGTCTTCTGGCAACGTTCCTGGTGTACCGGAGGACGGTTTCGTCATCCTGTCCGGGTTCGTTTATCCTGAGCGCTCCAGCAGGGATGCCGGATGGCCCAGGTGCTTCCCTTCCAGAAGCATAGCAGGTGAAGATTTTCATGCCTCCACCTTCTTCAGATGTCTGCTGCACTCTCCGCTTCTTGGGCTTCTGAGTGCTTGGACGGATTGCAGCTCCCAGCCTGGTGAAGACCGAGGCGCTCAGCCTTTCAAAGACCGAGACTCGAGGTGTGGAAGCTCCAGTTTGACTTGCGTCTCCCCCTTCAGAAGTTTCCGCTTGGGCGGGGACGAAGTTGGCTTCCTATAAATGCCCCTGCGTTTGTGTCCGCGGGGACGAGGAGGCTCGGAGTCCTGAGCTTTTCTCCTCTCAGGAGTTGCCTTCTTGGGGCGTCCGGCGGGTTGATCCGCTCTAGCCTGTTTGATTTGGCGGGCTTCCTGCTTGGTCACCACACATTTGCCTCATTTTGCGAGGCGCTGCTGGGTGCCGAGCTTGATGCCTGCCCCTGTCGGGCTCCTTTCGGGGAGTCCCGATCTTCTTGACGCATCCCTTGGAGGGGAGCAAATTTATTGGAGGTTGCCACCATAGGGACGCTTCTGTCCCAGGGCAATATCGGCTCGCCTCCATCGAGCCTGACACGGATGTCTCCCACGAGCACGGTCTTGCCGGAGTTGGAGACGACTGCGTGGGGCTTGGTGCCCCTGCGTCCCTGGCGCTGTCCCCCGTTTTCTAGGGACTGCGATGCAGATATTTGTAACCGAGAAGACTCGGCCTTGACTTGAACAGGGTTTGGTGCCCCTAGTTGCAGTAGCTTTGGGCGCCGCCCTTGGAGTAGCTTGGACGGCGGGGACCACCCCTAGGAAGTAGGGGGATCCCACCACTGCAGGAAAATCGCCGAACACGAGCGGGACGGCGAGGTAGCCACACTTGGCGTGGCATGCGATGACTTGGGGTCCGTATGTGACGGCGGCCATCGGATGAGCTTGAAGTTGCAGGTGGGAACGGGCGTTTGATGCCGGCTTTCGCTCCTTGTACCTGTGGTGTGGAAATTAGTCATCTTTTATTTCTATATCGGCATACGGTCTTTTTACATATGCATGGAAGGCAGGAACAGTCCCACCGGGCGTGCCAGATTGTTGGAACGCAGATTTTATTTCTTTCTATTTTTATCCTCTCATTTCTTTTCTGAAATGATGAATTTTGGGCGTGTCAGACTGTTTACGGGAAACAGACAAAGATTTATTTTACGATGAGTATTGGGTGCGAACCCTGATACCCCCGAATTTCATTTCATTTATTTTCCGCGTGTGCTCGCGTTCAGGGCGATTGGAGTGGTCGTGTACTGGACTGTTCCCCATCGACCGAAGTCGATGTTCGTTTACATCGAGTATAATAATCGAATACCTTCGAATGCGTAATGTTTGTTAAAAGACCGTATGCCGAAATTTAAAGAAAAAGACAGATGACAAGTAAATTTCCACAATTTTATTCAAGCTTATGTCATTTATATCCATGACATTTACATTGGTGCCTTTAGTGGGTTTTGTACCTCCACTGGGCGATTACAAGTATTTCGTGTACATGAGTGTCGACGACAGGGTTTTGTGCCTCCGTCGGACGTTACACGGTATGGGGAATACATCAATGTCCGTGACAGGGTGTTTGTGCCTCCGTCCGGTATTTGCAGGATATGCGGCTTGTATTTACGTGCACGACGAGGCGTTTGTGCCTCCGTCGAACGTTTACAAGCTTGTCGGGTCCTCGATGCTCGAGGCGGGGTATTTGTGCCTCCGCCGAGTATTTACCGACTATTTGTACTTTTAAGTCTACGACAGGGTGTTTGTGCCGCTGTCGGACAACATTGCCTCGACGCAGTCATTCGGTGACGGCGGAGGACTTAAATACAAATGCTGGGAGTCATGTGACAACCTGTGGCGTCTTCCCCGCGACGTGGCGCAATGCAGCCCGAATGCTGAGGACGGAACACCAACGGGCGCCAAGGACTTCTCCTCAGCACGTGCGGCCTATTTAAGCTCACGCACGGTCACACACTAAGCACGGGCTTGTGAGCGTGAGACAAGTGGCTCTTTTTTGGGCTGAAATCGAGCGTGTTCTCCGAATGGCCTTGGAAGCGCCGCTTGGAAGCCTCTTTCAAATGGGGGTATGCCCCCGGCGAGGTGTTTTGTGCCTCCACCGAGCAGCATTGCCTCTACGTACGTCGTTTGATGACGACGGAGACTTAAACATGTACCTCAACGAGTGTCGTTTTATGACACCGGAGGACTTAAACATGGCCTCGACGTGTGTCGTTTTATGACACCGGAGGACTTAACATGGCCTCGACGTGTGTCGTTTTATGACACCGGAGGACTTAAACATGGCCTCGACGTGTGTCATTTTTTATGACACCGGAGGACTTAAATGGAAACGCCGGGGTCATATGACAACCTGTGGTGTCTTCTCACGGACGAGCGCAGGAGGGCCCGAACGCAGAGGACAGAACACCGACAGACGTCAAGGACTTTCTCCCCAGCCCGTGCGGCCTATTTAAGCTCGCGCACGGAAGACTCTCGGCGAGACCTTGAGGGGCATGCGATTGTTCTCGCTCTGGTGCCCCAGCCTCTCTCTTGGGTCTGCCTTTTTTTGGGCCCAATGGCATGTGTTTTGAATGGGGGTATGCCCCCCTATTTATAGGGTTTGTGGGGGCATGCCGGCGGGGGTACCCTCCCCGGCGGAGGCCTCGCGGCACGAGCGTCGAGGCAGAGCGCGAGCGTCGAGGCCGATGGCGAACCGGCGGAGGTGCCACGCGAGAGGGCTAGCTGGCGGAGGGGGCCGCCAGTCAGGGGCCTGACCGGCGGCCCCTCCTGACTGGCGGAGGGCCGCCAGTCAAGGAACCTGACCGGCGGCCCCTCCTCCTGACTGGCGGAGGGGGGTCCGCCGTCAGGGGGGCCTGACCGGCGCCCCACCTACTGGCGGAGGGGGGTCCGCCGGTCAGGGGGCCTGATCGGCGCCCCACCTGCTGGCGGAGGGGGGTCCGCCGGTCAGGGGGCCTGACCGGCTCCCCTCCAACTGGCAAAGGGGGCCAACCGGCGCCCCTCCCTGCCTGGCGGGGGGGGGGGGGGCAGACCGGCGCCCCTCCCTGCCTGGCGAGGGGGGCAGACCGGCGCCCCTCTTTGTCCTTGGTCATTTCCAAGAGGATTTCTATTCCTGGGAATTTGCTGGTTTGTCATGGCACGTGCGGCACACGTGCACACACATGCCCGCATGTATTTGACGTGCATTCGACGTGCGTTTTTGCCCGTTTCACGTGCATTTGACCCCATTTTTGGAGGGCGTGTGCATTTCACCTTTTCGGACCCATCCGAGTCATACGCGATCTTTAGCGCGAGTCCGGACATCATTTTCGGCTATCCGGGGCGTGTATCTCTACCGTTGACAGGCCTTTTAAGCTTCATCCTCCGGCTCGTTCTGGGTGGACGTCCGAACTCAAACCCATTTATCTCAGGTGTTCGAGGGGGGAGGCCGGGGTTTATTCCCAGCCTTTCGTGGATTTCCGGACGAGTTTGCCACCCGGGACTTGTTTAAATCCCGATATTTTTCGGGTTCAACAACAGTCTGAATACAGTGCCCAATTTCATTCCAAATCATTTTAGTGAAAGAGCAGGCTGTTAGAAGATGGTCCAAGCTCTCCTCCTCAACCCCACAAAGACTGCATAAAGTTGGAATATTAGGGAACACCCTAGATAACTTATCACAGGTTGGCAACCTACCATGTGAAACCCTCCACGAGAAAATCTTGACCTTGAGGGGGCTCCTGGTGACCCAGATCTGATCCATTCTTTCATGCCTCAAACCCCCATCAATAAGCATGAGATAAGCTGATTTGTCTGAAAAACATCCAGATTTCTCCCATCTCCAAGTCCGGGTCCGCCATGTTTTCTGTCAACCTGAACTGGGATAATAAGTCGAACATTTCCTGAAGATGAGTAGTCTCCTCCATGGAAAGATTCCTTCTAAAAGTTGGCACCAAAATCCCCCCAACTTGAGATTCCTCATAACAATCAACAACAGTGGCCATCGGGGCAGAAGAAATGGTAAATAAATCAGGAAAGAGATGATCTAGAGTCAAATCCCCACACCATCTGTCAGACCAGAAAGAGCTCCTCTGTCCATCCCCCAATGAAATACAAACACTCGCCTTCATGAAACCCAAACTATGCAGAAGACCCTTCCACACTGGCGAGCATCTGTAGCGCGGAACAGACTCCAAGTCCCACCCACTGGAATAACTACTTTGGATTATTTCATGCCACAAACCCCCTTCGTCTACTCCAATTCTCCACCACCATTTACATAACAGCACCATATTGAAAGTTGAGATGTCTTTGATTGCAAGTCCCCCTGCCTCCTTGGGAAGGCATATCCTTCCCCAAGGAATGTCATGCCAACCTCTCTCTTTCCCATTTCCATGCCAAAAGAACCTGGCCTGAATAGATTGCAATCTGAGTGCCACAGTCTTTGGAATTCTGAAAATGGATAGAAAGTAGGCAAGCTATCCAAGATTGCTCTGCAAAGTATCAACCTGCCACCCATTGACAGGGCCCTTGCTTTCCAACCTGCTAGCCTGTTCTCAAATCTATTCACAATGACTTTCCAGTCAGCACAACGAAGTGGTCCCGGAGAGAGTGGGAGGCCCAAGTATGTAAAAGGAAATGTACCGGCCTGACAACCGATAACTGTTGCTGCTCTCCCTGTTTCCTCGTCACTCATGTTGATACCCGCCATCAGACATTTACTGAAATTAATCTTTAAGCCTGTGATATCCTGAATCACTTCCAACATCAATTTAATGTCAACAATCTGATTTCGCTCTCCTGCTATAAACACAATAGTATCATCAGCATATTGGAGATGAGTGATTGAGGTTCTGGAATGTCCCACTTGGAAACCTGATATGATGCCCGCCCTCTCAGCTCTGGACCATATTTTGCCAAAACTCTGACCCACCAAAACAAAAAGGAGTGGAGAAAAGGGATCTCCCTGGCGAAGACCTCTACCACTAGAGAATGTGGGAGAGGGTTGCCCATTAATCAACACTTTAAAAGAGGCTGAAGATATGCAATCCCGTATCCAACCAATCCACGTATGATGGAAGCCCATTTTGCTAAGGACTATAAGGATGCATCCCCAACTCACTCTATCATAGGTTTTCTCAAAGTCAAGCTTCAGAATGAAGCCCCTTCTCATCCTTCTCCATTCAAAAATGCTCTCATGAGCAACCAGAAAATTGTCATGAATATGCCTACTCTTAATAAAAACCCCTTGAGAGACATCCACCACACTATCCATTACTTTCACCAGCCTAGAAGCCAACACCTTTGAGATAATTTTGTACACACTATTCAGCAAGGAGATAGGCCAAAAGTCAGAGAATAGATTGGCTCCCTGCTTCTTGGGAATAAAACCAAGAAGGTTTATTAATGCCTCTCAAATGAGCCTTGCCTTCCATAAATCTACTACCACCACCTTAAGAAGATCACCCTTAATGATTTCTCAACAATGTTGGAAAGGAACATGGGAAATCCGTCTGGTCCTAGAGCCTTATCACCAGCTAAAGAAAACACTGATTGTCGGAGCTCTTCCATGTTGAGAGCATGGAAGGCAGAATCGACCGGATCGGATCGGAATCGGCCGATTCTGGATCGGATCGGCCATGGCCGATCCAGGCCGATTCCTCCGATTCTGGCCGATTCTGCTTGGGAATCGGCCGGATCGGATAGGGATCGGGCCTGGGCGATCCCGATCCGATTTCGATCCTGCCTTCCATGGTTGAGAGGGATCACCAAATCATTTCTTTGGATTCCAGAAAGCCTCGGCAATAACTCATCCTCAAAGTCCGGCCTGATTTGCTGTTCTTCAGAAAAGAGAGCAGCAAAGAAATTCTTTGCTGCCATCCTGATGTCCTCCTCCTTCTGTATAACATTGTCCCCCAAAGAAATACTATGTATGTGATTTTTTTGCCTTCTGCCTGATGCAATTCTATGAAAAAACTTGGTATTAATGTCCCCCTCTTTGATCCATCTCTCTCTCGATCTCTGCTTCCAAAAAATTTCCTCTCTGATTAAAATCTCATCAAAATTGTCCCTTACCTTAGATCTGTGTTTCCTATCTTGATCATCTAAGAGACCAGCTTCCTCCAACTGATCCAGCCCCTGAATCTGCCTCAAAATTGCTTCTTTTTCCTGTTTTGTAGGTAGCCTCCTCCTCTGCCCTCACTCCCACAGAGCTTGAGTAGTCTTAGTCAGCTTATGATGAATAAAATCACCACATTACCCTGGTGACCCTGATATGCCCAAGCTTGATTTACAATACCCAAGAGGCAAGAACTCAAGATCCCTCAACCAAAACTTCTCCATCTTGAATCTCCTTTTGTACCCCTTTGACAACTTGTTTTGAGAAGAATAGGTTTATGATCAGACACTGTCCGAGGGAGGGTATAAGCCTTTGCAAGTGGAAAAAACTCCTCCCAATCCGCGGTAAAGAGGAACATGTCAAGTCTGGAACAAGACACCTCCCCCTCATATTAGACCAAGTGAATTGAGAGTTAGCCAGCCCGACATCAATTAGAGCAGCCTGGTGAATAAATTCGAGGAAGTCCTCAGTCTCTTCAACTTGATTCTGACTTCCAGTCCTCTCATCCGCATGAAGAACAGCATTAAAGTCTCCCGCCACACACCAAGGTCGTCCCGACGCTAGGTGATTGCCCAGCAGTTGATCCCAAACCTCCTACTTCCCTTCCCTGGTTTGGGGTCCGTAGATAGAGGTAAAATCCCATGAAAAGCCCTGTGTCACTGATCGGAAATGAATAGTGATCGCCCGCCTTCCAATTAGTCTGTCTACCACCACTTCCTCCACTTCAAAAGGATTCCACAAAATCATGATCCCCTGCCCTTCCTACTGTTGGAGACCAAACCCCCTGGGTCAATCTTCCTCCCCCTATCTCCCGAAGGGCAGTCTCCCCATCCACTTCCAGCTTAGTCTCCTGTAAGCACAGTATATCAACCTTCCCATTCCTTACCATTTCTTTTATCAACCTCCTTTTCTTCCCTGCCCCAATACCCCTAATATTCCATGAGATGATTCTCATGATGCAACTAGAACAACACCCCCCTCCCTCTTCCCCGTATTCCTTTCCCCTTCATTCTCCTACATCGTCTCCTCGACTTCTATTCTTGACTTTTTCTATGATTTATCCTTTTTCGCCTCCCTTGCTAATGCTGCCAGCCACCTCTTCTAGATCATAAAAATAGCCCCTCTAATTCCCTTCTCCACTCCATCATAAGAGACCCCCAATTTTTCAGTCAATCCCTTGAAATGCTCCTCTGTAATCCTCTGCACTTCTCCCATCAACTCCTTCCCCTCCTCCTTATCAAGACAAGTATGGTATTCCAACATCTCCTTGTCCGGAGAAAACACCCCAAGTCTCGAAGTGGAATGTATTCGGGCCCCTTCAATAGATTTACAGATCTGCACAGCTTCAACCTCTTCATCTTCCAGGCCTTCAATGAAAGAGAATAAGTTATCGGCTGCCTTGGCCTGGACCATTGTCAGAATGGCCCCTTTCGGCACCTGGTCTGGTGCCCTTTGAGAGGCACCAAGTCCAAGTGAGAATCTCTGGTCAGAATTTCCTTCCTGCAAAGATGAAGCATCCTTGCCGTTTCGGAGGGCTCTGCATCCTTCCATGCCATCGGGCATCTCCTCCACTTCCGGTTCATCATGAGAACTGACTGGACAGCAGGCCCCCAGCATAAAGGAGCGTGCCACTGAGAAAAGCGGGGCAGTCGCAGCGTCTTTAAGCATTTCCGGCACCCCTGCGAGCATCATTCCCTTCTTCCCAGTGACGTAGGGCTCGTAGGCGGCCGTCGGACTACTGCCCCTGTCCCCGCGAGGCTTCAGGGCTATCGGGTAAGGAAGAAGACACGTATCGGTTCTTGCTGGACCGATAGTGTCTCCTCTAGCGGATTTGGGTAAGTCGCGGGTCTCCCGCACATACCTAAGTCGCCCACCCGCCGGAACAGGGGAGCTGTCTTCATCCCCCTATAAGCGGCAAAGACTGGTGGCTCCGACTCGAAATTCATGATCCAGCTCTCTGCCCGGATCCGATATTGAAATTTGATTTCCCGCCAACGGATCCCTCCGTACATCATCTTCAACCTTTTGCCCCCCTTGGAGCCCTAGGTGCGTCGGCTGAGACTAGTCCTGCGCCGTCCGAAGAATCCACACCCGGACGATGACGACCTCTCTGCCAACCACCGCAGTGATCACGGTCGGGATCGCAGACTCCGACAGGGCCGAGACGGTGACAAATACAGCCGTCCGCGAACCCATCAGGGTGAACTCCGGCTTCCCCTGGATGACGCCCCCGAACGGCCGAACTAAGAAGGCAATACCTTCCTCGTCACAGAGCAGGAGTGGAACTCCTTCCAGAGTCATATAGATCCTCTGAAGTCCTAGGTTAGGGAAGGTCCCAGTCCCTTTAGCCCATCTTCTCACTCGGAGCAAGGCATCACCCACCACCAATACCCCTGTTTCCACCGCCGCCGCAGCCTTCTGCTCATCACTCCCCACCACCAGAAAAGCTTGCGGGAAGACCTTCGAGATTTCCCAGTTGTCGCCCCAAAGAGCCTCTACCCTGTTCTTGAGGTCCTCCGCCTCGATCGACCCTTGTATGACAGAAACGTAGAGACTCCGGCGCAACCAGCCTTCCCTCCTCGCTAGATTTTCCGCTGGGAACTCTCCTGCCTCAGCACAAATGTTGCTCCCTTGCAGCCGGTTATTCGCCCTTACATCCATACCTCTCACCACATCCGCGAAAGTCCTAGCCGGACGTACCCTTCTCAAAATAGGTGGTCCATCTCGCTCCCATACCAGGCAAAAACGCCCAGTGTGCCCCCTCCGACCACATCGGAAGCACGTCGAAATATTCGCCTCTCCCGCCGAAGAGCTCCACCGGATGCCGCCTCCTCTGGTGCCTCCCCCCAGAGGGACGCGGTTAGTCCCGGAGGGCCAGGACATACCCAGAGCTTCTCTCACTAGAAAAGTCTAGATGGTTGAAGAAATTATGCTTAGATCTATTGTAGGTGGAAACAATGTAATTTTGAAATTTGAACTTTGTTTACTATGTAATTATGGACTGGCCATTATTATTCGCACTCTTCCTATATAGACTGTGATATGTGGATTGTTCCAAGTTGATGAATAATTGTTATCTTTTCAGCTGCATTATGTTCATTTATTTGTGTAATTCTCAACCTATATGGCACTGTTGGGCTGTTCCCACTATACATCTCTCTTTGATCCGACATGAGTTGGTGTGATGGGGCCAAGCCGGAGAAGGGCGTTACAGAGAGCAAACAAAAAGTCAATGCCCATCACAGGCTTATAGGCATGCTTTCAAGCATGGTTTGCCATGGCAAATCAGATCGGCCCGATTCGCCCGAATCGGGCCGAATCATGAAAAACCCGATTCTCAATTCCATCCATTCGGTCCGATTCGCCCTATATATATAAAAATATTATATCATATTTGTAATATATATATTATACATTATAAATATGATATATATTGTATATTATATATATAATATATATTATACCCATGCAAATCGATCCGATTCAGATCGCGAATCAGGAGAAACCCGATTCGCCTCCCGATTCCGATCCGATAAACCATGCTTTCAAGCATGGATGTAAGTATCAGCCGAAACTGATACGATTCGGCCAAAACATATCAATTTCAGCCATGACCAACACGAAACCAACTTAAACTACTATAGCAATTCCGATACTGGAAAAAAAAATATTTTAATTAGTTTCGGCCAGTTTTGGTTTCGGCCAAGACCGAACCGGCCGAAACTCTCCCCTAAAGGGCGCCTGAGACCAGCCAAAACCGAACGAAACGAAACGAAACTGAAACAGTTTCGCTTTCGGGCCTAGGTGATCCCGACACCGAAACCGATACTCCCATCCTTGCTTTCAAGCATACAAAGTAACCTAAAAATAATAATAATCATAATAAAATAGAAGCTCTCCTGGATGAAACAATACTATCTTAAGTGTATGCTACTCCAATGAATGTTGCAATGCCTGCGGCAACCTAAATATAATAATAACCAAAAAGAAAATAAAAGCTCTCCTGGATGGAGCAATACTGTCTTCTGTGCGTGCTAAGTCTACTGTGGCAATGCATGCTGAATTGGCATAGTCTGAAATTTTTATCCCTCCCAGGAAGTCTCATCAGATCCTGAGCAAGAAGAGTGAGAAGGAAGAAGAGGAGAGGAAAGTGCCACCGCCGGAGATCTTATCGAGGAGGAGATGGAAGAAGAGGAGAGGGGAAGTGCTGCCACAAATCCACCACGTGCCCACGTCAACATTGCTCGCTGCAAGGCCCAAGGGTGAAGTGTGAAGGGTTAAGGTTTGGTTGATTCCAGGAAGAGTCTGGTATGAGTTTTATACTCAGTTTATTGGTTTTAGGTTTCCAAGATGGAAAACAAAGCCAACCCATTTTGCACTGCTTCAGTTTGGTTTGGGTTATTGATCCGAAATTGGAAACTTCGAAACCAATCCCAACTGAGAACTCTGGTTTGATTCAGGCCAGATATTAGGTTAGCCCAAAGAGTGAACAGCCTGAGCTCCACTGATTGTTTAATCAGTTACCTTGTAGTTTAACCTTCCAACAGCTCCGTCAAACCAGACAGCTTTACCATGTGAAGATAGGCTAGTCACCATCAGCAAGGCATAGCTTACTCAACAGGGTTACTGCATCAAAAGAGTGCCCTCAATTGTGGCAAACATGGTTATCAAGGGAAGCACCCAGGTGACAATGCATTGCGAAGGCCCACCCATGACCATATCAATATAGGACCAAGAAGAAAAAGTTAGATACCCTCTTCACCACAGCTCAGGCAGGCTCCTTGGTTTGTCTAGCCTGATAAGACCAATTGGTTTACCACTTACAAACAGGATTCAATTGGTTTCCATTAACTCGCACCTGACCTCCTTCAGATCCCCTGACCCTCACCCCCACCACAGAAGATAAGTCATTTGAACACACAAACCCTCTGCTAGGACTTTTTTGCTATAGCTGAACACCGCCTGCAGGTAAGTCCAGTCCCTCCAGCTGATATCAGTACTCTTGTCCAGCCTCCTATCTTTTCCTAGAATAGGCACCAACAACGCTTCCCCATTTCTAGCAACACAACTCCAGCAAGAAGGATGGATATAATGTCCCTAAACATCTGATACACCACCTCCACATGTAACAGAGGCAGTTTCATCAACCCCCCCCACACACACTTACTTTTCCTTTCCTGTCCTTAGCTAGCACCATGTAACCCCCCCCCCCTCCTTTCATTTAGCTTGAAATCAATCTGGAACCCAACCCCTATGACCAACGATGCAAGTATCAGTTTCGGTTTCGGCCGGTTCCGAAACCGAAACTGATCAGTTTCGGTTTCAGCGGTATTGGGCATATCGCGCGAGTTCAAGTGATTTTGTCTTCCTTGAGATGGTTTCGGACGGTTTTGGATTAAGGGGTTCGGTATCGGCTAGGTCCAAAACCGATACGTTTCGGCCGAAACTGATACCAAAACATATCAGTTTCAGCCGATACCGCCAACCATACCCACCACAGAAGAAAAGTCATTTGAACACACCAACCCTCTGCTAGGAATTTTTTGCTACAGCTAACACCACCACCTGCAGGTAAGTCCAGTCCCTCCAGCTGACATCATTTCTCTTGTCCAGCCTCCTATCTTATTCTACAATAGGGCACAAGTTCCCCACTTCTAGCAACATAACTCTAGCGACGAGGATGGATGTAATGTCTCTAAACATCTGGTGCACCTCCTTCACATGTAACAGAGGCAGATATATCACCACCCCCCGCCCCCCGACACACACACTCTTCTCCTTTCCTCTCCATCGCTAGCACCATGTAACCTAACCCCACTCCCCTCTCTTTCAGTTAACTTGGACTCACTCAATTTGGAACCCAATCCCTTTCCCCCAAGAATGTGGAGGCAAGTACAGATGTTCCTTTAGACTGAAAATATTCCCGTCATTCATCTCCACCAAAATTGTAATTCTTTTCCTTTTATTATTATTTGTGACTAGCTCGGGTTTAGATTATCATGATTGATTTTATCTTATATGTTCAAGCTTACAATCCCCTTTGATTGTTCACTTTCATCTGATGTTAATAGTAAAAAGTGTTGTCAATTCTATTTTATCTCAGAATTATACTGAATAAATCTTCAATCAATACATTTATCAAGTGCTTTATTGTTCTTATGATTCTGACCTCAGCACAACAACGTTGAGTTCCTCTGATTTGCAAGTCATAGATCTCTTGACCTATATTAAGGGTCATTAATAAGTCAACGACTGATTCAGGAAAATGATTACAAATTTAATCTCCACTTAGATTTGAAAAGATTCCATGTCATCAGAGGATAATATGGCCAATCCCATTAGCTCAATACTACAAATTGATAATTCAGCCTAATGCATTGAAGCACCAAAAGTGGAGATGGAGTTCAGTAGAAAGAAATCACAAATTCCATCACCAAAACTGTTCTGCAGACAGCACAGATAGTTTGAATAGTCCAAATAAGCCAATCTTGATTTAGATGAGGGTGAGCATGAGCACCATGCTAAAAGCTATGTAACAGTCATTCATTTATGCAGCAATCACTTTTACAAGAGTAAAGAATCACAAATAATCTATGGTTAATCATTAACAAGAACATGATTTAAGTCCACATGCTGATTTGCAATCTAAATTCAAAAGGCACAAAATGGTTTTTGAAAATGTTCAAAGACATTCTCAAACATCACCAGACCCCTCTAGCCAAAAAATGAGGAAAAATAAGTAATAAGCCCATTGAATATCGTTAGACAAAACGGGTTATCTGGTATTCTGGTTTAATACTATGATCATTCTTATAAAACTGAAGCTTTTCAGTTAAAGAAAAATTTATCAATACACCAACAGTGAGTATGACTATAAAAGTCCACCTGCATCTTTCCGGTTTGACCAAGCAACATGATTTTCTTATACTCATCTACAATTACTCTATTAAAGGAGTAGCACCAGTGCATGATATATTATAAGAAGAGTGCATAGAAAGTGCATTCCTCTGCATCTTTCCAGTTTGACCAGGCAACATAACTTTCTTATAATATAATATCTCATCTACAATTACTCTATTAAAGGAGTAGCACCCGTGCATGATATATTATAAGAGTGCATAGGAAGTGCATACCACTGTATCTTGTAAAGTTTCATGCTCACAGCTATTGCCATTTTGATCACCTTCAGGAACATTGTTTTCAGAAGCACATAGTGGAAGATTCTCCTCCACAACATCCTTGTCACATGAGGTTGCCTCAAATTGCTGCTCCAAGAAAAAGATCAAGCAAATGGTTTACGAGACATTGCCAACAAAACACAAGCCAATCAAGAATTTACCTGATCCATATCCAATGAGATTTAGCAAAGTTCTCTAGCATGTTTGTCATCAGATTTGAAGAAAACTTGCATATGACTTGGTATTGACATTCAGGAATTCATAGGTTATTGCAAAACACATTTCTTATAGTAGGGTACCCATTTGCCACTGTTGAACCCGAAAAATATCGGGATTTAAACAAGTCCCGGGTGGCAAACTCGTCCGGAAATCCACGAAAGGTTGGGAAGAAACCCCGGCCTCCCTCACTCGAACACCTGAGATAGATGGTTTGAGTCCGGACGTCCACCCAGAATGAGCCGGAGGATGACGCTTAAAAAGGCCCGTCAACAGCGGAAACGCGCGCCCCGGGCAGCCGAGACTCAATGACCGGACTCGCGCTAAAGATCGCGTACGACTCGGATGGGTTCGAAAAGGTGAAATGCACATGCCCTCCGAAAATGGGGTCAAACGCACGGGAAGCGGGCAAAAACGCACGTCGAATGCACGTCAAATACATGCAGGCATGTGTGCGTACGTGTGCGGCACGTGCCATGACAAACCAACAAAGCCCCCAGAAATCCTCCTGGAAATGGCCAAGGAGGTGGAGGCCCACCCTATTCATAAAAGGGGGGGCCGGGCGGTGGCACCCCCGCCAGTCGGCAGGGGGTGCACCCCCGCCGGTTAGGCGGGGTGCACACCCCGCCGGTTTGGCGGGGTGTGCACCCCCGCCGGTTCGGCAGGGGGTGGCACCCCCGCCGTTCGGCGGGGTGCACACCCCCGCCGTTCGGCAGGGGGTGGCACCCCCGCGGTTCGGCGGGGTGTGCACCCCCGCCGGTTCGGTGGGGTGTGCACCCCCCGCCGGTCTGCGGGGATGCACCCCCGCCAGGCCGCACCCCCGCCGGTCAGCCCCCTGACTGGCGGGCACCCCCGCCAGTCCGCCGCTCGCGGGGGCACCCCCGCCAGTCGCGCACCGGGTGCTGCCTCGACGCTCGAGCCCGAACACCCCCGCCGGGCCGCGCACCTCCGCCGGTTCGACCCTCCGAAACCCTATAAATAGGGGGGCATACCCCCATTGCAAACCCCCCGGGCTTCGAGAGGGGCGAGGCTCTCCGCCTGAGAGATTTTTCCTCCCCCACGCCGGCGAGATGCTTTCGCGTCCCGGCGAAACCTGAGGCAGCCTGGCACTCGAGACTTCTCTCGCGCAGGCCCTCAGGGGATGTCCCCCTCCTTTGGGAGGAAGAGGACCCGTTTGTTCTCCGTATGAAGACCCAGTGCGGGACCCTGCTTGTGTAAAATTACACAAAGGCCCCCTGGGGGAGGAGAAGATTTGTGCATGCATGTGAAATTGCACATATGTCCCAAACACGGGCTCAAGCTTCTGTGAAAATGCACAAAGCTCCGGGGATATAAAATTTGTGTATGTGTACATCAAAAGTACACGTATACCCCTGTCAGCCAGAAATTTGCAGGAATACCTCTGCTTCTGAGAAAATTGCAGAAATGTCCTGCTTCTGAGAAAATTGCAGAAATGTCCTGCTTCGGAGAAAATTACAGAAATATCCCCGTGAAGGATAAAATTGCAGAAGTACCCTTGCTGCCCAGAAAATTACAGATACGTCCTTACGGCACGGAAAATGGCAGAGATAGCCTGAGGGTTCGCGCCTCTTGTCCAATTCGGTGGAGCGGGACCCACGTCGCTTCTATGAAGTGGCGTGCGCTCTCCTGGGTGTGACTTGAAGCCGGACTCGAGGGGAGTTCCCGAGAAAGCCGGAAATCGACCAGGACGCCCTGGACAGCCAAAAATCGGCCGGGACGTCCGGAAAAGCCAGAAATCGACCGGGACGTCCGGAAAAGCCAGAAATCGACCGGGACGTCCGAGAAAGCCAGAAAACGGCCAGCAATGTCCCAGAAAGCCAGAAAACGGCAGGGATGCCCAACCATAGATGCCATTCGGCCTAAACGCTTCCAAGCCCACAAAAACGCCGAATCGGCCTAAACGCGCCATCTCCGGCCCAAGCTCCCGAGTCTGTCCGTGCTCAGAGCGTGATCCGTGCGTGAGCTTAAATAGGCCGCACGTGCCGACACCCGTTGGTGTTCCGTCCTCAGCGTTCGGGCTGCATTGCGCCACGTCCGCAGGGACACGCCACAGGTTGTCACATGACTCTCAGCGTTTGCACTTAAGTCCTCCGGTGTCATAAAACGACACACGTCAGGCATATACTCAAGTCCTCCGGTGTCATAAAACGACACACGTCGAGGCATATATTTAAGTCCTCCGGTGTCATAAAACGACACACGTCGAGGCATATATTTAAGTCCTCCGGTGTCATAAAACGACACACGTCGAGGCACATATGTTTAAGTCCTCCGGTGTCATGAAACGACACACGTCGAGGCATATATTTAAGTCCTCCGGTGTCATAAAACGACACACGTCGAGGCATATATTTAAGTCCTCCGGTGTCATAAAACGACACACGTCGAGGCACATATGTTTAAGTCCTCCGGTGTCATGAAACGACACACGTCGAGGGGTAACACAAACGTACCCATTATCGTGTAAGCGTCCGACGGAGGCACATACACCCTGTCGTCGACGTCCATGTACTTGGCTTGTTGTATACACGTCCAGTGGAGGTACAAAACCCCACTAAAGGCGTACATGTAAATGTAAACGTCATGTCATGAATATAAATGACATGAGCATGCTTGAATAAAATTGTGGAAATTCATTTGTCATCTGCCTTTTCTTCTTTAAATTTCGGCATACGGTCTTTTAACAAACATTACGCATTCGAAGGTATTCGAGTGTTATACTCGATGTAAATGAAACATCGACTTCGGTCGGTGGGGAACGGTCCAGTACACGACCACTCCAATCGCCCTGAACGCGAGCGCACGCGGAAAATAAATCCGAGGGTATCAGGGTTCGCACCCAATATTCCTCGTAAAATAATCTTTGTCTGTTTCTCGCAAACAGTCTGGCACGCCCACCCAAAATTCATTTCGAAAAGAGAAGAAATGAAAAGAAAAAGAAAAGAAAAAATCCCGCGTCCCAACAGCCACGACAAAAGCACACAATGCAAAATCCCTTAACAAGATGAGAAATGTGTCCTGCACATCAGAGCAATTACACGACAAAGGTCGATGCAGTGCTCTTTAGCGTCATTTGAGATGTTTTCTTATTTTATTAGTGTGGAATCTAGTGTTGTGTTATGGAGGAGATTTTCCCCTTCCAAACAAGTGTACTACTTCAGCAATAAAATTGGTCGTATAATCTACCTCCCCCCAAAAAAATAAAATAAAGTTCTTCCAATCCAGATATTTATTTATAAACCCTTGCAACTACACATATTCCATAGCATCCCTTTCAGGAGCCTTTTTCTAAAAGCTTGAAGGGGTTTGAAGGGTGTATTCCTATTGTTCTTACTTCTTGGGTGCTTACCAAATAAATGAGTAATAGTGGGGGTTCATAAATAAACATCTAGATTGGAGGGGTTAGCACCTAAATATGATAGTCCATAAAGGTTAGAAACTAACAATCACTTTTTTAACAGGAGCCATCTGATCATGTCCAACTTTGTTTGGGGGCTCCTGCTATCATGCGACCAGGCCACTAGGATGGTTGTGGTCACAAAGTAGCACTCCTCTGTTACTTTATGATATGTACATTATATGTGTCGTATATCATATCCTAACACTTCTTTCACTTATTATTTACTTCCTACCATGGAACCTCCTTTTTTTTGCAGGCATCATCCTCCACTTGCCTAGAGTGAGAGCGCACTTCCATTCATTCTCTCTGCTAAAACCTTTTAATACACTTTCAAAAACCAGTTTAAGGCCATAGATTTGTGGATATCAGAGTCACCTCCTAATGGCCTTTGAATTGAATTCATAGTTCGCATGAAGGCATGATAGAGCACGTTTCAGACATGCGTGAGACACAATGATCCACAACCACCAGCACTTATGACCAGGATGGATAAGGCATAGGAAAATAAAAAACCTAAGCTTCCAATTGTTCTGGATTTCTTCTTCATGTGTGTCAAGCATTCTCTGCGAATCTTACAAAGAAGAAAACTATCATGTAATGCATTCGCATTTTGTGCCCTAAATTTAGTTATTTATCTCTGTACCAAAAACATATTTAAATTGTATCACCAAATCACCATGATACGAAAGTAGCATTCTTCATTTCGATTAGCAACAAATAAAAACATGTTCATGAGCATCCTTTAGGTCATATAGCAAGGTATTACCTGATCAGACAAATGCAAGGAAATTAATGTTGGCACATCCACAGTGCTTTCATCTTGTGTATGCATGTTATCTTCATCAGAACTTTCACTGTCTCGCTGAACTCCCCCTTCAATGAACTATGTGACAAAATTCATTCCATGAGAAATATGAAATACAACAGACAAAAGAGCTCTAATTTATGCAAAAGAATACAACACCAACAGCATTGCATGTTCAGATCCAAGAAGGAAACATTTGTATGTACCCAGGGTGGAAATCCTAACCATTCAAATTTAACAAGAAAAGAAAGATAACTAAGCTTTACATAGTATGAGGTATAATAAAATTTTAAGATCCATATTGCCCAGTAGAGCAATCTGAGAGCTCAAAGATGGATGGCACAAAGAGGAAGGTATCACTGCGTGGAAATAAGCCTGCCACCATCAACATGATCATGCAAGAAATAAGGTTGTCGTTCCACTTGCAGTAAAGTTATTTTCTAAATACTCGAAGTCAACGTTACAAACCTTCTTCCACTCTATCAAATATCAACATCATAAGATGATAGATTTGAAAGGCCAAGATATGGCAACTCTAACCATGGTTTGCCAAGGAAAATCTAGTCTAGGAATCTAGAGTCATCAGACATGATAATACAAGTCTACTTGACAGATGATTAATTATTAACATCCTTTCCGGACAGAAATGTGGACTGCAGCACCAATTTTATTAGACAAAGAGAGAGTAAAATCAAGGCACTTTTTTAAATGTGATTAAATATTAACCAGATAAAATAAGAGATTTTAACAGAACACTAACAGATGATAATGGTTAGAACATTTTTGCAAGTATTGCAATGTGGCAAGGTTACTAAAAACAAATTGAAAGTAAGACAGGCAATTGTGTGATTAAACAGATAAATGGGCATTTTTGAAAAATTCTTTATATTTGTACGATAATAAATGTTATTTATATTCTTAATTTCTTAATTATATATTGAGCAAGAAGTGAATTTTAAGCCCAGTGAGACCAACAGCAAAGTTTGAAATTATATTGATCTTATGATACACCCCATAAGTAAAATATATAAAATATTTATATTCAAAAAGTTCTGCATAGTTTACAATTGCATCTTGATTTATTTTAAGTGCAACTGTGCACTTCATGATCATGGGGATTTTGTTCAAATAACAAGTGATTCTAAAATCAACCTCCTCATCATCCTAAAGCCTTTTTCCATTATTTGGAGGTTAGCTACGTGAATCCTGTCCTGCCATTTTATTCTACCCAAAGCCACGCTTGTAGTCAAGCCTCGTAAGATCAAGTTTTTCCTTACAATATCCAACCATCTAACTTTAATTTTTTAGGGCAACCATTCAACCATCTAACTTTGGGCATTATCTGCATACTTTAATAAACGTGGAAAAAAGGAAAGAGCTATCTACTACCTAAGCCGGAAATTCAATCCAAATTCAGTAGCCACTCAAATTTATACACACCTTCCAACCTAATTGGTACTGAAATTGAACATGAAAGCACAGAACCAGATCATCCAACTTTTTTCCCCCCACAATTAGCATATATAGGAGTTACATGAAAATCACATGTATTAATTTCAAATATTAACCTTTCTAATCTTCATACATTCATCTCAACATATTCACATCTGCTGGACAGATTTTATGTGTATTATTTCCGAGTCCCATGAAACATAGCAGATCTCACCAAAAATCAGCCTATGGTTCTAAAATAACTGATGCCAAACCCCCTGTTTGCTGAAAATCAAGTCCATCTTTCTAAAAAGGAGTTTTGACAGTCTTCTAGTGAGCATTTCAGCAGTATATATTATTCACATCCTCCATGGAAATCCTATACACGTCATTACAAGATGGGCCATCTCCTGAATTCTTAAGACAAATACATTGCCCATGCAAAGTCAACTACCAGCATCTCCAACTCCCAGTTCCCCCAGCGAATGCCATCCATCCCTGTCATAAGGATGATGATCATCTTTCCAATAGCCTGTTTCCATTATCTCATTTGTCTTCTATAAAATAGGTACCTACAACATGTTTCATCCTATGCAAATGTCAACACAAATATGAGTGTAGGACATGGTCAATTACCAAAAAAAAGAAAGGCACATAAGCACATAGGAACGGTATAACTTTTATATTTAGAATCAAGTACACTTATGTGTCTATATGGAAAAATAATAATATTGAATGTTAAGTAAATTATGAAGTTTCAAATAAACCAATAGACCTGTAATTTTACACATTTGTTTATTTATATATTATTACAGAATATTGATTAAAGTACTAAATTTCAGTCTAAACAAAAACTGCATAGTTAGTAAAGAGAAGTGAACTGTTGGGTTTTCCTCTCTTAGCCTGTCTAGAGTGAGAAGCTCTGAGTATGGTGCGGCCTGTGACCAAACAACATCCCCCTGGGGGGAGGTGTCCATCACATCCCACCGGAGCTACGGTCCTAGGGAGGCCGCAACCCTTTGGGATGGTCTTCCAGCCCAGGGAACCCTCACTCTGGGTGGACTTGCTTTTGCTGTGGTTCACCGGGTGGGTCTGTAGGGGGAGGTGATGGAGATGGGGGAGGGGATGGTGGTAATGATGGAGATGAGGGAGGGGGCAGGGGAAGTGGTGGTAGAATGGTATTCACAGAGAAACAGCACTATGACCATTGCACCCAAGATGTTGATCATGGCACCCCAATGCAGTACAATAGAAGGCAAAAGTTTCGCTGTGGTGGTGGTGCAGAGGGTTCAACAGTGGACAATGACAACTATAACACGACGGTATCTGACTTCGAGAGAATGAGCACACATGAGTCTGTGGGATCGTATGGGGGCCACAGTTATCAGGCAAAGTCATCCGACACATGCTACTCCAGTGGCTATAGTGGCTACACCACAACAGACTACCCTACACCATATTTTTAACCAACTCCATATGTTCATGTTCATGTTCATATTCCTATTTAGATTTATGCTCCTTTAGAGGATGTACAAATAGCGAGTCTAAGAGTAGTCCGCCCTGGCTACGAGATTTGGGACCACTATGTGAGGGAGTTTCGGACCAGATACAACACTATGATGTCTTGGGATGAGTTTCGTACATTTGTGTCTCAAACCAAAAGTTATCATCTTATTGGGGAGCTACCCTCAGAGTCAAATGAGTATGTCCAGCCCCAGTGGGGTACATATGAGCCATATCAACAGAGATATGAGGTATTAGGCTCATTGTATTTTGTATTTGGATTTGAGTTTGATGCTTGTACTATACTCATTATATTTTGTATTTGGATTTGAGTTTGTATTTTGTAGTTAGAATTGAGTTTCATGTTTCATGTTTATACTCCATTTCTAATAAAATTGATTGAAAATGGATGTTTGTGTAGCATTACATGGCATAAATATCATCGGTTATACATGGAACTCTTCACAGGAGGCTTAAATCAGAGAATTGGCCAAAAAAACATCAAATCCATGTGAATCTGGCTAGACCTGGGGCAGATCCATGGGTTTCTAGTCGGATCCACCCGACTCGGGACTATTTGCCCAAATCGGATCGAATCAGATTCACCCCGAATCGACGCTCCAGCAAACCATGGTAGGAGAGTGAGTTCTTTGGAGAAGTCACATGCATATTTGACTTATTTCACCGAACTTTGAATTTTTAGTATTCCATGTGGTTTATTTAAATTATAAGTTTTTTAGTTAGGTCAAATTATGAGAGATTAGAAAGTCGACATTTTGATGGAATCATCAAAATTGCGATTTTCTTCTTAAATGGGAGAGTTGACTTTTTTTGTAAGAGATATGATTTTTTTATATTTTTATTATATTCAAATGGGGGGTACTTTCTTATTTACATGCAATATCTCAAGTAAATGAATCCCTGACTCAAGAGGAACCCTAACTACTCATCTCGGACTTCTCGTTTCTTGGGGAGGCGCCGAGACCGAGAATTTCACAAGATCTCATAAGATTCTCGCGAGATTGCTTTCCATGTCAGATCGACTTTCACATCTCTGACGAAAGGTCCAACGCTGCTCTTGGGAGTGCCTATCAACAGGAAGGACAAGAGGATGGCACCGTCTACTCTGAATAGTAATACCTTACCGTATGGAGGGGAGACGGAGGTAACGGTCAACAATCTCCTGGGATCATCGGCCTATAGTAGTCACCGATCAGGATTGGTCGCCAGTATCTCTGCAGGAGAAGAATCACTTGGCACTGATGGTGGTCCCCTGTCCCGAGCTAGGGGTGGACCCTGTCGAGGATGGTTCAGCTAGGGGGACATGATGACATCAGTCGATTGTGGCCCTCATAGTAGAGGACTAGGATGGAGATAGTCACGGTTGCGCAGGATGAGGGAGCTCGTCAAAGCTACAAACTGGGGGTGGAGGAGGTTAATCCCATATTCAAGGTGGTGGAAGTTTTGTGTACAGAACAGGCAAAGGAAGTGGCAAACAAAATCAGCATTTCTTTTTTGCCAATGAGAAGCATATCAAAGAGGTATTTGCTAAAACCAACAAGAGGTGGTGCACAAGCATTCGAGCTGAGGAAAGGGCACAACTGAGAGAAGAAAGAGGTGCTGAGGAGAGAAGGGAGGAGAGGGTTGTCAGTAGTTCTCAATGAGGATTATTTCTTGGAACGTGAGAGGAGGGGGGGGCAGATAAGAGGAGGGTGGTGAAGGAACTTACTAGGAGGTGCAAGGTTAATGTCCTGTGTATCCAAGAGACTAAGTGGCAGGGTGATAATAGTGACCTTATGAGAGAGATTGGTGAACGGTATTTGTCCTCGATGGTTGCTTCCCCAGCAGTTGGGAGTTATGGGGGTGTTATTATCCTATAGAATCCTTTTGAGATAGAGTAGGTGGTAGTAGATAGGGTGGCGTCTAGATGGGCTATGCACTTCAGGGTGTTAAAGATGGCTTCTCCTGGGATTTCAGTGGGGCGTAGTCCACAGTCAAAGGAGGAGAAGGATCAGCTATTACCTTGCTTCTGGAAGGCCGTGGTGTATAGGAGGAGACTTCAATGTAGTAGTGGCATCATGGGAGAGGACAGGGAACATAGGCTCTACTAGAGATATGGAGGATTTTTCACACTTCATTCAAGATGCAGCAGTAGTGGCTTTGGGAGTGGTCAATGTCTCCTTCACCTAGTCAAATATACGAGCTCAGGCATCTTGCTCTGGCTGGACAAGTTCAATTTCCACATGCGCAAGTGGTCTCTCTAGCTAGATCGGTACTTGACCAAAAGCCCATTTTGCTGAAAACAAGCCAATTGCATGATAGCCATCTTCAAGCTTGAGAAGTTTTGATTTAGAGAGGAAGACTTCATGGACACGGTGGCTGTTGCTTGGAGGGCCCAGCACTCTAATATATCCACTACAACCTCTTTGATTAGAAGACTGAGACATACAACTTAGACATTGAGGGAATGGGGAGCAGGTAAATCATTATCAAAAAGGGCAGCAAAAGACAAAATTCTGCATTACATTGACGGCCTTGACAATTTGGAGAAGGCAAGATGGATGGATGAGGGTAGGCTTCTTAGGGATTCATTGAAGAGGCAGTATGAGAAAATTCTGCTAAAAAAAAAGATATATTGGAGACAAAGATCCAAAGATAGGTGATTAAGGAGGGAGACAACATACTTCGAGTGGATTGCTTCAGGTAGGAGGAAGGTCAACTCCATCTCTAGTATAAAGGTGGGGGATCTCTCCCTCTACGTGGATGAGGAGTCACGGGCCAAGCGAGAGAATTCTTTTCTAGGCTCTTCACGGAGGATGACTTTTACAGGCCGAGGATATTAGAGGATCTGCTGCCTTGTCTTTCAGTTGAGGAGAGGGAGGCCATCTCTAGGCCTATCTTTGAGACCAAAGTCTACTAGGCAGTCTTCTCTCTAGCGAGTGATAAGGCTCCCGATCTGAATGACTTTTCTTTGGAGTTTTTAAAGAAATGTTAGCACATAATCAAAGGAGATTGGTGGCAGCGGTGAGGGAGTTCCAAGAGGGGATGGCGCACTTAGGCGACAAGAATTTCATTGTGCTTATTCCTAAGAAGAATGGGGCTCAGGAGTTTCAGGACTACAGACCCTCAACTTGTTGAATGGCACCTACAAAATCATTGCAGAAGTTTTAGACTTTTAGCAGAGAGGCTGGTTTCTGTTATGGATACCGTAGTGGACCACTTTCAAGGAGCTTTGATCTAGGGGAGATACATTCTAGACAACTTCCTCGTGATGTATGAGTGTCTGTTTGCCATGAAGCATCAGAAAGGAAAGGTTTGATTTTAAAACTAGATTTTAAAAAGGCATTTGACAGGGTCAATAGGTAGTGTCTATTTGACGTCTTGGAGAGAATGGGCTTTAGAGACAAGTGCATTGGTTGGGTCAAGGCTTGTTTCCTCGACTTCTTTTGTAGTCCTTATCGATGGGAAGCCATCTTCCTGGTTCCTTAGTAGTCTGCGCCTCCACCAGGGAGACCCTTTGTCTCCTCTCCTTTTTGTACTGGTGGCCAATGTGCTCAGTGGAGTGTGGCTGAGAGCCTGAGGGTAGAGATGGTGGGTTTTATCAGACACTTTCTAGATTACAAAAGGGGAATGTTCATTTCCCATTTGCAGTATGCAGATGATACGATTTTGATCTTTGTTGAGGGCGAGCATTTTCCCCCTATGGCTAGGTTCCAATTGGAGCTATAGAAGGAGGTGAAAGGTCTCAAGGTCAACTTCAACAAGAGCTTGTTGGTGGGTGTGAATTTGGAGGACATTCTTGGGATGTAAAAAAAGTAAGTTCCCAATTCCTTGCATAGGTTTACCTCTTTCTCCTCGTTCTCTTAGGTGTATTGAATGGCAGCCCATTATTCAAAGATTCAAGTCCAGGTTGGCAAAGTGGAAGGCTAGAGCGCTATCTTTTGGTGGGAGATTTGTGTTATGCAGTTCGATCCTCGATAACCTACCCACTTCATTTCCATCTTCAAGGTGTCGAAGAAAGTGGCTCAGAAGGCTAGAGTCTATCCAGTGTAAGTTCTTTTAGAACGGTAGGGGAAAGAGAAGTAAGGGATGGCATGACAATGCATGGGGCAGGGTGATCGTGAGTAAGAAAGAGGGTGGATTGGGCCTCAAGAACATCAAATACTTCAACTTGGCGCTCTTGTGTAAATGGCTGTAGAGACTTGGGAGTGGAGAAGGGAAGCTATAGGTCATCTTGATTAGACCAAGGATGTTGGTATTGGTTTCGGGCGGGTCCAAAACCGAAACTGAAATGGGTTTCAGCCGAAACCTATCAAAGAATATTAAAAAATGCATAAAAATGAAAATAAGTTGTAAAACTTCAGGGAAAAAATATAAAAATTCATCAAAACACCAAAAAAATCAGTGGACATGCATTTAAGATTGAAAAAAAAATTGAATGATACGTTAGATATATGAGTTTGACATGTTAATAGAATATTAGATGCATGTTAAACATTTAAACAATAAACATGGAGTGAACTTGGAGTCTTGCACTACAATAAATATTACAAACATAATAAATGTTGCAGAAATTAAGTATTCATATCCAAACATTACAATGCACTAAGATGGATAATAGTCGGAAGAACCTTCTCCTTCATCGTATTAATGCTATCCTTGATACCCATATAGAGAGTTCATATATTCGGTATATTCACAATAAACAAACAGATATGTAACCAACTCATTCATCCCTCTTAGAATAAAAGATTGTTGGGTTGACTGGAATCTATAATCAAAGTAAAAAGAAAAACCCCGAACATGAGAAGAGGACGTTGGGTCATAACTACTACTGGTTGGAAGTGGTTGAAATTGAAATTCAAGTTCATGAGCCCCCCCATACATTCTTGTCTCATGTTGGCCACCTCCATAAGGACCATAACCTAAATCATGTCTATAGTGCTCCTGTGAATCATGCCATATTGCTCTTGTGAATTATGTCCATAACATGGTTTGCCAAATCGGATCTAATCGGTTCGATTTGGGTGCATCGTGGCGGATCAGGGATAATCTGATTCCCTGATATGCTGATTCGGACCGATTCGCCTTATATATATAATTATGTACATATACTATATTATATGGTATACACATATATATATATATGTATATACATACATATATAATTATATTGTTACATAGAAATGTTATATATATATATGTATTATATGTATGTATAACATACATATACCCGATTCTCTTTGTATATGTATAATACCTGGTGATTTCATCAAAAATCGCTGGTGGAGAGGTAGACCACTAAGGAACTAGGAAGATGACTTTTTATTGATAAGAGATATGATATTTTTGATATTTTCATTAGATTCAAATGGAGGATATTTTCTTATTTACACGTAATATCTTAAGTAAATGAAACTACAAATACCAACATTTACTTAAATGATGTTCAGGTAAATAAGGTGTTTCACATGGGTAATATATAATTATATATACATATATATAATATTATAAATAATCCGCATCCAAGCGAATCGAACTGAATCGGTTCGATTTGCCCAAATCGGATCGAATTAGGGAAAATCCGATTTGATCCGAATCAGCGATACGACAATCCTTGGTCCATAGTAACCTTGTCCTTGTAAACCATGTTCATGGTCACCCTATAAATCATGTCCATAATCATCCTGTGACTGCGTATATGTGCCACTGCCAATAGTAGCACCTGCAGCTGCACTAGGATCATCATCGTCGTTTTGTGATCATCATATCCTCAGAAGTGTAACAAACCAAACTTCTCCTTCTAATCTTTGACTCTCTTTTTTTTTCTGTTGGTTGGTTCACCTCTTGCATCTTTTTTATGGAGTCCTTTTCCCCTTACCATTCCTCTCACATATATTTGCCTCATCTTATCAATTGTCAGTTCATCTCAAACAGCAGTACTAACTCTCTCAGTCATATATATCCATGATGTAGTTCTTCTCAATGATGGAGGTGGCTTCACCATTCTAGGAGTGACTAGCCAGCTATCTAATTATGAGTATCAAGCTAGCTTAAGCTCGGGCTACTCCTTAGTGTCCTTAATAATCTCAGGTTGCTTTCCCTTTCATGGTGATGCTCTTAGTCTTTTTTCTGGCACTTTGAATTATGGATCCCTTGACTCATCTCCATCTAATATTCCTTCTGGCCAGGTGGTATCCGTTGGATCAAAAACAAGGTCATCAATCCCCTCTCATACCTCAACCCAAGATTGCAAGAGATTGTCATTATTAAATAAGACGTCGATATCAATTTGTCCAGTTGTATCATCTGCGAGGCGTTTGTCCCTCAACTGTTGTCTTACACTTATATTTTTTATCCCCAATCTCATATTGTAATGGTAGTAAACCAATTTTTCTAATCGTTCTACCTTCAATCGATTGCGAATCTTTGAGTGTATAAGACTGAATGTATACCAATTCCTTTCATATTGGTTAGTTGATGTTGTTTGACTAATCAACCAAATAGTAATGAAATCCAATACATTACTACTCAAATCTCTGTTGTTGACCATAATCCACCAGTCAACATGGTTGGCATAGTCAGGTCGGGGTGATGGGTCGGACCCAGCCGACCCCGACCCAAATCGGAGGATCCGCCCGACTCCATTGGAGTCTGGCCGATCCAGGATCGGCCAGCTTAAAAAATGATAAAAAATGAGAAAAATCACGAAAAAATCAGGAAAATTCTTAAAAACATATAATAATAGAACATTTTGGGTATATCCATAATCTAGTTACACATATGTTCATATTACAATACAGAGCAACGATAATTATGATACATTATTTACCTGAACATCATTTAAGTAATGTTATATTTGTAGTTTCATTTACTTAAGATATTAAGTGAACATCATTTAAGTAAGATATTACATGTAAATAAGAAAGTACCCCCCATTTGAATCCAATAAAAATATCAAAAAAATCATATCTCTTACCAATAAAAAGTCAACTCTCCTATCGAAGAAGAAAATCACGATTTCGATGATTTTAGCGAAAAGCTAACTTTCTAATCTCTCATAATTTGGCCTATCTAAAAATTTGATAATTCAAATAAACCATATGGAACACTAAAAATCCAAAGTCTGGTAAAAAAAGTCAAACGTGCATATGACTTCTCCAAGGGAGCCACTCTCCTACTGACAACACTTAGTCTGCTTGAGACCTCTCAGGATTTGGTCAAACCTAAACTATCATCACTCAAAATCATGAGAATTGTCACTTTCTAGTTTCTTTTCAATTAAAAAGTGAAAAATCTCATGAGTTTAGGTGATGATAGCTTAGGTTTGACTAAATCCTGAGAGGTCTCAAGCAGACTAAGTGCTGTCAGTAGGAGAGTGGCTCCTTTGGAGAAGACATGCACGTTTGACTTTTTTTACCGGACTTTGGATTTTTAGTGTTCCATATGATTTATTTGAATTATCAAATTTTTAGATAAGCCAAATTATGAGAGATTAGAAAGTTAACATTTCGCTAAAATCACCGAAATCGCGATTTTTTTCTTCGATGGGAGAGTTGACTTTTTATTGATAAGAGATATGATTTTTTGATATTTTTATTAGATTCAAATGAGGGGTACTTCCTTATTTACATGTAATATCTTAAATAAATGAAACTACAAATATAACATTTACTTAAATGATGTTCAGGTAAGTAAGGTAAGCTGAGGGAATCGGCCTACATCAAATGGAGTCGAGGTGGAATCGGGGTAGAGTCGGCCGACTCCACCCGATTCCAGTCGATCCACCCCGATTCCAACTTAATACCATGGGTGGGTGGTTGTTGTCCCCCCCCCCCCCAAAATCGGGTCGCCATTGGCCGATTCCACTCCGAGTCGGCCGACTCCACTCCGAGTCGGCCAATTTTGCCATCCATGCCAGTCAACTGTCCACCACGTTAGATAGATTTAAATGGAGATCAACTCATCATAATATATGTATACATGTTAGATAAATATAGCATACCTGGGCTGACTCTTCCTACAACATATTACAAGTGGGAGTCATAATAATGTCTCAATCCTCATTCTATATGCATCCATCTATAAGAGGAAAGTAACAGTTTAACATCAGTTCGCTATTCTCAAACATTCACTCCTATCAATAAATTTCATAAAAAGAGTGAAGATCAACCTGAGAAGCTTGGCCTCCAACCTTCTTTCTGGTGTCATGGATAAATGCCCAATGATATTTAAGGTGTCTTAAAGCACCTCGCCATTAACATGTGTATTGCCAGCATACATCAATTGAGGATTGAGAAAATAACCTCCATTTATGTATAATTAAGTGAACGTAAGATGTAGATTAATCCAATAAGAAATAGATAATGAAATGATTCATCACTCACCAGCTGCATGCAAATCGTGATGTAAAGTGTTCTTCCATCTGTGTTCATTAATTTTCCATCACTTATTATAGTCTCTGGGGAGGGACTACTGTAACTCCAATTTTGCACAGTCCTTGGACTCGTACAAATATCTTATATCATTCTTATCTTCGCTATCCACCATTCTAAGCACCTTCACAAGAGGAGTGACTATTTTCAAATAACGTGCAACCCTCTCCCACAATTCTTTGTCTTCTACAACATGGCAGCAATCTATGTAATTCATCCGACTTTCAACATTGCTTTTGTCTATATACTCCCACAGGGTCTTGTGATACATGAAAAACTTCAGCTCATTCTTAAATTTATACAATGACTCCAAAGATATGAAATTAGAAGCAAATCTTATTGGCCCTGCATGGCTGATGTCTCGGCCACCACTTGCAAGTTCCTTGAACATGTTAAGGATCTTAAGATGACTATATATGTACCATGTCACCCCTTGTGCTCGATCAATTGTGATCTTCACATTTGTATCCTTGTCAATGTCCTCGAGCATAAGGTCAAGACAATGTGCTGCACATAGAAGTCAATACAAGTGTTTTCTTTCTTGCATCAACTTTTTGTCTACAGCCTTGTAACTGGCTTTATTATCAATGACTGCATGCACAACATTTTTCTCTCTAATTTCTACTACCAAGTCATCCATCAAATGAAATAAGTAGTTTGCATTCTTCTCATAGTTTGACGCATCTATTAACAAATACTATATCTTTAATGCAATAAACAAGAAAGTTAATCATAGACTTATTTGTAGTATCAGTCCAACCATCACTCATAACAGTGCAACTCCTCTCCATCCATATATACTTGAAGCTTCAACCCACTGATGAAGCTCCTCAACCTCTCCCTCAAGGCCATGCCCATATATGTCAATGACGTAAAGCATTGAAACAAGACTCAACATCTGCTACAGCATCAATCATAGGCTGAAAATACTCTGATTCAGCTACATGGGCAGCTGCATGAAAGAACCACTTGCAAAAATTTAAATATGTGCCCTGCAGATTTTATTGATTTCTTGACACCTCCCAATGCATGCTTAATTTTGGGTTGTGTTGAACTCTGCCTTTTAAATACATAGCTGCCCATAGGGCCTGCTCTCTACGGGGCTGCGCCTGTGCTGCCCCAACTGCATGATTCTCTTGTAGGTGCTTTCCCCCTCAATCGAGTTGCACGCTTACGCTCCACTCCCTCTGGCAGCTCAGGATTTGAATCCTCAGAACCAGACTCATCATCATCATCCCTCTTAGCCCTTCTACTCAATCTGCCTGAAAGCTCCTCACTCTATTCTCTCTCTCTGGCCCAGAAGACACTGGTGCATTTCCTCCTCACCTCTCAGAGAGTTATGTCACATTGCTTTACCTCTCTTCTTACCCCTGCCAGATGTTGTTTGCCTCTAGTAATTCCTCCATGTATCGCTTTCCCACAATAAATGCATGTTACTTTCCTTCTCCTAGAGTCAACTAAAGTGAGATGTGCTCACTCCGGATCGTCATGTCCATGGCTCTGTTCTCCTCTAGCCATGGTCTTACAATAAGAAAATCAAACATAAAAGTTGTAAGTGGAATGGAAAATGCAATCAAGCATGTTCCCACCCGAAAAATTGCAATGAAGCTTAATTAAGATTCAATAGATCTTAAAAACACCTAACTACACAAAAGCCCCAATTTTAATAGTTGATTACGATCTAATTAAGCAATTTATCCTAATTACATGACATGAAATGTAATTAGCAGTATGCTTGAACCCTAAAATAGTCATTGAAACTTAATTAAGCTTCAATTGACCCTAAACATACCTAATTACACAAAACCCTTATTTCTAATAACTAATTACAATCTAATTAGGAAATTTACCCTAATTACACAACATAAAATGCAATTAGCAACATGCTTCAACCCTAAAATAGTCAATGAAGCTTAATTAAGCTTCAATTGATCCTAAACATACCTAATTACACAAAAACTCCAATTCCTAATTCCTAAATATGATCTAATTAGAATTTACCCTAATTACATGACATGAAATGTAATTAACAGTATGTTTGAACCCTAAAATAGTCAATGAAGCTTAATTAAGCTTTAATTGACCTTAACCACATCTAATTGCATAAAAGCCTCAAATTTAAGAGACTAATTAAGTCCTAATTTGGGGTTTTATCCTAGACTATGCACAAAAGACCTATATGTACCCTAAACCCAAACCTATTGTATACAAATCTATAAAAGAAAGCATAAAAACCAAAAAACTTACAAGATTCTTTCTGCAATGCAAACAACAAGAAAGAGCGGCGGAAACGGCGAGAAGATCTTCTCCTGCAGAAACACCCCTCTCTAAGCTCCCCCTAGCCCTCCACCTCCCCACTCCCAAAACCCCTCAGATCCAGATCTGAGGGCCTGTTTCGAGCGCAAACTCCCCTCGAGAGGGGAGTTCGCGTCCGTTTTGGCGTGTTCAGCCAGTTTCGGACCGTCGACTGAAATAGGACGAAATCAACCTGGTTTCATCCGAAATTGATTTTTTTTTCTAATGTTTCGGGTTACTACAGACCCCCAGTTTCGGATTGGTCTGGTCCGAAACGAAGCATATTGGTTTCAACCAAAACTTTCAATTATGGATTAGATAGAGGTATCCTGGGAGGAGCAAACTCTGGGACATCTATTCCTCTACTAGCGTTTCTTCCCCGCTCTGGCGGGATATTCTGTTGTGTAGGGAGGTTCTCTTGTCGGGGTCCAGGTCCAGACGGCACACTTTTGGAAGAATAAGTGGTGAGGAGACTTCACCTTGTAGTCACTCTTCCCTAGCTTGTTCCTGGTTTCTGTGAATCACTTCGGCTATTTTTAGGAGGGACTTGACGCAGGCTGAGTTGGTGCAATTCTAGGACCTATTGGCCTTTCTTTCACCTCTCCATTTGTCCGACTCAGAGGATAGATGGGTGTGGAAGTGGGAAAAGGGAGATGTATTCTCAGTCAGATCATCATACAGAATCATTGCAGATGGAGGTCTTCGGTTTAGATTTTGACATCAAGTGTGGAGCCCTAAAAGCCTGTTGAAGGTGAAGATCCTCATTTGGAGGATCTTGCATGGGAGACTTCCCACCATGGACAGGCCTCGTCGCTTCATAGCAAATATTTAGCCCATTTGTGTGCTTTACAAGGAGGACAAGACCCTTATCACTTATTTATAGGATGTTCCTACTCTCATGAAGTGTGGAGGGAGGTGGGAAAGAAGACGTGTCGACTCGACATCAACCAACATAGGAATGTGCACCAACTATTGTTGCACTGGGAGAGAGTGGGCCCTTAGAGGAGATAGGGTTGTGTTGGCTCATCCTTCATTCCACCCTGTGGATGCTTTAGGGAGAAAGGAACAATAAGATCTTTAGCAAGGTTGCTAGAGATGGGGTGGTTGTTTCCCATGTTATTTGTGTTAAAGTTAAGGAATGGACAGACACAATTTGTAATATGGATGCATCTGCTTCCTCTCTTTTTGTTTTGTTGGAGGATTAGATGTTTCCACATGATCTCAGTGTAGTTCTCAATTGTATGGGGATGGGAGCTATTTTTTTGGAGTACACTGTATATACTTGTACATTCTTTTCTATAATATAATTGTGGTACCAACCACTTAAAAAAAATTAACAGTACAATTAAATTACAAAGTTTTTAAAAATTAATATTTTTTTAAAGTGGATAGGACCACTAATATATAAATGAAAAAGGTAAAGAATATACAAATATAGGCTCACAAAAAAAACCCAAAAGACTGCCCAATGCCTATACACCGCCATTCATCACCATATGGATGGCCAAACTCTATCCCCCCAACAAAGTAAAAAGAGTAGAATTGGACTGATTCACATTACACACAATAGATGCCCATTCCTTAACTTTATGCAAATTACGGCATAAAGCGACTCAACATCCTGAGCAACCTTAGAGAAAATGCGATTGTTTCTCTCCCCCCAAATCATCCACAAAGTAGTATGAAGAATAACCAAATAGTACTTGGTCAGCCAATGTCTTTTCCTCGTTTCAATGAGTATACGGACCTCATCATACAAAGGTATAGTGCAATGAGTACTTGCTGCCATCGCTGTCCACAACAAATAGGCATATGAGCATCCCACAAAAATGTGATCAATAGACTCCTCTTCTTTCCCACAAAGGACACACACAGTCTAAATATCCGGAAGGAAGCAAAGCAATCTCTCTCTCTCGTAGGGAGCCTTGCTAAGAGAGATTCTCCAGATGAGAACCTTCACATTCAGCACACTCCGAGGTCTCCAAAATTCCAAATCCTAAAAATTAATACCTATTCCACTATAGTTAACAAGAAAAACTTTTAAAAAAAAAACTTGAAAGATCTAAATATAAACACAGTGGACATGACAATCTCACATGAAAGTTTGGAAAAGTAAGAAAAAAAATACATGTATAATTACTCTCTTGCCAACTTTATCTCAAATCTTATATCACATGAGGATGAATGGCAGTGGAAGAACTGGAAGGAACCATGAATCTTGTGGACTTGTGATAACCACATGATGATTTCCAGCTGGCAAAGAAATCTATTTTTCTTTTTCATAATTATTCTGACAGCCTTTCTTTTTCCTTATCCTTGACCAACCTTCTCCATATCTTTAACCACATAGGATTAACCATGTGGCATCATAGGAGAGTCCCATTTGCTGCAGCAAAATGCCTTGGACAAGTGTCAACATGAGTTGATACAGGTGTCCATGTCGACTTGCGTCAACATGAATTCAAATCAAAATTTTCCATGTTTCACTAATGTTAGGTTCCATCATGTGACACGAAAGCTTGTTCCATACCTAAGTCCTTCCCCAATGCTTGGAATACCAGTCCCATTCTCATCCATCAAGGAACTACAACGAGCCTTCTCCTGGCCAGCTCCAGACTCCCAATACCTGTTCCCTTAGGAAATGGCCAAGTCAACTTACCAGTTCTGACCTGTTCATAAAATACGTTAAAAATATAAGAAAGTATGATTATAGGATCAGTTCTAGCTTGTCCAGTCATCTGAACTGGTTTAGCCCACTTCAACCATCAAAATCTGGCTCATGCCAGTTACAACAGTTGTGACTGCTCAAGCAATCTGCCACCCCAACCCATTTATTTATTAGGTTAAACCCAGAAGCACAGTCATGACAAGAATACCATTGGTACAAGAATAAAAATGCCCGGAATATTTCCAGAATAAAGGAGGAAAAAAACCACTTAACATGAACTATCATGCAGGACCCTTGTTCTAAATGAACTGGGCCCTGTTCTAAGTGAACAGAATCCAAGAGACTTGGGCCAACTTCTGTCAGTATCTCCTACATTACTAACTGTTCAATCATCTTCAGTCCTCCTTCACCATCCCTCAAGATTCCCCTGGCACTAGACCTTTCCTAGATTTAGATGGAAGTGTTTCTACCCACCTCCTGCTGCTGCTGCTCACGATATCTCTCCTCAAAATGTTCTAACCAATACCACTCCACTAGTAGCAATAGTAACAAAATGAGACAACATCAAAGTCTAAGGGATCTCATATTCTGAAAGGTCAAATACATAAAATACATTTCATTGTCATGAATAAGGCGTCACAAACTAGCATGCATCTTGAATACGACCTAATGAACATGCACAAAACCCTCAAACCAAAACAAAATAGCAACGAGATCATGTTATGAACAACTAATGGAGATGTATCACAACTTTTTCAATCTCCTCCTGTTCCTTTCGTGTAAATCCACTAGCAGCAAGCTCCTTGTCCAGAAAGCCCGCTGTTTTTGCAATAGAGGAAAATGATGGTCTTCCATTTTCTTCTGTATCTGAGTCTGACCCTTGCTCATTTTTGTCCTCTTCCAGAGACTGATTGAACCTGAGAAAGAGAAAGTTGGGGACTATGTAACTAAAGAAGAAAAGTTGGCCAATCATAATTGAAAATGAAATCAATGTCAACAACAAATGGCAATATGCTGTGAGATTGCAGAAGTCAACTCAGACTACAGTAAATGGCACCAACAGAACATGTTGGGTTCAGTCAAAAGAAGATAATTAAAAGGCTGTCATTTGACTACAACTTTAAGTGTCTTGGAACCAATTTGTCACATTTAAGAAAATGGAATTCCTTTAGCAACTTAGTTTAAAGAATTAGCTAGCTCAGCAAGCCCTTTTGTTTCTGAAAAGTGGATAGTACCACTAGTATATAAATGAAAGCTCAGCGAAGCCATTTAAAAGAAGTAACAGATTTCCCATTTGGCTAGAACACAAAAGGCCAGTGATCTGGTTAGAGCAGATCCATGATTTCTTCCATCATTAAACAGAACAATGTATCCATAACCATACCCTGTTACAGCTTGAATCTTATGGTTAAAAATTATCAAAATCCTAAATTCTGGACCCTAAAGCCAAGGTACCAAGCAACATTACATCTCAGCATAAGTTTTCATCTTACGTAACTAGAGAATCCCAAACAACAAAAGATTTTTTGAAGGGCAAGTTGTAAGTACCACCAATTTCATTAACAAATAAAGAGAGAAGATAAGTCAAGAATGAAATTACATAAAAGAAGGAACGACTACAAAATTAATCATTATTCCACGGCATTCACATGTAATGCCCAAAATTAGAGGACCCTGGGTAGGTGAATTGGTAAAAACCTTGCCTCATGGTAGGGAGGTCCCAGCCACGTAGGTTCGATTCGCAGAAGAGGGAGTTTGGGGGAGGGGGGTGTAGTACCAGGCTCACATTTAATCCTCGAGGGCTGACCCCAGGGTTTGGTAGCCTTGGAGAAAAGGGATGCCGTGATTTGTGTCTGCTAGGGTTTGAACCCAGACCTCTAACATTCCACATAGACCAGAGTAACACTATAATTCTTTCCCCGTCATAAAATCCCAAAATTAACATTTGACAATTTAACATGCATAAATAAAGTGCACGGCAAGTAAAATATGTATTTATTCAATGTTAAAAAGAGGGACACTCAGGAGGATGAATGAGGACAAGCTGCAAGCAACAAAAAGCGGGAAGAGCTGAAGAGCGCAATTAACAAATTATACAAACCTTCCAAAAAGAATGCCCTCTTGATACAATATTTAGAAAAAGTAACCATAAAAAACTATCGTTGGTTAAGGATGGATTCAGTCTTGGATTGATAAGAAAATGGGCATCTCCACTCATTGCAATTTGGTTTCGAGTTGGATGCTCTAATATTGGATATATTAAGGACTTGGTTACTGGAGCTACAACTGTGCAGAGACTTGCAAGAAAAAACTGTGTATGATAATGTGTTGTATGCCTCTAACATCAAGGCAGGTTAGCAAAGGCAGAAAAATTCAATAAAACAAGACTATACATGGCGCCATGGAGGTGCTATGGTTATCATGACACCAAGATAACATGAAGCTATGTAATGAAAGAGTAGTTGGTATGTGCATAAAGGGATCCCCCACCATTCGGGAGATTCTGGTTTCCTTGTAAGGGAGATGGCCTGAGGCAAAGCAATGGAGGGGACATCACATGTCAGGAGGAATTACTGACTCACTGCCAGAATAAAAGATGTATTAACAAATTATCTGAAGTAAAGGATCCCCAGAGCCAGTGGAATGCTGAACTGCTTGAGGTGTGACAACAATTTTCCACAGCAGAAGTCAGGAGGATTTTAAGAGCTGGAAGTCTGCAGATGATATGGTAGCCACTATCTCCACTCTTTGACCCTGCAACCTAGGCAGCAAGGAATTCAGGATCGAATCAGGGTCCGGGATCGGACCCCCCTTCCCGATCCAGAATCAGATCAGATCGGCCAGGATCGTAGGAATAGATTGGGGGGCTCGGCAGGGATTCTGCATAATCAGGTAATTGCTGGCCATTTCAATTCAAAATCATAGGGGAGATCCGGATCACCCTGTTTGGAGCAGAACTGGATCGATTATGGCCAATTCCGATTTGGATCGGGCGATTCCACAATCCATGCTCATGGAAGGCAGGATCGGAATCGGGATCGGGATCGACCAGGCTCGATCCGATCCTGGATCGGATCGGATCGCAAGATCCCATGGATCCAAGGGAAGTCTGGCCGATCCTGGATCGGCCAGTTAATAAAATGGTTTTTTTTTTTGGAAAAAATCAAGAAAAAACAGAAAAAAAAAAAACAGCAAAAATGAGGGAAAATCTGATAAATTGAAAGAACTAATATTTGCATAAAAAACCAATCATACATGCATTCATAATATATGAAACATAAGATTTTGTGTATTATTACTACTATAATAATACAAGAAAAGTATAAAATATTAAAGACTTAGTGTATTATTGACCTGAATACCATTTAAGTAAATGTTAAAATTTGTAGTTTCATTTATTTAGATATTACATGTAAATAAGGAAATATCCCCCATTTGAATTCAATAAAAATATCAAAAAAATCACATCTCTTACTAATAAAAAGTCAACTCTCCCATCCAAGAAGGAAATCACAATTTTTGTGATTTTATCATAGTAGCAACTTTCTAATCTCTCATAATTTGACATATTTAAAATTTTATAATTCAAATAAGTCTAATAAAATACTAAAATCTAAAGTCCAACAAAAAAAAAATCAAACGTGCATATGACTTCTCCAAGAAGCCGCTCTCCCACTGACATCACTAAGTCTACTTGAGACCTCTTAGGATTTGGTCAACTAAGCTATCATCACCCAAACTCATGAGTGTCATGAGTTGGGTGATGGTAGCTCAATTTGACCAAATTCTGAGAGGTTTGGATGATGATAACTTAAGTTTGACCAAATCCTGAGAGGTCTCAAGTAGACTAAATGTTGTCAGTAGGAGAGTGGCTCCATTGGAGAAGTCACATGCACGTTTGACTTTTTTTACCGGACTTTGAATTTTTAGTGTTCCATGTGGTTTATTTGAATTATAAAATTTTTAGATAAGCTAAATTACGAGAGATTAGAAAGTTAGCATTTCGCTAAAATCACCAAAATCGTGATTTTCTTCTTCGATAGGAGAGTTGACTTTTTATTGGTAAGAGATATGATTTTTTTGATATTTTTATTAGATTCAAATGGGGGGTACTTCCTTATTTACATGTAATATCTTAAGTAAATGAAACTACAAATACTAACATTTACTTAAATGATATTCAGGTAAATAAGGAGATCTTGACAACCCTGCCTGAAGAGGGCCTGAGGGAATCGACCTGGATCAGTTTGGAATCGGTCGATCCTTGCTTGATCCAGTCGATCCAACTCGATTCTGGCCGATCCAGCTGGAAGTTTGCCGATTCAGGGACTTCCCCCCCAGAATCGGATCCATAGCCCTCGATCCGATCCAGGATCGACCGATTCTGGGTCGATCCTGGCGATTTTGCCTTCCATGTCCATGCTAGGCAGGCAACAAAACACAGGACCCTAAGGCAGCGTTTGGCAACAAGGTTGAAAAAAGTGATTCTGGATTCCAATCATTGGGATCTCACTTTTTCTCACTTTAGTTACCAAATGTACAAAATAGATTTTGAATTTCCAAAAAGCAGATTTGAAGAGAGAGGAGAGAGATAAAGAGAAAAAGAGGAATGATGGTGGGTTGATTTGTGCCTCAAAAGCTGGGCCGCTTTTGGGGGGATTTGGGATTTTCAAAAAGTAAAATCAGTAATTTGCAGTTCCAAACGCTGCCTAAGTATTCCTTGGACTACCTTACCACCTTTACAACTACGAATGGGCGTTCTCCAATGGGAATGCAATGATACATGCAGTTGAGGCATCCTACCAGATCCTGAGTTCTGAATATTTTTCATCCATGATCTGACCTCATTAATTAAATAGGATGCTTGCCATGCACTTGTATCTTGTAATTATTAGTGGTTGTGTAACAATACACAAGGGGGAAAGGAAATTCTAATTAATTGTCCATTGGGTAACCAGAGATGACAAACTCCCCAAGCCCCCTTCCACCTCCCCAGTCACGAAAGCCGCCAGATCTGAGATCCGGGGGCGTCTCGGACGCGCGTCTGATTTTGCCAGGATTCAGCCATATCCGGCTGAATCCGTGCGAAACGGTTTCGGTTTTGCCCGAAACCATTAAAATGAACTTTTTAAGTATTCGGACTGGAACAATATTCCAGTCAGGTTTTGGATCACTGAGGCCGAATATTACATGTAAATAAGGAAATATCCCCCACCCCCCCTTCATTTGAATACAATAAAAATATCAAAAAAATCATACCTCCTATCAATAAAAAATCAACTCTCCCATCTAAGAAGAAAATCGTGATTTTGGTGATTCCATGAAAATGCGAACTTTCTAATCCTTTATAATTTGACCTAATTAAAAATCTCATAATTCAAATAAACCACATGGAGATGGAACATTAAAAATACACAGTCTGGTGATATAAGTTAAATGTACATGTAACTTCTCTAAGAGACGCACTCTCCTACTAACAATACTTAGTTAATTATCAGTAGGACAGTGAATCCCTTGGATAAGTCAAGTGTACATTTGACTTATTTTACCAGACTTTAAATTTTTTGAATTCTATTTAGTTTATTTGAATTATGAAATTTCTAGTTGTGTCAAATTACGAGGGATTAAAAATTTGACATTTTGATGGAACCATCAAAATCGCAATTTTTTTCTTAGATAAGATAGTTGACTTTTTATTAGAAGATATATGATTTTTTTGACATTTTTGTTGGATTCAAATGGGGGGTACTTCCTCTTAAATAAATGTTATATATGTATATAACATATAACATTTACTTAAATGATATTTAGGTAAATAAAGTATAAGTTCCCATCCTAATCTCGATTCGGGATATATATATATTATGTAATACATGATATAACATATTTTGATGAATATACTAGTTTATATTTATAGATACATTCATATTTTTAAAATATATATTATTTTAATAATATATCGCATCAATCGCCTAGGCCATCGTCTAGGCCCTTGAGGCTGAGGCAACCCCTCAGTCGCCTCGGTCACCTCACACCCCTGACTACATAAGTTGTCTTCTTTTCTTAGCTCCTGTGGCAAGCTGTGCGAGCCTTTTGTTTGGAGAGTTTTTTGGAATCCCCCCCATTCTCATGTACACTTCCTGATTAGAGGTGCACTGCCTCTCCTTTGATTGTATGACCTCTATTTCTCCAATAAAATTGCTAGTGCAATCCACGTTTTTATTCAGAAATAAAAGATTGGTCTATCATACCCATCTACACAGAAAACACTTCCAACAATCAAGCTAGCTACTTATTCAAACTCTCTAGGATACTTTTCTCAGCTGATGAATCCAGAATATCTTATCTCCCATAACTTGAAAACTATCCTTCACTCACTAACTCCCATTTGTTACTTTTTACCATGTAAACCTTTGTGAATTGGGTCTCACAGTAGTTTCTCATTGCCACTGTACTTCCATGGTGGATTATAACCTTCATGAGTATTGAGTTCTTTTTTCTGAAAAATATATTGGCCTTGTAACCTATCAAAGGTACTCCACAACTGGACAGCTAAAATATTCATAAAACATGATTGGATCTTTTATGGTCCAAAAGTGGTATGCCCACAACCATTCTTGGATTTTTTTTAAGTTTTTTCATCTTTGAACCATGATGTAACCTGTACAGATAAGCACCTTAGGTGGTGACGGGGACCGTGACTCGTGACGGACGCGGAACGAGACTCGAGATTGCAGACGTCAGCGAAATATTGACATCAATTTTATTTTATTATGTATTTTTCATTTTAGTGGAGTTTGATTTAGTTAGGTATATTTAAATGTCTAATTTCTGGTAAGTAAAGCTTATTTGCAGATGTGGGATAAAGTTGGTATTTTGTCATTTGTACTTGGGATATTTTGGTCCAGTGGGTAGATGAACAGTAGGGTTTTATGGGCTTGTCCTATATATACTTTTGTATGAAGTCTTTTGAAGGAGGATAGAAGGAATAGAAGAAGAAACGCAAAAGCTTGGTGGAGGCGCTGCCTCAAACCCTGTGTAGGTCTCCCTCTCTCAACCCCCCCCCCTACCCTTCTCCCTGTCGTCCCCTTCTCCTCCCCTCCTTCGTCTACCTGCTAACCTCTCCCCTCCCCCTTCATCTGGCTTCCCCCTCCCCTGTGCGATCCCTGCTCTCCCTCCCTCTCTTCCTCCTCCCGCAGGTCCGTCCCGCATCAATTTGGTATCAGAGACGAGGGAATCGGCTTGTTCTTACAAGCCGAGATTCTCATCCCGTGCGTCCCCTTCCCCGGAAGCCCGCCGCGATTCCCCCCCCCCCCACACCCGGCTTTGCCTTCCCAGCAACCCCCTGCTGAGAACCCCCTTCCACCGCACCCCCCCTGTCGCCCTCCTCCCCAGTCCCCCTGCTCAAGCACCCCTCACCATTCGCGCCGTCCCCTCCCAGTTCCGGGAGCCCCGCACCGTTCCCGCTTTCAGACCCCCTGTGCGACTTCCCCTCCTCCGGTTCTCTCTCTCTCACTCCCTGGACCCCACGCAACCCTCTCTCTATCCTCCCTCTCTCCTGGTTCCCTCTCACCTAGACCCCGTGCAGGCCCCCCCCCCCACCTCCGCGACCGAATCCCGGGGTCGGTCTCCAATGCCGCGCCGACCTCCTCTTGCGAGAGCCCAGCACCGCTCTGCCCCTGCGCCGGCCGACCACGCCCCAGGCTCTCACGCGTCCGGAAGTCCCCGCGCGCCCCCCCCCCCCCCAGCTCGAACCCCCGTTCGCACCGTCCTCCCATCCCCGGGAGCCCCTGCAAAACCGCCTCGCGCCGGCACCCGGCCGCTCCACAAGCTGCGCGCCGTGTGCGACCGGGCCCCCTCCAGCGACCAGCCACAACGCCGGCCTCCTCTGCAGGCCCCCGCCTCCGCAACCAGACCCCGGCGCCGGCCTCCACTGCAACGCGGGCCTCCCGAGCTTCCGCGTCCGAAAGTCTCTGCGTCGGTCACCTCCGCCCCCGAGCCCCCCCCCTCGCAGCAGTCGTCGTGGGCTCCGCGCCACGAGTGCAGGGCCTCCACGTCATCGCCACCGTCACAGTCCGGCGCAGCGACGACCAAGTCGTCTCAGCACCGTGGTCCTCTGTCGCCAGCGCCGATCGACTGCCGGAGCCGTCCTGCACCACCGCCGCGATCCCTTCTTCCAACACCCTTCCCCGCCACGCCGCATTGCGTCTCTGTGCCCCGCCCAGCACCTCTGCGAGCTCTTCCCCAGCGTCGTCGCGCCTTCGCCCTCTTCCCCGCTCTGTCCTCGTACTAGGAGAGGAGCGACCGAGGAGGCATTAAGAAGGGAAGGGTGGGTCGCCTCGTTCTTGGAGCCAGTCAAACCAGTGATCGGTTCTCCCAGTACCCCTTCTTAGCTGGTCAAGCCAGTGACCGGTCCCAATTGAACCGCCCAGACCTGTGCTACAGTGGCATCATCTGCTCCCGCGCTTCGGGCCCCGGTGCTACAGTGCCCGCGCTACAGTGCGCGCTACAGTCCTATGCTACAGTGCAACCTGATGAATCTGTCTTGGCGCTCTCGGACTCCTCCACGCTAGTGTCCACGTCGCCCGGACGTCTCGCTGGCTACGCACGGCCGTCTTCATCATGAGTGTCAAATTTGAGGTCGAGTTGCCAGAAAATTTACAGACCACAGTGACACTTATGAGAAGCTCTTGGGGTAATTTTGTTTATCAATCTATTGTTGATTCTCTATCTGATTCAGATTATATCAAATTTTCTGGAGATCAAGTATATATACCATTCTTTCATCGCTTCAAATGCACCAAGACGTCAAAATCCTACCAATATTATGATGATGCTTGGTGTACAATTATACCCAATGGGTCAGGAATATCTTTGGGTCGAGTCTGGATGGATGAGCGTCGAATTGTGGTTGATCACCAAGCCAGATTTTGTCTTATACATCCGGAGGGTTACAACAAGCCTTTTCGAGTGTATGATTCATATTCTATGGCACTGTAAAAGCTTACAAAGACATGCTCGGTATTTTCAGCTATAACGGAAGCATCATTAGCTCTTAGATGGGATCATAGCTTGATTGCAGAGGCTGGATTTGATTTGTTTGAGGACACATTGTTCGAGGAGGATCCGCTACTCGTAGTTGATGTGTGGGATCAGGCATTGTTTGTGCGATCCGGGTTGGGTCGTATATCTTCTGATATATTTGCAGCTCCTCTATCTGTACATGCTCTAGTTGATGGGCCTACTCTAGCTGATGTGCTACCAATTTATCAGACTATTAATGTGATCGAGTGGAAGCAACCCTTAGTTGATCTGATGTGGCTGACATTCTGTGATTCGTCTATAGTACACCAGTTCGTGATCCTTGATATGAGTGTTTGCGTGGAGTTCTATATGTGCATTCTGGTGTTCGTTTTCCTCCTACTTCGACACTTTAAAATTCGAGGCCGAATTTTTTCGAAGTGGGGGAGATTGACGGGGACCGTGACTCGTGACGGACGTGGAACGAGACTCGAGACTGCAGACGTCAGCGAAATATTGACATCAATTTTATTTTATTATGTATTTTTCATTTTAGTGGAGTTTGATTTAGTTAGGTATATTTAAATGTCTAATTTCTGGTAAGTAAAGCTTATTTGCAGATGTGGGATAAAGTTGGTATTTTGTCATTTGTATTGGGGATATTTTGGTCCAATGGGTAGATGAACAGTAGGGTTTTATGGGCTTGTCCTATATATGTATGAAGTCTTTTGAAGGAGGATAGAAGGAATAGAAGAAGAAACGCAAAAGCTTGGTGGAGGCGCTGCCTCAAACCCTGTGTGGGTCTCCCTCTCTCAACCCCCCCTACCCTTCTCCCTGTCGTCCCCTTCTCCTCCCCTCCTTCGTCTACCTGTTGTCCTCTCCCCTCCCCCTTCATCTGGCTTCCCCCTCCCCTGTGCGATCCCTGCTCTCCCTCCCTCTCTTCCTCCTCCCGCAGGTCCGTCCCGCATCAGGTGGCCTCCGAGGTTAACATATTTTCTGAAAGTAAATAATAATAACTAGAAAATGCTGCATCCGTTGTGCGGAAAGTTTTAGCCAACTTTCTTATCTACTTTAGTTCTTATGTCCTCTATGCTCTACCCTCACTAATATTAGTTGTTATGACCACCTCTAACCACTATAGTGATTTGACAATAGCCTCCTTTGAATTTGTTCACGTTCACCTGCTAACCTTAAACCCTAAACCAGATCATCCACCATTCATATAGTTTTAGAGAGAATGATTCTTTCAACATATCATCATCAGCAGTAAGAATCTCATATAACCATTCAGCCAGGAAAGCTAGATGCATAAGAAGATCCTCAACTCCCAGATGTCTTTTCCCCTTATATCTGCATACAGCAGATTACCTGATTTTGGGTATACCAACTCCTCTTTCCAGTATCCACAGCCCTCTGTAAGAAGTTTCTTCCACATCTGCCCACTTTGCTCACCACATATCTGGAAGTAGAAAACCAATAAGCAGACATGGGGAATACTCGACAGGTGCATTCAAAAAACCAATTCTCCCTCACATACTTGGACTTCTTTCTATAAATGTAGCAACCTGTCTATGCACTTTCTAAATTAGACATTCCATGATCCAATCTGCATTCCCAAATATTTGACTGGAACTCTTCCAATTTGCATTCTCTGAAGTTCACCTCAAACATTGATGTGAAACATTTTAAAAGATGTGACACAATGAGAAAGAATGAAATAAAAACAAGGGCCATAATGTATTGCCCACTCCTAAATTTCAATAGCCCTTCTCCCATAATATTTTTAATAATAAGTATGAAAGTCTTCAAAATCAAGATTTGAATTCACAATCAATAAATTTATAGCTAATCATTGTATTACTAATCTTCCAAGGAGCAAAAGATGATTTGATCTCATAAAGTAACCGCATAACAATGAGATGTTTATTAGTAGCCGTAACAGATGACCCTGGTTACAAACCTCTTGCTAAAGAACTTGTAAATGCACTCAATATCACGATCGAAGTACCTGAAATGATGATAGGAATTAAAGATGTTAGGACAAAATATTCAGTTTCACATTAGCAATCCTAACACTAGATAAAAAAAGATAAGTGAGATAGAAAGTAAAAGAATATGCAAAGCAATATACATCTGCGCATTACGATGCGAAACTGAGACCATTTGTGGAAAATCAATCATAGTCACTGTCTCATCATCGTCAACCTACGAGCAGAAAGGGGAAAAGTTAAAGTTTTAATAAAATAAAGTTTTAAGGAAGAAGATTGCAGTTTTATGATCTTCATACTGTAATACCCCAAGAATTAGCATGAACATAAATGCAACTCAGAAAAGAGTATATTTGCATTTCTTAAAAATCTGAGGTTAAAAGTGAAAGAGACAAATTTTATGACATGTTAAATATAATTTGGGGTTATTTAGCCCCTAAGTAACCCTTGTGGGCCCCACCAGCCAGAACCGCCCTAGCCCCTTGAAACCACCCCCTACATCTTTTAGTCCCATACGGGAAATCCAAAAAAAGACCCTTTCCTATAACATAGACAAGAAGATAACCAATTTAGATTCCACTTTTAGTGTCACTGTTTTAAATGTCGTGTCCATTCTAACAGCTCCCTTCCTTCATTTGACAACTCCTAGATGGATGATTCACAAATTGAGGGAAACAGTTGACTCGTTCAAAAGATAATTGTATTATATTATTTACCCTTTTGTGTTGCCAGACCATAATCCTAATCAGATTTAAGAACATGTGTGGCAACATGCATCAAACAGTAGGATAACGCACCACATGTTTGTAAGGTCTGAAATTTGAAAATGTCTTCCATAGGTCACAATCTGAGCAGTCAATACATACCATAATGTTGAATTCATTGAAGTCGCAATGGATAAGACCATGCTCTGCTAAACGGATAACAAGACCAATGATTGTCTCAAAAACTATATCTGGGTTTTCCAATTGCTTCATTTGTACACTGTCATCGATAGGTTGTTAATTTATAGGAGAAAACAAAAACAACCAGGAAGAAGAGGGCTAAAATAATAAGGAAGCACTTACAGTGGATAACCCTGGACAAGGGACATGACTACGCAGTGGCGGTTGGAGTCAACAGCTTTTGGGGCAGGAAATCCATGTTCCCCTAAAGCCTGCAGCATAAATAAGCATAAATTGAAGCAAGAGACGACTCTCATACTAAAATGACAATAGAGCCAATAACAAATACATAAGAATGGGGAGTACAGAAAACAGACGTGCCATACGAACCTTCATGAAAGCAAACTCTTTGACAGCAGCTAGACGTGAAAGATAGAGCCAATTATAGCTGTTGCGGTGCAGTAGATAGTCACGCTTAGACTTGACAGCTCTGAAAGAGGTCCTACCCAACCTATGCAGTTTCATCGCTAAGACAGTGCCATCATCTGTAGCAACCTCAAATATATCTTGGGTGCAGCAAGGAGACAAAAGAAACGACTAGTTAAAGCAATGAAATTTCACATCATCATGAAGAAGAGTTTCTTCAGATATTTTCTCATTACCTGACTCTTTCCCTACACCTATTTGACGGCCAACAGCCGCAAATACACCGCGATTCACTAGCGTTTTGATCGCAAGGAAATCATATCCGAGGTACGTCAGCCGGAAACCATCATCTTCGCAAACGAAATGAATTAAGAAAATAAATTTTCACTCAGAAGCTGCACAATTTAATGCATGGACAAAATTTCCCACGACTACTGGCTGAAGAGAATGCACAAGATACTTACACTTTGAGCAGTCATGGTGGACCAATTTGTGCTTCAGCAGATTCTTCAACACTTTGTACGTGCCTCCATGCCTAAAATCGCAATTAAAAACACAAACAAAGAAAACCGCGTTAAAAAACAGAAATCTTCTAAGCAAGCCAGAGAAACCAAGACAAGAGAACTCCAGCCGTGTGAAGCTCTCACTTGAGCCCCGCAATCCGATCGACAAGCTCTGAAGGAACGATCTCGTGCTGGAACAGCAAACATCGAAAACAATAACGACATCAACACCAAGAACATATCCATCAAATATGAAGCATAAATACACATAAGCAGCAATCCAAGGCGGTGATCTGCGTACGTTTCTCATGCCCATCTCCACGGCCGTGAGAACCCTGAAGTCATCCTTGGAGAGGTACCTCAGGGCGTCGATGTCGAGCTTCATGGCGGCGGGACGGCGGACAGAGGTGGACGGGAGGGGGCCACTTGACAACAGCCACAGGAACGCACGAGTTCCTGCTGCTCTTCACCTTGGCGGCGGAACAGGCGCTGAGGCGAGGGTTGATAGAATAACGGTGGAGACCATCCACTCCTTTCACGGGGAATCCTCGTCAGGATGCCTCCACTCCACTGACGGGGAAACGGGAAGGGAAGACGCTAGGGTTACAAAATTTAAAGGGTTTTTTATTAAAATAATTATATGTTTATTATTTAATTATTTAAATAATCATATTTTAAAAATAATTCTCAAAATAGTCATCAAGTTACCACGTTGGCAACTTGGTGACCGAGAGATCGGATGCCATCATGGAGTCGGCATAGGCAATACCGGCTTCGGAGTCGGCATTGCGAATGGCGACTTTGGAGTCGGCATTGCCATTGCCGACTCAAACTCTATTGTGTTAAAAAAAAAAATTCCTCCCAATGGAGGAGCGGTCGCGGTCGACCGCTTTTAATAGAAGGTGCGCAAACGCAAGCAAGAGGAGCGATCGACCGTCCAGGCGGAGGAGCGGTCGACCACTTTTAACAGAAAGGTGCAAACGTATGCAGGTTGGTATTTTGTGTTAATCTTAAATAAAGGGTTGGGCCTAGTTTATGTATAAAGTAACAAAAGTAACAATTATGTGTGGTTGGAGCAAGAAACTAGGAACATAAGAAATGCTAGATTAATAGCCAAAATATTTAAATGTCATCCAATGATATTGCTCCGGCCAACTAATATCGGACTTTGAAAATTAAACGAACATAATATGTCTAAGTCACATATACATCATGTCTAAATCACAAATACATCAAAATAGTATATGTACACGACAAACACAACTAAAAAATATCAAGTACAGAATATGTCTCAAAAGAATTGTGGAAACCATCTCTTCTTTCCCTTTCTAGATGCTCAACCTCGACCACGACTGTGGCACTGCTCCTGTATCTCACCCTGAGCATCAACCTCTATCTCTGACTATGACTGTGTCTCATGTACTAAGATAGCATCACATGACTCTGACTGTGTTGTCTCATAATCCATGTCCTCTGATATACTGCCTAATGTCTTCTCAAGTAGATTAGACTGACTCTGCTATGGTAGTGTGCTAGTCGAACCTCTGTGATGTCGCTGGCAACGATATGTACCTATTGTAGACTGTGGTGGCTGTGAATGTGTGATCTCATCTGGCATCACCTCATTTGTCAGTATCTGTGAAGCTCCTACGTCATACATACCATGTTGTGAAAATGTCATAACATCTGGAGAAAACTGAGGTGGTCCTGCATCATTTGACTGCTGTGATGTGCCTGCGCATGGCTCTGAAGGTCATGCATCTGATGTAGATGAATCTGTCCGTTGAACCTGAGATAGCACACTATCAATATACATCTGCATGGCTATTGTGGAGGTATTTTCTTGTTTGGGTCGGAGCCAAACGGGCCTACACTTGGAGACAGGGAAGATGTCCGCCGATAGCGAACAAATGCCTGCAAAACTAGAACGGAATCAAGGGGGGCCCGATTGAAGAACCGGGGAGAACCCTCCGATGCCTAACTCAGTAAACTGTGAGTGGGGCTTGAAGGAGAAGGGTTCAGTATTGTGTGAGAGCGATGTGCGTTAGATCGCGTACCTCTGCATGGAGGCTTATCAGAGCCTTTTATAAACAAAAGTGCTGAGGGAGAGGGACGAAACGTCCCTGATCAGCGCCGCAAATGGCGCGCCTATTAGCACCATTGGCGAGAAGACGCCTGTTGAGGGGCCTTGCAGTTAACGCACCATTTAATCGTGTGGCATGTATGATGCAGCAGTTGTAACCGTTACAAGGAGATGGAGGACTGTTTGAATCCTCCTGATCGGAGGTACCGGGCAGGGGCCCTGTTCGGTAAATAGAACATGTTGCTCAATGACAAGGCCTGCTGCTGGACGTCTGATGCATGGGAATGTTGCTCGCGCCGAAGAGGCTTCAACACACGCCGAGCAGCGCCTACTCTAAAAAGAGGGCCCTGAGCCGAACAAGTTGTAAGGCGCCTGGAGGCGACTCTTGGGTCCCGCTGGCACCTGAATGTAGGGATCGCCCTCGGGACCTTAAAGCTATTCCTGAGAAGACGTGGCGCCCTACGGAAGGGCTACGTTCGCCCGCTGAATTGGGTTGAGCCATGATGGGCCCTGCGCACTAAGGTGGCTAGGAATAGCCACCATACTTCCCCCCCCAAGCCATCGAGTGAGCTCGGGAACCGGGACGCTCGAGGGCGAAAACCTGCTCAAACGTCACCTCCGCATTAATGTGACGATGACCTCGGATGCATGGGTGGCGACGAGGCGACGACGCCCACCATGCCTCCTCGATAGCGAAGGAAATCCCATGATGGCGGGGTGACGTGTCGAGCTGGGGGCTTCCCGCAGTACATTTGAACGATCATTTTGGAGCGGGGGGCGCCGCCTTGGTATTTTGAATTTTGCGCCCTCCTTTCCTTATAAGGAAGAGGAGGGGCGAAGGCGGTGAACCCGCGCCTTTAGCATTTTTTCGGAGAGCTCACCGACTTTATTGGCCTTCAAGCAAGGTCAAATTAAGGATCGAACTCATATTTATCAAGCCAAATATATAAAAATTTACTCACAAATTTTGGCTTTGATAAATGTAAACCATTGTCACTACTCTATCTTACTGCATGTAGGCCAGATATTATATATAGCGTATGCCTATATGCTAGATATCAAGTAAATCCTAAGGAATCTTATTTAAATGTAGTAAAATATATTTTTCGATATTATCAAGTTCATGTAACCTATTCCACATTTATCTTTTTTCTTATTCCAAATTTATCCTTATTCCTTATCCCCAATTTATCTTTATTCCTTATTTCAATTTTATCCTTATTCTAATTCTAATTTTATCTTTACTCCTTATTTTAAAATTGGAATAAGGATAAAGTTGGAATAAGAATAAAGTTGGAATAAGAATAAAATTAGAATACGAATAAAATTGAAATAAGGATAAAAATTGGAATAAAGATAAAGTTGGAATAAGGATAAAGTTGGAATAATAATTGATTATGATAAAACTTATGCACCTGTGGCTAGACTTTAGACTATTAGAATACTACTTGTCTTTCTTGCATCCTATAACATGAAACTTTTTAAATGGATGTCAAAAGTATATTTTTAAAATGCGTTATCAAGGAAGAAGTTTATGTAAATCAACCTCCAGATTTTGAGAATGTAGAATACCCTAATCATGTTTTTAAATTAAGTAAGACACTATACGGTCTAAAACATGCTCCACGAGCTTGGTATGAGAGACTAATAAGTGCCTTCCTTCTATCGCATGATTTTTTAAGAGGTAAAATAGATAATATATTATTTACTAAAAATATTAAAGATAATATAATAATCATTCAAAATATGTTGTTGACATAATATTTGGTGCTACCGTCAAAGTCCTTTGCAAAGATTTTGAAACACTAATATAAAGTGAATTCGAAATGAGTATGATGAGTGAACTCACCGATTTTATTGGCCTTCAAGCAAGGTCAAACTAAGGATCGAACTCATATTTGTCAAGCCAAATATATAAAAAATTACTCACAAATTTTGACTTTGATAAATGTAAGGCTTTGTCACTACTCTATCTTACTGCATGTAGGCCAGATATTATATATAGCGTATGCCTATATGCTAGATATCAAGTAAATCCCAAGGAATCTTATTTAAATGTAGTAAAATGTATTTTTCGATATTATCAAGTACATGTAACCTATTCCAAATTTATCTTTTTTCTTATTCCAAATTTATCCTTATTCCTTATCCCCAATTTATCTTTATTCCTTATTTCAATTTTATTCTTATTCTAATTCTAATTTTATCCTTACTCCTTATTTCTTATTCCAATTTTATTCTTATTCCCTATTCAAAATTTATCATTATTCTCTATTCTAATTTTATTCTTATTCCAATTTTTATCTTTATTTCAATTTTTATTCTTATTTCAACTTTATCTTTATTTTATCTTAATCTATATTCCAATTTTTATCATTATTCCAATTTTATCCTTATTTCAATTTTTATCCTTATTCTAACTTTATCTTTATTCCAATTTTATCTTTATTCTAATTCTAATTTTATCCTTACTCCTTATTTCTTATTCCTATTCTAAATTTATCATTATTTTCTATTCTAACTTTATTCTTATTTCAATTTTTATCCTTATTCCAATTATCTTTATTCCAACTTTATTTTATTCTAATTTTATCTTATTCCAACTTTATGTTTATTCCAATTTTATCCTTATTCCAATTTCTATCCTTATTCCAACTTTATTTTATTCTAATTTTTATCTTTATTCTAATTTTATCTTTATTTTAATTTTATCTTTATTCCAACTGTATCACTATTCCAATTTTATCTTTCATCCAATTTTATCTTTATTTCTTATTCCATCTTTATTCTTATTCTTTATTCCAACTTTATCTTTATTCTAATTTTATTCTTATTTTAACTTTATCTTTATTCTAATTTTTATCTTTATTTCAATTTTATCCTCATTCTAATTTTATTCTTATTCTAATATTATCCTTATTCCAACTTTATTCTTATTCTTTATTCCAACTTTATCCTTATTCCAATTTTATTCTTATTCCTTATTCCAACTTTATCCTTATTCTAACTTTATTTTATTCTATTTTAATTTTATCCTTATTCCAATTTTATTATTATTCTAATTTTATCTTATTCCAATTTTATCTTTTTTTCAACTTTATCTTATTCCAACTTTATCTTTATTCTTATTCCATCTTTATTCTTATTTCTTATTCCAACTTTATATTTATTCCATTTTATCCTTATTTTAACTTTATCCTTATTCCAATTTTATCTTTATTCTAATTTTATACTTATTTCAACTTTATTCTTATTCCATTTTATTCTTATTTCTTATTCCAACTTTATTCTATTCTAACTTTATCCTTATTTTATCTTTAACCCTATTCCAACTTTATCATTATTCTAATTCTATCATTATTCCAACTTTATTCTTATTCTATTTTTATCTTTATTCCACTTTTATTCTTATTCCAACTTTATCCTTATTCCAAATATATCCTTATTTCTTATTCCAACTTTATTCTTATTCTCTATTCCAACATTATCTTTCTTTCTTATTCCATATTCCAACTTTATCATTATTCTCTATTCTAACTTTATTCTTATTCTAATTTTTATCTTTATTCTAACTTTATTTTTATTTTATCTTAATATATATTCCAACTTTATCCTTATTCCAATTTTATCCTTATTCCAATTTTTATCATTATTCCAATTTTTATCCTTATTCCAATTTTATCTTTATTCTAACTGTATCCTTATTCCAATTTTATCTTTTTTCTAACTTTATCCTTAATCTAACTTTTGCCTTATTTCTTATTCTATCTTTATTCTTATTCCTTATTCCAACTTATCTTTATTCTAATTTTATCCTTATTCTAACGTTATCCTTATTCTAATTTTATCCTTATTCCAATTTTATCTTCATTCCAATTTTATTCTTATTCTAAATTATCTTTATTCCAACTTTATTTTTATTCCTTATTCTAATTTTATTCTTATTCCTTATTCCAACTTTATCTTTATTCCAACTTTATGTTTATTCCAATTTTATTCTTATTCTAATTTTATCCTTATTCCAATTTTTATCCTTATTCCAATTTTATCCTTTTTTCAACTTTATCTTTATTCCAACTTTATCCTTATTTCTTATTTCATCTTTATTCATATTCCTTATTCTAACTTTATCTTTATTCCAATTTTATCCTTATTCTAACTTTATCCTTATTCCAATTTTAACCTTATTCTTATTTTATCCTTATTCCAATTTTATTCTTATTTCAACTTTATTCTTATCCCAACTTTATCTTTATTCCAACTTTATCCTTATTCCAACTTTATCCTTATTTTATCTTTAACCTTATTCCAACTTTAACATTATTCTAATTTTATCTTATTCCAACTTTATCCTTATTCTATTTTTATGCTTATTCCAACTTTATCCTTATTCCAATTTTATCCTTATTTCTTATTCTAACTTTATTTTTATTCTCTATTCTAACATTATCCTTATTCTCTATTCCAACTTTATTCTTATTCCCTATTCCAACTTTATCATTATTCTCTATTATAACTCTATTCTTATTCCAACTTTATCCTTATTCTAATTTTATCCTTATTCAAACTTTATCTTTATTCCAAATTTATCCTTATTCTAATTTTATCCTTATTCCAACTTTATCTTTATTCCAATTTTTATCCTTATTCCAACTTTATTCTTATTCCTTATTCCAACTTTATCCATGTTCTAATTTTATCTTTATTTTATCTTAATCCCTATTCCAACTTTATCCTTATTCTAATTTTATCCTTATTCCAACTTTATCATTATTCCAATTTTATCCTTATTCCAACTTTATCATTATTCCAATCATGTTTTTAAATTAAGTAAGGCACTATATAGTCTAAAATAAGCTCCACGAGCTTGGTATGAGAGACTAAGTGCCTTCCTTCTATCGCATGATTTTGTAAGAGGCAAAATAGATAATATACTACTTACTAAAACTATCAAAGATAATATAATTACCATTCAAATATATGTTGCTGACATATTATTTGGTGCTACTATCGAAGTCCTTTGCAATGATTTTGAAACACTAATACAAAGTGAATTCGAAATGAGTATGATGGGTGAACTCATTGTCATGTCCTAATAAAAGACAGTCCAGAAACCTGGAGTTCTGAAAGGCATGCGCCTGTCGACAGCTTTGGCCTGGCTGTCGACAGGTAGCTGCAGAACTTCCAGAAAGGACTTTAAATCTATCTTAAACACCCTAATTTTTTAATCTATGAACCAAGACATGTTTTATATCAAATAGAAGAGTCTAACTATAGTTCTCATAGTGGTTAATAAATCGAACAAACAAGATGCCAGAGGAGGTTTGCAATTCAACTTGACTTGCTTGAAACTAAACATAGTTTAGTACTAGTAGTAAAACCTTGATAGTAATGGTTGGATGGAAGGTTCCTACATGATGGACACTAAACCACATAATGTTTTATGGATCTAAATCAAAACTTAGAATACCTAACAATTAAACAGAAATTCTCATATAGTTCTAAAGAGATTAAGACTTCCTCAGGGCTTTATAACATGAACAAGGATCAGAGGTAGAGGAAGAAGATAGGAAACGATCTCTAAAATAGAACCAAGTTGTTCCTTTCCCAACAAGATCAATTTTGCTATGACTAGAAAGGGAAAACAGAGGATTGCAAGTATAGTCACTTATTCGTTCATTACGAATTCCTTGTGACATATGCAAAACCGAAATGAACCATAGAGAGATGAATCCTACCTTACTAAACAGATGAACTTGCAGGTATCCTCGATGAAGATCCTACACACAGCAAGAGAAGTGTTTCTCCTTCTCAACGTGGATGATGTCTGCAATATTCACCTCAAATATAACAGCTACAGAAGAAATAGGAGCAGAAATGGAAGTAGTTGCAGGGGCAACGACAACAACTCCCAACAGCACTTCCAGTAGCTCCTCTAACAGCACCTCTAGCAGTAAGGAGCAAGAAATGCAAGAACAGGGTAAGAACAAAGTGTGTGGAAAGGGTGCATACGAAGGAAGGAAAGTGGCTTTTATAAGCCTCATGACTTCCTCATGCAGAGGCACGATGGCCATGAGGTGTCATGGTAAAAACCCTTTGGTTTTTACCCCAACACGTAGCTCATGCATCCTTTCACCCCCTTACACCTTAACCCCAACGTGTAAGAGTTTAAACCCAAGTTCTATCCTTATCCTAATGTGTGCTGGCCTCCTCAAGGCTTCACACGTAAGCTCCTGTAAATAAACACAAAATTGGTTACCGTAATTGCTCCATAAATCAACTGGTCCATTAGACTTAATGTAAACATGTCCAAACAAAATCAGTTTGTATTAAAATTTTAACCATAGCCTAATATGATGGTTTTACAAATTATGATGATTTTTATTCAATTTTTAGAATTTATTTTACAGTAGGTAAAAAATTACCCGAAAAATAGTCGCGTCGACTTAATCTCGAAATCCGCACGTCGAAAAATTCAGATATTTATATTTCTGAGATCTCCATATTTTTATGAAAAATGTGGAGTTCTCAGATTTCATTTTCGTTACCATTTTTTAGTGTCGCCCTGTGGGAGCGCGTACGTCCGAGTACGACACTGGGATAACATTTGTTAATACTAATCATTCCCAAATATCAATTATTACAATTTAAGACTAATGCTTAAGTCTAATAACTTTATTATTCATATTTTTCTACAAAAAATTCTGGGTGTTACACTCACCTACTTTATTGGCCTTCAAATATAGTC